>JAJAGP010000312.1:0-488776 GCA_025084515.1 Ancistrus triradiatus
AATGACCAAGTATAATATTTTTGTTTCATTTGTTGAACTGGGTTCTCTTTATCTACTTTCAGGACTACTGTGAAAATCTGATGATGTTTTAGGTCATATTTATGCAGAAATATAGAAAATTCTAAAGGGTTCACAAACTTTCAAGCACCACTGTAATTTGGTAAAACTGATTCATGCTCGGTTCCTCTGTTCGTACTTCATGATGCATAACATATCTGCATCTACAAACCACAGTTTAATTACAAACTCAGTTAACATGAAATTGAGCTTTTCTGCTCTAATCTATAACATGATTATATTTTATCCTATACAAGTTCCTGTTGTATCATGTATAGTTTTGTTTTCATAAGAGTATGGTTTGTGGCACTGATAATAAGCTGTAATCCAATGTTGTTATTAATTTGACATGTGATGTTTTTTATTAAATCATCACCACTGTGTCATTTTACTGTGTAAGGCTTTGGACTTTGGGCTGCTTTATGGTTATGGTACAATAAACACCTTGTAGGAAACACGGTGTATCCTCGCTCTCGAAGCCTGTATCTAACCTCCTGTATTGCTTGGTGTGCATTTTGATAACTGTTAATAATTGCCAAAGTTCCTTAAATATACAGTTAGTAGGCTAAATTATAGAGCACTTTACCTGCTTATTCACGTAATTGTCTAATCAATGCATATATTTATGCAGATATGGGCCAGCAGCTTCAGGTCATGTTCATATCCAACATCAGAACGGGGAAAGAGTGTGATCTCAGTGATTTTTGTCAAGGTCATGAGGAGGACCTAACCCAGAATTAACTGAGGGCAGGTAGAAGTACACTCCAGACAGGGCACCAGTCCATGCCAGCATTGCATAAACGCACCACCCAATGTTCATATTGCAAGTCTCTCCTAGCATGTGTTCTAAATAAGACAAGCCTCAGTTTGGTTACCCAGCGTTTAGTGTTTGATTGGTTCTTATTGTTTGTTCAGTTCTCTCTAATGTCTACTCCAGCACCAGCTTTCAAAGGCATCAGTATTTTTTCTACCCATAAATTCATTGCTAAATTCATTGCTATCAAGAATACAAAACACCTATGTTAAGCTGATCTGCTTAGCTGGAACAACTGCTCATGGAATGCTATTACAGGAAAGGTTGAGTAAAACAGTGTGGGTCTTCTTCTACAAACAGAGCAGGGTGTAAACGGAAATGATTACAGACATGCGCCATTTATCGACCGCTTTACGTTCTGTGAAACAGGACGCTGACCGAAATGAACGATGAATATAGTCACATAGCATTTTTATGTTACTGTAATGTAAAAAAATGGGTCTATTCCCAACAAAACTGCATGCAAACGATATGCAAATCCATCAGAGATATCGCTGAAAACATGAGAGAATGCTATAGTCAATACAGCATATCTAATGCCACTGCATTTTAATTCATGGAAATTCACAACAGTTACAGAAAATACAGTCAAGTACTGTTGCAACACTGTCTAGGGGAAAGCTGGAACAGTTAAGAGTATGATGGACTTGATACTTTTGTTTGAGGGAAGCCAAAAATGCGTTACAGTATTACAAAGAACACAAAGATCAGCCAGATATAATAGAGCCTCAATGAGTGAATTTGAACCAGTTTATATAGTTATAGGTTAGAGAGAATATACAGGTAGTATGGGGACAAACAAATGAGTACTACTTACAATAGGACAGCTAGATACACATACAAACACCATTTACAGCTGTTTAGAAATAAGTGAAAACCTTATACACAAAAACATGAGTAACTTGAGTAACACAAAAAAGTCTCTAAATGCATCAAGTTTGAGCTAATGAGCAAGTGAGATTGAGTGAATGATGGACTTGTGCTCTTAAACTGTTGAGGTTATTTCTTTATAGCTCCCACATCCGGAGTTAAAAGACAAATTGCTATTCTCTATTACAATTTATTATAATTTTTATAATTTAACTTGAATTGTTAAAGCTGATCAGATGGTTGCTGAATGGCATATACCTGAATTTGTGCTACATATTCATTTTAGCTGCAGCACACCAAGCAAAACACTCAATTATTCCTTTAATTACAATTTCCTCCTCATCAGTTTATAGTATTCTAATTTATCGAACAGAACAGAATGCTATTGCACATCAGCTCAATTAACTTTTACATTGCAGTACCAGTGCCAAGATTAAGGAAAATCACACAACTATACTATAATCATCTACTTAGAAATAAACAACACACATATTAACACAACACCCTGCTCACACGTGGAACATTCGTCCATCAAGCCACCGAACAATTCCAGTTCTCTTTTCTATACATCCAGATTTGCTTATCTTACTCGTTTGTCACTTACCAAGCCTGTCCCATGTTGACTTGAGGCGTGGACTGCACAGGTGGGCGGGGTAACTGAACAGGTAGGCCCATGAGTTAAGGTGCTTCCATCACAACCCACAGACACATCTGAGCGAGATCCACTGGTTCCTCCAGTGTCACCTCGGGCACGCAGCGCAGGTAAGCATTAAACAAATCAGAGTGGACAATTAATTGCATTAAATTTATTTAAAGACGCAACACTTTTGTTAAGGGATGGATTTAACTGAATGTAGCTGAACCAGACCTGAACCAATATGGAACTCGCACGGTCTTGCTGGTTGGCCAGTATACATCCAAACATAATATTTGCTGTTATTTACAGGTTTGATTTTTTTTTTTGTACGGTCAGTACGAGTCCAGTAACGTCATTTTGCACTGCATTAACATCTACATCTTACCTGGCCAATGTGTATGTCAGTGTCATATATGAATGTGCGTTTGTCACTTTGGTGCGTTTGTTTGCGCAAGGTATTGGCGCAACGTTGATGGCCTTCAGTGGGAAGTCACATGTCTTAAAAAAGTTTAGTTTCCCTAAACAACGACTTTAACACGTTTTCTGACTGAACAGAAAACAGTGTGCGCTGTCTATCCGCTCGGTTCAGATCAGGTTTGGAGAAACCAGTCGCGTCGGTTTTGCACAAGCCAGATCCATTTTCTCTTTTGTTAACAGAGCAAACAGAAGATGTAAGACTTTCACACTGAACTCTTAGGAAGATACCAGAGGTCTGCGCTCAAACCCAGGAAAACCTGATCTGCAGGGTGATGCTGGAGCAGCACACAGGTAAGAATGAGAGAGCATTAGCACCTGTTACATACAGAAGGAAGAAGGAACTAATAATCAGGGGCAGAGTGCAGGTTCTGCTCTAAAAACTGAGCGACGCTTCATTCTTTTGGACATAAATGAACGGTGGCCTAATGGATAGCTGCACACTGACCTCAAAGAACTGGATCAGGAAATGATTTAACACTGTATAAAACACTATGTAGATAATATGCCATGTATGTTCTATAATTACGTCAACGCATTATGTACAACTTTAACTGAAAAACTTTTTATTTGAACTATGACTCCATGACTTTAGTTTCGTTCTTAGATTTATCATCTACGCCGCCCAAGGAGGTTGGGTCCCTTTTTGAGTCTTGGTCCTCCCAAGGTTTCTTCCTATAACACTTAGGGAGTTTTTCCTTGCCACTGATAATAAGTTTAATAATCTAAACTTGTAAAGTTGCTTTGAGACCATGCTCCATTGTAAAAAGCGCTATATAAATAGATCTGACTTGACTTGACTTGAAAAACACTCCTGCGTTCTAAGCTTCGAGTTTTATCAAGTTTTCTAAAAAGAAATATCACATTCCTGCACATCTTAACGAACTACTAACGCATGCATGAATTCCTGAGAACCAGGAAACACCAGTGGGTTTTGCCCTATATATACACACTTACCAATACTTTATTAGGTTCACCTCCTTGTTTCTACATTCACTGTCCATTTTATGAGTTCCATGTACCATATAGAAGCACTTTGTAGTTCTACATTTACAGACTTTTAGTCCCCTTTACTCTGTTCTCTAATGGTCCGGACCCCCACAGGACCAGCGCAGATCAGGTACTATTTGGGTGGTGGATCATTCTCAGCACTGCACTGACACTGATGTGGAGCTGCTGTGTTAGTGTGTGTTGTTCTGGTATGAGTGGATCAGATACAGCAGTGCTGCTGGAGTTTTAAACACCTCAGTATTAGAGCTGGACTGAAAATAGTCTACCAGCCAAAAATGTCCAGCCACCCTCATCTTGTAGGATGAATGATGAACGATGACAAACTGTACAACAAGAGAAAAGCTACTGTCTCTGACTTTACATCTACAAGGTGGAGCAATAAGATAGACCTCTAAAGAGCGCACAGTGGTGAACACAGTGTTTAAAAACTCCAGCAGCAATGCTGTGTCTGATCCACTCATTGTAGCAGTGTCACTGCAGTGCTGAGAATGATCCACCACCCAAATAGTACCTGGTCTGTGCTGGTTCCTGTGGGGGTCCTGACAATTACAGAACAGAGTAAGAGGAAAGAAGGATGTAAAGAAACAGATGGACTACAGTCTGTAATTGTAGAACTAACAAAGTGCAATGACTCCACTGCAATCCTAAATAAAGAAAAGCAGAATGTAAACTGAAAAATACAGAATGCCTAAGAACTTTTGCATAGTACTGTATGTTTATGTATATGGTTTATTTAAGTTTGTTCCCTCCAGATGTTGCATTAGGTTCTGTTCTTTAAATAAATCAATAAAACATGGATGCCCAAACGGTTTTCCCCATTGACCCAAATCCCAAATCGCTCAATCAACACCTTATCGACTGTTCTTTGACTATAATATAAGGTGTGGCAGTAGATGAATGATACCAATATTCTTATCTCTGGAAGGCGTTACACTCAGCCTTATCAGGCTACTCCAATCAGTAAAACACTTGAAACTAACTGTCAATGATAAGGACAATCGCCATTTATACGACCCGCATTACGTTCTGTGGAAAACAGGACGCTGACCGAACCGAATATGAAAACGATGGATTTATAGTCCACATAGCATTTTTAGGTTACAATTGTATAATGTAAAAAAATGGGGGGGTCTATTCCCAACAAAACTGCCATGGCAAACGGATTATGCTGCAAATACCAGCCAAAAATTGTCCCCCCAGGCAGCCACCCTCATTCTGTTAGGATGAATGATGCACGATGACAATAAGATTAGACACTCTAAATCCCAAAATAGACCCAAATCCCAAATCGTTCAACACCATCTATGGACTGTTCTTTGACTATAATAATAAGGTTGTCTTTGGGCAGTAGGCTGAATGATGACCAATATTCTTATATCTGGAAGGCGTTCTACAACTTCAGCCTTATCAGGCTCTACTGTATCCAGTAAACACTTGACTCTGCCTGGCATGATAAGGACTTTGCACTAGGAGCTGAGCACGTTTTGATTTTTCTAATCAGTATTTTCAGATCAGAGCCTAAATTAGGGCTGCTGGTTTGCCACAATGTATATTGATGTATGACTGGTTACTTATGGTCATATTACAGTTTTGATTAAGTGTTTCACGTTCGTTTCAGTGTTGTATTGAGGTCTGATTCTAAAAGATGGCCAACTTCAAAGGACACGCACTTCCTGGATCATTCTTCTTGCTCTTCGGCTTGTGGTGGTCTGTGAAATACCCGCTGCAACACAACTACAGGAAGAGGCAAAATGGCAGAAGGCAGAGTTTGCCTCTGTTATTTAACAGGATGGATCTCATTGAAGGATGCCTGAAGGTCTTTTTTGCATTTGTTGGTGAGTCCTGATTAACATTTAAGTTCTGAGTCTCTGATTCTCTCGTTTTCTCTCGTTTCGAAGCGGCCTACAGCAGGTATCTTCTCTTGTTCAGGCATCATGGCAGAGCAGTTTGTACCTGATGGACCTCACGCTCACCTGTACAACGGAGACTGGGTGAAGCTGATGAACTGGCAGCACAGCACTATGTACCTGTTCTTTGGCATCTCTGGCATTGCAGATGTTCTTAGTGTGTCCTCACTTCCTATTCCACCTGGACTCAATCATATCGGCCTCTCCCTGGCTCTGTTTGTAGAGGGTACAAACCACTTTCTCAATAGATAAATAGACACCCAGATAGACTGATAAATAGAGAGATAGATGGATGGATGGATAGATAGATAGATTCAAAGATGGATGAGAGGGTGAGTGATTGGTTGATTAGATGGATAGATGGATGGTTGCTTGGATAGATAGATCTATAAGGGAGTGCGCGTTTGTTGATTGGTTAGACAAATGGATGCTTTAATTGATTGACAGAAATGGATACGTGTGTATTGGATGAATGGTTAGATAAGCTGATGATTAGATGGACGGCTGGATAGAGTACTGAAAATAGGTTATAAAAGGATGAGCTGTTGGTTGATTGGATGGAAAGACGGATAATTGGTAACGAATGGATGGGTCAGATGCTTGGATGGATGGTTATATGAGGAACAGATGAGTGTGTGGGTGGTTGAATGTTGAACCGATAGGTGGAAGAAGAGGTGGTTGAACTGGTATCTTGGATGAATGGATAGATGGATACATTAATAGACAGATGAATGGGTGAAATGATTGGTTGATTGGACAGTTTAATGGATGGTTTGTTGGTTAGCTAGATTGAATGTATGAATGGCTGGTTGGATGGGTTTGGAAGATGCATAGATGAATGAATTAATGGCCGAGTTGGTTGAGGGATGGAATGATGAAAAAGTGGATGGATGGTTGGTTGGTTGGTTAGATTGAATGTGCAGATGGTTTTTGGATGGATGGATGGGTGGATGAATGAATGACCTGACAAATGAATGGGTGGATAGTTTGTGGGTGATGGGTGGATAGTGGATGGTTGATGTCTGTCAAGATAGATGAATTATAGATGAAATAATGGGTTCATTTGTTGGTTAGATGGATGGGTGAATAGATGAATGGATGGTATGATTTATGATTGGATGGATGGATGAATGGGTGACTGGTTGCTTGAATGGATGATAGATAAATGAATAAATTAATGGGTGAATTGTTGCTTGGCTGGCTGGATGGATAGGTGAATGAATTAATTGGTTGATTGGTTAGATAGTTGGTTGGATGGATCAATGACCTCGCGATTGAATGTATGCATGGCTGGTTGGTTGGGTGGATAGATAGATGAATGAATTAATGGGTGAAATGATTGGTTGGTTATACTGATGGTTTGATAAATGAAAGTATGGACGGTTGGTTGGATAGATGGATGGAGAGATGAATAAATTAAAGTGAATGGTTGCTTAGATGGATGAATGAATTAATGGGTGAATTGGTTGATTGGTTAAGTAGTTGTTTGGATGGATGGCTGGTTGGTTAGATGGATGGATAGATGAATGAATTAATGGGTGAATTGGTTGATTGGTTAGAAAGCTGTTTGATGGATGGCTGGATAGATGAATGAATTAATGGGAAAATTGATTGGTTGGTTAGATGGATGAATGAATGAGTGGATGGTTGATTGTTTGGTTACATAGATTGAACATCTGGATGGTTGGTTGGATGGGTGTATGAATTTGGTTGTGTAGACGGCTGGTTGGATGGATCAGGTCACAAATCACTGGTGTGAGTCATGAACACTGTATTTGTTTACCTTCCCTCATCCAGGGTTCCTGTTCTATTTCCATGTACACAATCGGCCCGCTCTGGACCAGCATATCCACGCTCTGCTGCTGGTGGCTGTGTTTGCGGGTGCGCTCAGCACAGCTCTGGAGGCGTTCGTGAAAAACAACTCTCTGCTGGAGGTGTTCCGGAGCAGCATAGCTATTCTACAGGGCACATGGTTCTATCAGGTAAAACCAAAATCACAGGATCTTAAGCTTCATTGCTCCAAACGGAGCTGAATAACCACGTGATCAGTGAAAATGCCATTTAGCTATTATTATTAAACATATAGTAATAATTATAATACATACAGTAGTGTGCAAAAGTCTTGAGCCAAAACTAGGTTTTATATATATATATATATATATATATATATATATATATATATATATATATATATATATATATTTTTTTATATATATATATATATATATAATATATATATAAATAATTGTTTTAGCAATGGTATAATGACTATATATAATTATTTCACAGTCTCTATTAGAATACAACCAGAAAATACAGAAAATTTGTATGCAGTATTAAACACTGAAACAAGTCAGAAAAAAACAGCTTCTCGAGGCTTCTACAGTCTGAATCAGAAATATGGTCTTTTTTCAAGGGGAACAGGATGAAAAGGCTAAGATATACTAAAACTCACAAAGACTTGAATGAAGATCAGCGGGAAAAAAAGATTTATGGAGTGATGAATCCAAGTTTGAAATTTTTGGACAGTCGTCAGCAGTATGTTACATAAGGTCATTATACCATTGCTTAAAACAACAAATCTAATGGTGGCCTAAGACATTTTGCCAAGTACTCTACATACACAGGCATATGGTACAGCACTGTGTATAAACTAACTAGAATTTTCTATGCTAGATTGGTTTTGTGCTGTTTCCTCTTAATGGAGAACAATGGGACCTTGAGAGTCATGGCAACATCATGTTTGTTACCATGTGCTACTGCTGGCATTATGCGACAGCGCTGCTGATTGTGGGCGTCAACTACAGTGTGGTGTGGTGGTGAGTGGACTTTATCTGGCATTATTTTATATTACCATGACTATTAATCTTTTTTTTTTTTTGGCCTGATTGTGTGACCAAAGTTCCTGGGTTAGCAAATAAGTCATTGCAATAGTCTAATTAACATTAAACATGGATGGATGAAAGGAAAGATGGCTGTTTACAAAGCTGGTAGTTTGATGGATGGATGGTTACAAAGCTGATAGGTGGAAGGTTGGGTGGATTGATGGATGGCTAATTACGAATTAATGATAAAAAGAGAGAATGTGATCTGGGCATTCCAAAGGCTGTAGTCTGAAGGAAGTAGCTGGATTTTCAGGTATATTGAAGTGTACTGTCATACGGGTCTATCAGCAGTGGCAAAAATCCAAGTCTACAAGAAGAAATTCTCAAGAAGTTAAGACGAAACTAACACAAGTTGGATGGATGGATAGATGGATGGATGGTTGGGAACAAACTTGGTAGATGGATTGTTGGTTGATTACAAAGCTGGTAGTTGGATGAATGATTGGTTGGTTACAAAGCTGGTAGTTGGATGGATGGATAGTGACAAAGCTGGTAGTTGGATGGATGACTGGTTGTTTACAAAGCTGGTAGATGGATGGATGGTTACAAAGCTGGTAGCTGGTATTGATGGATGGATGGTTGATTACAAAGCTGGTAGTTGGATGGGTGGATGGATGGTTGGTTGTTTACAAAGCTGGTAGATGGATGGATAGATGGTTACAAAACTGGTAGTTGGATGGATGGATGGATGGATGGATGGTTACAAAGCTGGTAGTTGGATGGATGGATGGTTACAAAGCTGGTAGTTGGTAGGGAAGGATGGATGGTAGTTTACGAAGCTGGTAGCTGGATGGGTGGACGGATGGTTGGTTGTTTACAAAGCTGGTAGTTGGACGGATGGATGGATACAAAGCCGGTAGTTGGTAGGGATGGATGGATGGTTACAAAGCTGGTAATTGGATGGATGGTAGTTGGATGGATGGATGATAGGTTACAAAGCTGGTATTTGGATGGATGGATGGATACAATGCTCGTAGTTGGTAGGGATGGATGGATGGATGGTTGGATGTTTACAAAGCTGGTAGTTGGATGGATGGTAGTTTACAAAGCTTGTAGCTGGATGGATTTGTGGTTGGGTATTTGGTGGTTGGATGGATTGATGAATGGTAGATGGATAGATGACTAGAAAGATCAATGAATGGACGATTAAAAGCTGGTGGTTGGATGGATGGTAGTTTACAAAGCTGGTAGTTGGATGGATGATGCATGGACGAATGTTTACAAGCCTGGAGCTGGGTGGATGGATAGTGTTCTGGACAGATAAATGAATGAATGATTACAAAGCTGATACTTGGATGGATGGATGGATAAATGGTAGATACATAGTTGGATAGACATGCACATAAAAGGATGGTTGCAATGCTGGTAGCTGGATGGATGGTAAAATCGACACTTGGGTACAAGTTGGATGGTTAAACATATAGATGGGTGGATGGAAGGATGTATAGATAGACAGAGAGGTTTTTTTTGTATTTCTATATCGAGGTATAGCTGGTGGATGATTTGACAGGTAAGCAGATGGATAATAGACAGGGAAGGTTCCACAGATACACGGATAGACAGAGACAGACTGACATTTGTATGAATGGATTTAGGATTCGCTGGTTAGACAGACAGCTTCATGAGCGGACAGTTCATTAAATAGCTTGTGGTTAGGTGGATGGATTTGTAGACAAGTGTAAATCATTAACCTTAATGTGTAGATCATTAACATTCAGAAATGTAACAAACCGACACGCCTCTTCTTGCAGGGCCACAAACAGGTGTGTAGGGGGGCAGAGGTCAGACTTGGAACTCAACCTCAGGAAAACCAACCAGTCGGACTCCAGTTCCCAGAAGGCTTTGCTCCAGGAATCAGACGACGAATAGGCAGATTCTTAGAAACTGAACTTCGGAAGATTGTTGTTAATGGAAATGAGTACACAATACAGAAGCACCATGCACACGTAGTTAGATTTCTGGAATTGATTTGTACAGGATGTTGGATTGTAGTTGATGTTAATGAATAAATCAAACTCTGGGTTAATTCTACCAAAGAACTGAATGTAGGCTTTAACTTAAAAAACAGCTTCTTACATACCCAAAGTCTTCATACTGCTACAGCACTGTACAAAAACTAGTACTGTACTGATTTTACTGGGCCTGTCATTTAAAAAAACATGTCTTTTGAACTGGAAAGTCAGGCTGAGTTCTGAAACTTCTGATCACACTCTAAAATAGAAGCTGCAAACCAGACGGACCTGTTCTGCTGTCACGGCTATAACGCCTCAGCGTGAGCACTCAAGCATACATGCACACCAACTTTGGACATTGTTTACACGAGTACATCACCGGGGAAGAACAGAGCAGTGATTTGAGTACATGGAAACAATCCTGTGTTGGGAGGATTCAAACAGGTTCAATTGTTCAGAGTATAATGGAATGTTCAGGTCACAAGGACAGAGCGGTTAGGGAACGTGAATGGAGAGACTCGAAGACGAGTTTTGGATGATAATTCATTTTCTTTCACCACAATACTGATTGAAATGCATTTTGTACCTGCAATTATTGTGTTTAGGTTTAAAAATAAAAAAATATGACCAGTTCACATGATCACACAACATTTCTTTGGCTGCTCCACTCTGTGAAAGACCCGTACTCATGGGCTTTCTCTTAAATGGTCACTATTCCTTACATTCCACATACTCAATTATTAGTCTACAGCCAATAGACCTGGCGAGTGTGGTAAACGAATTTGGACACTCATTAACTTGTGGCAGCAGATACTCTCACTAACACACTCCGTCATAAGAGAATAGCTTCAAGTTAAACTACCCAATAAAATGAATACGTTGCATAAAAAGGTAACACCTAGGCAGCCATCTCTGGGAGAAGTCCAAATGAAATGTTTTGACACAGCAAACAAGACAAGTCACGATGAAAATAACTCCTTAAAAGTAAATAAAAAACTGATCAATACAGTGCTTTTTAATGGACAAACTATTTCCTCAAGATCAAACGAGCATGCAAAATAAGGCTTGTAACACGCTGTAGAGATGAACCTGATAAATCGAACCAGTCCCAACAACTAAAAATTGTTCAGTATCGTAGAACCACTGATATTGGACACAAAGGTCATTCAGGGAGATCTGATGAGAGCTGGCCCTCTGTACTGCTAAAAGCATATAATGCCACACGACATCAGTGTATAGGAATTTGACCAGGTTAAAAAGTGTGATTAAACAGGTTACAATCATAAATGTGTAAACTTTTATTGCAGATTGTAAATGATTAAATGACCTAACATTTTATCTCATATTTTAAGGTTAATGACAATACAGGCATGCGCCACTTAATGACTACATTACGTTCTGTGCAACGAGGCATGGATGTTAATCGGACTATAAAATAAGTCACATAGTCTTTTTATGCAACTGTTATGTAAATAGGAAGAGTATTTTCACAAACTGCATGCAAACAACACATAAATGCATCACAGATCGTGAAAACATGAGTGGAACGCTACCACCTACACGGCACCCCTAACGCCACTGCATTTTTAATTTATGGAAATGAATAATAATTATAGTAAAATACAGTACTGTACTGTTAGGTTTTGTTTGACAGAAGCCAGAAATGCATCAATGGACAGAATTAGGAAGAACACAGAAGATCAGTCAGATGAACCACTTTATATAGTTCTAGGTTAGGGAGAATACACAGGTAGTTACCTGTACCGAAATTGGGCCAAAAAGTTCTGTCAATTCCCATATAAACCCATAAAATTCAATTATGATCATTTATCTTTAAATAAGCTTAGTCCTTCGATATGGCTCATAGTGCATATGGTTTAAGCAAAAGTTATGTGGACGTTTTAATTATTATTATTATTATCTTTTTAAACGTTTTATTTCCTTCAGGTATTTCAAATATTTTCCCAGTGAACAGGTTAATCCAGTGTCATTATTTAATTGCGATTTCATCTTACAAATATCATACAACAATGAAATCAGAATTTTGACAAGCAGGACAAACACTGACCTTCTCCGTGTACATCACAACAAAACATGGAGGTCAACACCACTTCTACCCCCACCAACACACTGCTGGAGTTTGGTCAGATAGCCAGCAAACATTCTAAGAACTGACCCACTTCTGCTCTGTACTATGAGCGCACGGCATGAAATGGCGTCAAATCACACCACGCCTGTTTAATGCGCGACCATTTTGAGCTGCTTAAGCTCACGCAAGAGCTCACTTCTGGATGTTTTAAATATTTCCACCCAAGATCCTTCCTTACTCCACAGAGCTTCAACAATCACCTGCTGTTACAAACTGATGCTGGAAGTATGATCTGCTGCCTTCGCCTCGGCCGATTCACTCCAGAGAGGTTACAGCAGGCCGTGCATCACTGCGGGTCGGGGTTTGGTTTGGCCGATGGGGCTGTAGACACCACCACGGTCGATACTGTTGATTTGGGGGAGCCGGATGCCGAGTGCGGCTGCAGCTGCTGGGCTGGAACGGTCTGGATGCGCACCTGCGGGAGGACAGGACATCGTTTCACTTCTTCAACCAGACGCTGAGGTGGGACCTGGGACTATACCTGCCGAGTTTCTGACCTGCGTGGCCTGACCCTGCTGCTGAAGCTGCTGCAGCTGCTGCGCCGTGACGAAGCTGACGGGCTTATTCCCGGCAATCAGCTTGGTGCCTGCTGGCATGCTGGTCAGGATAATGTTCCTGCCGAGATTACCGATACTGCACACACACAACACACACAGCACAAACATGAGTGAGCCGTCTCATTTCATCCTCATTTCAAATGGGACTTCAAGAGAACGCTTTAATTCAGTGCAACGCTGTTATGTCAGGACCAATAACGTCCTCTTTACACTGCCAAGGCACTCCATTTCCTCTGCTCCACTCCACATGACAGCTCTGTGTTGGTGCAAATGGTTGAAAATGCTTACAGACCTAGAGTTGGCTCCACATGATGTCAAAAACTTAAGGTAAAATGACTGTACTGTATTTACGACAAAATTGGCTTTAATTAGGTGCCTAATAACTTTTGAGCTGTTGGATTAACTTTTCCTTTTGGAATTTCTCTGCCTCTGATTCAGAGATTTGATCTGCATATTCTCTGAGTTATTCTAGTTTTTTCAGGAAACAATGAATATAGCTATTAATTCTTTTTTTTTTTTTTTTTTTTTCCCCCCACATTTTAACTAGTGGTCGACCGATATGGTTTTTGCCGAAGCCGATATTTAGAGAGCAGAATGACAGACTGTCGATTTTATTTTTTTTGCAACTTATTAAACTAATAATAATAATAATGAGAAAATTGCTGAACTTAAATGAGCATTTATTTAAGCTAAAAACACCCTGTTTATGTTTGCACCCTGTCTTTTGTATAAATAAAACTTGAATAAAAAGTTTTATTGCACTTAACAACAACAATTATTACCATAATCATCTTGTTTCTGGGGAACAAAAAACAATGTTTAGTGCTCACTGTAGCAGCATCTTTATGTTTTTTAATCCCAGTCCTAGTTAAATTGTAATTAGCGGTGGGTATTGGAAAGGACTTCACAATACGATACGCATCTACAGGAGCGGAGATTGTAGTCTTCCCCCAAAAACAATCGATATTTTGAACTGAAAATGGACGTAGTATATCACGAAAATATACACCGCGATAAACTGCTGTATCAATTTTTTAGCACAGCCCTACATGGCCCCACTCTCACTGAATGTTCTCTCAGCACTCATTGTTTTTAGTCACTCTGCAGTACCAGTTTAGGAGCTGAAAGTAACGCAGGAAACAAAGTCTCTGCATTTTCTCCAATATTTTTGAATATCTCAAAATGGTATTTATCAGCACAATCCATCTAATCTTAAAATCTACTCAAAGTCAGGGTACAGTGTGTGCCATTTAATATGCACATTACGTTCTGTGAAACAGGGCTGTGACCGAAATGGATGTTGGCCAGACATTACCATAGTCATGTAGTAATTTAGATACTTTGAGTGTTTTATTTTAATCAACAATATTAATTAAAACACAATATAAAACATTTAGTGCAGTACTGTACTCTACAGTAATTCTTATCGTTGTATCTTTTACAAAACTTGAACTTACCAATAATGAAAACAAAAGTTTTATATACATCAAAGTATACTAGTTTGATGTATATAAGACAGATTTTTATTTCCTATTATAATTCTTAAAACCTCGGTTATCAAACAGCACATACCTCTAATGAGGCCACGTGTTCAACACACAAAACCATACAAAAATCCAAACAGCCATTACCAGAACCACCTTTATAATGCCCAGTTGTTTTGTTGGGTGCCAGGCCGCAGAGCGGGTTAATGTGTTCATGTGATGGAATCTGCTGTCACACAGTAATGAGCAAAGCTTACAAGGGAGTATCTGAAATAGTTTAGCCTCACCAGCTCCCTATTCCCTATGGGTTATTAGTACTAGACACAGTATATAGAATGGAGGGAAATGTGAACTATGGACCATTTTTAGCACAGCCCATACGTATGGCAAAAATGCAATAACAAAAAATTGACTGTACAGTATGAAATCTGAAATATTATCACCTTAACGTGTGATTTTCACGTCATCACATTATCACGTTCTTCAATGCAGTAAAAAGTCAAACAAATCAACCAAATGAACTGAAATGCAGAGGCACAGGATAGATACTGGTCTGTGTCAGAGAGAAAACTTATTAGGTGGTGTCATTTAAAAGGAATGCTGTTCCAGGAACAACAAAAGCATGTTGATTTAGGAACACGATCTACTCGATTAAAAAAAACAAAAACAACAACACGGCATCAGATGGTTTGTGCAACGTCGTAACTGCAATACATTATTAAAAGGAGATTCATTACTACATTTTTCTATCTGTAAAGATCAGCCCTCAGCATGGACAGACAGTCCAATCAACACACCAACGGCACAAAGTACCAAACAGAGATAACGCAGGTTCAATATTATTGAACACTTCCTGATTGCACACCATAAATCTATGATCCTTTGTGCTTTCCACAATCAGTCACAGTGGGTCAGTAGAAGCAGCAGCACTTGTGGGGGGTAATGCAGTGCCCATTAAAGTAATGCTTTCTCTGGAAAAAAGTGCTTTTTCCTGGCACAGTAATGTAAGTGTAGCGCATTACAGGCACTGACTGACTAAAAACACCATTACTTGCGTTAGTCACATTTCTCAGTGAAAGTGTAAATGATTCCCAAAGGATTTATAACAAACCTCCTCTGGATATTAGCTCTGTAGTGCCTGTCACGTCATGTGAACACGCGCCGGAGAAAGAAAGTTTTCTTAAGCTTTAAATAAATTTGTGCAACTGCCTCAAGAAAACCTGAAGTACTCCACACAAATAACGATCAGAATTCAAACATTCTTTACTCCAAAATAAAGCTTTTAAAAGACTACAGATTGTTATCCTTGCACTTGATAGTTAATACAGGTCATTGAGTTTTAGGGAGTAATTTAAGTGATGAGTAATGGGATTACTTTTCTCCAGGAAGTAGTTAGTAAAGTAACTTTACCTTTGGAAAGCGCGCACAAATCCCGAAACCATTCCATCTGGCACCAACAATCATGCCAAGGTCAAAATCACAGAGATCACGTGTACAGGTGTTCCTAATAAGTGCACGGAGCGTAAATCAGGAACCTTATTAGGAACTCCATTCTAGTACTGGTCAGACACGCTGTGCTTTGAGAATATTTATTGAAATAAATAACTGCTGCAGCCCAAAGTGTAGCAATACAACCACAGCATATCATCACTATCAGAATTAAATGGGGAAACAAGGCAGATTGGGTAAACTGATTCAAGCAGTTTATGCCAAAGCATCAGCTTTTTTGCAGCAGACGAACCCACAGACTGGAGACTGCCTGGAGTTTCAGATGCTTGTTCTTAACTGAGAGGCAAATTCAGGTGTGGTTTCCTGTTGCTGTAGCCTATCCCCCTTAAGTTTGGCTGTTCTTTGGTCTATGATTTTGGATCAGGTCTGGTGGATTGTGTGTATGTATATATATATATATATATATATATATATATATATATATTTTTTTTTTTTACTATTAACTATGACACCCACGCAATCAGTTCCCGACCCAGACCGAATGAAAGAGAAGCTCACTTAGTACTGATGTTGCCCTTCAGGATTGGAGTCGTGACCACGCTCTTGCTCTTCAGAGGCTGACTGAGGACAGACAGAGGCACTGTGATCCTGGCAGGCAGCTTCCCCTGTGAAGATAAAAAGCAGGCAGCTCTAAAAGCTTCTTCCATGAAGTCTGTTCTCTGTGACGTACGTAAATAGAACGCAGCGTGTTACCGCTTGTGTGGTCACCACTGTGGCGCTGACGGGCACTTGTCGAACCGTGGCTGCAGCAGAGCCCAGCGAGAGCGCCGAACCTGCTCCGGGCGTGGCCAGGGTCACGCCTTTTGCCCCTGCCATCCCGCCGGTAGCTATGGTGACTGTAGCCGCCCCCGAGGACGCGATGCCAGGCTTGGCACTTGTGGTCGTGGTGACGGGAACGGTTTGACCCTGCTTCTGCGAGATCATGCCCAGACTGGGCACAATGCGAATGGTGGTCCCGCCAACTTTGGAGTCTGACGAGGTAACGGTGGAGAAGGTGCAGGCTTTAGGGTCCGCCATGGTGACAGCCAAGGCGGGCATGAGGCGGATAGCGGTGTCGCACGTGGCCTTGACTAAGGTGGCTGTACCGGGTTGCGCCAGGGAAGAAGAAGCCTTCACGGTCAGAGCCTCAGCGGTGGCTGAAGGGACGGGGTTCGAGGTGGCCACAGGAGAGGCCTGCGGCGGGGTCACGTGCAGGGTGGCGGAGATGCCCTTGGCAGCAGTGCTGCTGGCGCCAGCGAGCATTTCTGGAGTGAGTTTGAGGGTAGCCATCATGTCCGGAGTGATGCGCAGCACCGTCTGGCCTTTGGCGTCGGTAGTGATGGAGGAAGGAGGCAAGCGCAGAACGTCTTTGCCCTGGATTCGCAGGTTGGTGGCGGTCAGCGGGATTCCTGCTGGGTTCTGAGGCTTCACGCCCAGCTGACCAGTAATGGCAACCTGCAATATGCATTTGTGGCAATATGCATTTATGTTCATAATCAGATTCCCACGGTAAATTCGAAATATTGGACATCGGCCCATCGTTAAACAAACAGGGAGTACCTGTAATAGTAATATTATTAGTAATTAATAATAAACAACGTTCGAGTAAAATCTTAAACTTTATGTGCAACTGGATAGACCTCCTAACTCAAATGATGGTGTTCATGCAAAAAAAAAATAAAGTTTCAGCTCTGTATGTAACGGCCTTTAGTCCCCCTCTCGCTAGCGGAAGCCCAGGCTACCCTCCAACCACCAATGTCCAGGGATGCATACCTGTTTGATGATGTTCTGACTGGTGACCCCCTGGAGCACTGCAGGTGAGGCTGTGTTAGGAGCACAGCTTGCAGGAGAGCTGGTCTGGGCTTTACTGACTGCTACAGCAGAGGCCAAGCCTGGGACAGAAAGGCCAGCCTGTGCCCGTGAAGCCTGCACCTGGATTGGACTTGCGCCTGTGGACTGGCTCCTTAAAGGCAGAGTCACCACAGCCTGCATACACACATGTGCAAGAAATTAACCCCGCGACACCCTGCGTTCCCATATGGGGATGTTTTGGGTTTGCAACACCTTATAGAAGGGGTGGGTATTTGAAAGAACTTGACGATATGCTGATATCGATACGATTATATCACGATACATTGCGATACGATGCATATTGTGATATATTGCGATAATCCACATGTATACACAGATATTCCAATCCGAGTCATCTTAATACATCAGATCGATAATTCAGTGGACAAATGGAGTCAAAGCGCTGTGCATCTACAGGAGCGGAGATTGTACTTTACACCCCATTTAAAATGTGTTTGTTTCTTTCTTCAAAAAATATATATTTTGAGGTGAAAATCAATGTAGTATATCACAAAATAAATATCGCGATATACTGCTGTATCAGTTTTTTAGAACCTTATAGTTGGTTTTGCTTTACTTAGACCTATTGCCCTCATTTTGAAGACTCTCACACAGGCCGATAGTGTGACGGAGTCTCCCTACAGACTACATGACAATTCTACAGAGTAAGGAAAATGTATAAAGTTCCAAAAAAGCTCTACAAATCACAGACGTGTTTTATTCTTTGATACCGACTATATTGCGTTATTCAGTAAATTAAATCCAATGTCCCCATATGAGGACATCACTTTAAGTCCACATCAGGTCCTACAATCCCAAACAGCTAGGAGAAATTAAAATGTACATGAAGTTATGAGATCGAAAAAAAGATGCTGAAACACCACAAGCTATTGAATAAGCTTCAATGCCCTGTACTGGACTAAAGAGACACCATTCTTCTGAAAGTTATTCTCTCAGTTGGTGCCATTGGTGTCAGTCTATTCCATAAACTGGGAACTGTAAAAACTGTAAAATAATGTACATTTCGGAGTTATTCCCATCACACCCTTTGTTTTGTATAAAAGCAGTTTTGTAACAGACTGTTGCTACACCCTCCAGGGCAGTATTCTGTCAATATTGCACTACAGGATGTAATATATTGCTAGCCTAACGGCGAGGCACCCCGAAGGCCTGAAGTAACACTGGTCTAACCATAATTGGCCAGGCGTTCATCCTACAGCAAGACAATGCTACCCCCAGGCTATGTCAGAACTACTTTAGAAGACAAGAACAAGACGCTAGGCTCCAAATCACAGAAAGGCCAGCAGCACAGTTCCTAGGCTTAAATCCCATCGAGCTGATGGAATTACAGCAACCTACAAGATGTGACTTCTGCAGCAGTGTTGGGAAGAATTTAACAAACAATATCTGATTATCTCCGCAAAAGGTGACCACTTTGAGGAGTTAAAAACATAAACATTCAATTGTGTTCAGCAAAATGATTCCAGCACTTCATCTACAATTGCTTATTTGTTCGATGATACGTGGATAAATTAAACTGCATAAATATCGGAAAAAGAGGAAAAATACTAAACAAATTCTAATCCTTTGAGCAGTAGCATACTTCAAACATGACAATAAAGCGAAGAATCAAAACAAAAAACACTAACAGATCAGGCGCTGCTTTCTCATATTTCTAGATTTAGATTGGGATGCATGGCTCGGGTCACTGGGGCCGGAGTCTGGAGTCATGTCTGGCCTTGTCCTTTAGCCGGGAGTGTCGGGTGGGCGGTCTGGCTGAACTGGGCTTCGGTCCTTGTGATCTGGACTCGTGCATCCTTGCCTTAGACTAAGGGCAGAGCCGGGGGTTCATAGTCAAAGAGCCTTATGGTGATCAGAGACGTTGGGTTGATGTCTTCTGCCTCCGGTGAGGTTGCCATGTCTCATGTGATCCCTCCTGGCTGTGTTACCTTCCGGTTCTCCTCTTTCTAGCTATGCTGCTATAGCTAATGCTGCCGGGGTCTCATGCTACACATGGCATCAGTGATTGTTAATAGACACTGTGCTCTTAATCAATAACTAACTGCATTTTCTGTTTTCTCTCCGAGCTGTGTTCCTGTGCCGGTTCCAGTTCCACACATGATGTTCATCCGCTTCGGCTTCACTCAGGCTGTTTCCTTCATCGGCGCCGTTCCCACCATGGCCGGGCCGCACCGAGGGGCGGTGGCTCTCTCCCTCCTCTGGTTATCTGGGGACGAAGTGGCGCCAGGGACTTTCCTGCTTAGACTGGATATCCTGGAATGACTCTGTGTATCGGACTACTTAATGGCGATGTGCATATTTTACATTTTATTATATCACTCCAAGACTTATTAGTTTACATAAATTAGTTTCATTCTTAGATTTATCATCTATGCTGCCGAAGGAGGTTGGATCCCTTTTTGAGTCTTGGTCCTCCCAAGGTTTCTTCCTCATAACACTTAAGGAGTTTTTCCTTTCCACTGTCGCCCTAGGCTTGCTCAATTTGGGATTAGACGTAGATATTAGGAGACAATCTAAAATTGTAAATTTGCTTTGAGACAATGCTTCATTGTAAAAAGCGCTCTATAAATAAATCTGACTTGACTCATGTCATTTTGAAATCATATTAAAGTAATGCTATTATATTGTATTATTAGTAATGTTCATTCAACGCATTTTTGTTAAGAAAAACTGCTATGTTAATATTATCTGATGCCACTTGGGTGTCACAAACTGCCCCTGGAACAAACTTCCCCAACCCCATTCCTAAAAAACTACAGATATGCGCCGCTTAACGTCCACCTGATCAAAGTCCGTTTGCTTCAATCTTAAGAGGTCTTAAGAGTTACAACAGGAAATCTATCATGTATACAGTGGTACCTTGGCACTCGTCATTAATCCATTCCAGAAGTTCAGAGAGAATTTGTCCCACAAGGAATAAGGAATCCATCTGTTCCAGACCCTCCAAAAACCCACACTGCATAAGGTATTCGTGGAGTTGTACTATATACACAGGGTCTTTACAAATACAGTCCCACTTTTAGCATTACTAACCTTGTGTTGATGTTTGCACCCATGGGGCTCACATTGAATTGATGGAACCTGGGTTCCTTGTGCCTCATAACTTTTAATTGCTGATTAGGCTCTGTAACAGTCATGTGGTTCCTAATCATGATATCGTTTATCCCGATTATCAATCAATCAATTATTCAGACGATAATCGCTTGTCTATGTTACCTTTTCGGCTCAAGCCTAATCATCTCTCAAATCAGCCTAATCTTATCCTACAAAAACGCTCCCGCAGTGACAGGACCACTCATAACATCTCACCTGGGCGATGCCCTTGCTGTGGGCCACGTTGACGGGCAGTCTGATATGGTGCGGGGTCTGGTGGTGGATCAGAGTGGCAGCCTGGCCTGCAGAGCCAGTGGGAATGCCAGGCTGAGCAGTGACCACCCGGACCTGAGGCAGAGAACCGGTCGAAGCTGACTGAGCCACCACTCGAGCTGCGGGCTGCACCGGGGCCTGTTGAGAGGCCTGGGATGTGACCTGAGCAGCAGAGAGAAGAGTGCCCAGCTGTGGCATGGATGGAGGAGACACCAGCAGGACGCTGCAGAAGGAATGAGAGATGAAGATTATGCTTAATTACAGTGCGCTTGATTCGATAAGGACGATCGTGTAGGGTAAAAATTCAGAATTCGAAATATGTTACTGGTCGACTTTATGTGGAAAGACTTTGCATCGTACCTGGGGCTGGTTTTGACAGGATCTGGCACTCCTGCTTTGGTCGGGGTGGACACAGCAGGTGGCAGGGGGGATTTGGGTGTTCCGGGGGTACTCTGTGCCGGGGTGCTGGGAGGTAAGCTAGTAGCAGGAGCTGATACAGTATCTGGTACTGAGCTCGGGGCCTCGGGAGCAGCGCTCTTGCCGGACGAGTCCTTGTTGCCAGACTTCTGTCACACACAAATATGAGGATGCGCAAATCCTTAACCAGAAATGATTTCCATTTCAAATAAAGAGAGAATATGGTCATGTTCACACTCCAAGAAGAAACTCTCAGTAGTTTAAACCATGGGCTACTGTTGAACTAGCATGATCAAAATTTCGCTTCTAAACACTTTAGATAAATGACCTTTTCTGCAGGAAAAGGAGTTTAAATAACAGCATTAACAGCATAACATACAATTACTTACATATCCTTATCTAGGCATTTTTGAATTCGTATGCTCGGAAGCATTCCATACATTCCAATGATACCGAGTTAACTTTGTTTGTTTTTTGTCATCTTGACTGATGTAATGTTGTCTTGAGATCATGCGATAATTTTCTTAAGCTAGCACTACTGGATTTTCCCAGAATTATACCTCAGTTTTATTTTTGCCATTTTAAATAAAGTGGTACTTCGGTACTCGTTATTAATTCGTTGCAGAAGGCATGTCCAGCACCGTGAAAATTTTTCCCCATTAAGGAATAATGTAACTTGAATTAATCCGTTTCAGACAGAAAATCCACACTGTATAACTAAGCAATAATTAAAAGCGAGATCAGACATGTTAACACCCCTCTCACATTTTGTTATTATCCCTTTTTTTTTTCTTAGAGCTATCGTGGTTCTCACTGGTTTCCTTTTGGGTTGGCTGTTGTCATCAACCTTCTTAGGACCCATGTTAAGTTATTTGTACTTATTTGCAATAAAATATGTAAACTAAAAAAAAAACCCACAAGACAGCAGATTTTAGGGGAGATCTGCACTGAGGGCTATTGCAAGACGGACGCGTAGTCCTCCGTTGTGCCTGGATCTCAAAACCCTAAAAGCCTCAGCTACAGAAATAACATGTGAACGGTGCAGTGAGACTCACGGGTTTGGGGTTGGGTTTGGGTTTCTGCTGCAGGGCTTTCCGTGCCTTGGCTGCGGCCGCTTGAGCCTGGTGGATCCTCTCTGAACAGAAAAACAACCTTTTCATTATCGTGACGCTACTGTCACCTGCTGAAGCTGTAATTCCAGCATTATTAGGCAAAATATTGGCAAATAAACTGCAGTCAATCAACTGCAGCATGTCTGGTGTCTGGAGTTTTCTTCATTAGTCATCCATTAGAATTACCCACCACCCCCTTTTTAAATAACATGCAAAAATATAAAAAGTGACTGGGTGAAAACTGTGCAGTGGGTTGTTTGAGCCCTGCGGTGTTTTGACCAAAGCATGCCACAGCTGTTTCATAAATTGCCCAGGGATCCCTTGTGAAAGGGGCGTCATCAGACCCACTTTACTGGAGCAATTTTATCCTGATTGTTAAGCTGAACTATAGCACATGCCATACAAATTTACCACTACACTACATTTCCCATGATGCCCCAACAACTTTCCAAGAGCATGAGGGGCATTCGCTTTCAGTGAGAGCCAGTTTCTTTCAGTTTTTTGCTGGGAGTAATGGACATCCACAAATATTTGGAGAAGAAAATCAGCTATGCTGCAGGCAACATCTAACTTTTTTAGACGCCCTTATCCAGAGCGACTTACATCTGCTACAATTGTGGGTTAAGGGTCTTGCTCAAGGACCCAACAGTAGCAGAGGGGGGATCTTCTTGCCCAGAGTCCAGTACCTTAACCACTAGGCTACCAGAGTACCAGAAACAAGTAATGCAAGCTTACAGCTATAGGGCACATACAAATAAGTACATATTAGACCACTAAAGCAAAGGCATTCAATGAACTAGCAATGACATCAGTTACGTAAGTAATTTAAAAAAATCTTTAGCCTTCATTTGTTCTTCATTTCTCATCCATGGCAGAGTAACACCCACTTTAGTGTGAAATCACTTCTTCTGTTTAGTGTGTAACAGCCTTATTTTTTATGCACAGTTTTACCCCTACTACTGATTGGCAACCAGAGGGGTACAGCTGGTCCCTTCTTAATTGTCTATCCCAGTACAAAAAGTAGTCTACAAACACCAATTCCTTGTGGAACAGGAGTTTGTCAGCTTTAAAACAAAATGATTTCACATGCTATTTGAATTTAAAACCAAGTAAGAATCATGTCATCTCTGTCTCAGTCCGACTGTTCCTCTGCTGGATAGGGAAACCTGACACTCTCTCTTGCTCATTTCCATTTGTGGTTCCGATGATGTGCATGACAGGAAGCATGCACGTTTCATTTGGCATACCGCACGCTCTCTGCTGACGTAACCTGGCGTCCGATACGGATCATGTTTCTGTGATTGCTCTGTACGTGTCCTGGCATTACCAAACTCCTCCTGACTGCGGTCTCGGTGCAGGTAGATCCACAGCTTGCGGCCGATGTCGTATTTCACACATGGGTCCTTCTCATAGTGGAGGCGGTCCAGAGCCCCGCTCACGACTGTGTTCACCTGCATGAAGCACAGCCACGGTAAGTTACACAGAAACCGAGAAAGGGCCAGGACTGAAGCAGAGAGGGCGGCGTTACTGGGACCTGGGCACTGGTGACGTCAGGGGCGAGGAACTGGGAATCCTTCAGGAGCTCGCAGATCTCGGCTCGCGTCCCTTCGCCATTGGGCAGTCTGGCGGCCGCATCCCGCACTGTATACACACACATGCCAAGTTAGGAACTGTTCCGATATTTAAAGCATATGGTTTAATGGGACAGAGCAATAACCAAAATACCTGCAGTTCATAAATTTTAAGGTTTTGCATAAAGTTCATTGGTACATGTCTCGCTCGTTCAGTTTTATCCTAATAATATTATCAATCAAGGCAATAAATGCTCTGCGTCACCATGTCATTTAAGTCACGTTTTTTCTGTCCTTTAAGTCAACTCTGGTCTGACCATTTTGAGATGATGTTGAAGGTTTTAGGCATTAATATTAGGGCGTGTCCCTTTAAAACAATATCTGGTCTCTCCACCGAGTTTTCTTCGTTAACTCAAGTTTGATATTCTAGCTTTCAAAGCTCTATTAATTGGGATGTCCACAAAATCACCTTCAATTGCATTGTGGCTCCGAAATGCATCGCACTTTCTTAGATTGGAGATCAGATACACTTTGAAAGCTTATCCTAAATGTAATGCTTTTCTTTCATTCTTTAATTTGCTTCAAACAACCAAATTTGCTGGCTAGACCCTCCCTCCTTTTTTTTCTTCTTCTTTTTAGTTTGCTTTGTTTTTGTTTGTTTGTGTTTTTTTGTTCTTACTCTTTCATTCCACTGGAAAACCCTTGAATTAAGACCAAGCATAATACATAATTACGTTGGGTCAATGACATTTTTATAGGATATTTATCAAACACCTCTAGTTTATACACTTCAAAAACACATCTTATTGCTTAGTTCAGTTTTATTTATCGGTATCAAAGTCAGTTAGTGTTACAGCTCTAAAAAAGTAATGTACTTTCCAACAATAAACATTTAAGAGACCCATGACAATTTATAAAAATAGCATTAGATCTAATGCATAACATATCTGTACAAAGACCATTTTTTTCCGGTCACATGACTGTTGCTC
This sequence comes from Ancistrus triradiatus, assembly GCA_025084515.1. NCBI lineage: Eukaryota > Metazoa > Chordata > Actinopteri > Siluriformes > Loricariidae > Ancistrus > Ancistrus triradiatus. The sequence goes on from JAJAGP010000312.1 coordinate 25,613, forward strand.
GGTGCTTATAGGTAGAAATAGGTCAAACCAGCAAGGTGCTTCACTGCAGTCAAATGACCGGCAATTTGGCGGTTCTAGGGTTAAATGAAAAATTTTGAGAAAGTTTGTCTATTAGACAATCTGTTTCTAGTCATTGCTCATTTTGTTGGCCTCCTGGTTATTTATGTTACGTTTTTATCTATTTATATCTTTGTTATACTCCTCAATAAAATACACGACAAACTTTATTTGTAAAGAGATAAGGGGATTCTGGGTAGGGTTCTATGCTTAATGCAGTGATCAGGATTTTGACAGCCACACTACCCAGGGAGAGGATGGTGACGTAGGCCGGCCGGTCCGAGCGCAGAAGCGAGTGCTCGCGGGCTTTGTTCAGGGAAGTCTCCTTGTCAAAAACTCCCTTGACCGGCCCCACTACGGACTCAAAGCCGTGCATACGGAAGGTGAAGGCTTTGTGAGGCTGGTCGTAGCGCTGCTGCTCCTAAAAACCATAAAGGTTCCGCTTAAGTCACAATCCAAACAAACGTAATCACTTAACTCCCTGAACAAACAGAGGATCAGTCAGTCACAGGTGACTCAGCTACACATACCTGTTCCTGAAAGACGTGTCGCTCCTCCCCGGTACTGGGCCTCACTACATAATCAGTCCACCTGCCAACAGGGCTTCAGTTAAAGAAAGTAATAAAAAAGCATCACGTTTCGACTGGAGTTGTATCTGAACTCATTGTAATTAGTTAGGATAATACTCACACTCTGGGGGCTGGAGGGGTCAGTTCAGCCACGTCCTCGCCTTCCTGCTGTAAAACAGTCAGACACATTGTATAGCCAATATACCTTTTATTAAGGGTCCCTGGTACTCAAGAACGTGACCAGCACCAACCTTTGGGAGCTGGCTATGTGCAGCAAATCATACAAATACGGAAGACACAAATCTGCTATTGTTGAATAGTAACAATGCACCATATAGCAACAAGCACCCATTTAAATTTCCCAAAGAACTACAGGTATGCGTGTTGTTCCTAATACCGTCCAGCAATGCATTTCTGGTTTCCCCTCAAACAAAAGTATCAGTCGTTTCCATCACTCAATCACCGGTAGCTCTATCGCATCTATGTATCATTTCCTGTTAAAATAGCCTTTAAATTAACATTACAGTAACATAAAAAGATTATGTGACTACAGAATATGGGTTATTTTATTGATCTTAACAAAATCTGTCTTTTACACATTTTATTGACGCTTGAATTACAGAAAACTAATATGAGTGCACCCTTGTGACAGTAAAGAAAATCGCAAGCAGAAAGCAACGAGTAATGTCCCTTTCATCATCAGCAAGTGTTTCAAGTTTTTGAAAACATCCAAAGATAAAAACTACTGTATTGTACAGTACTAGATTTATTCATGTTGAGTTTTAATGAAATATTACTGTTTAAAACAACACAATATGTGCAAAGTATCTATGATATGTGTATCTATCTATACTATGTGACTAGGACTAGTTGTTGAAGTAGTAAGCTTTCTGATAACATAATATTATCAGTTATTATGTCCCCCCCCCCACTGTTTACTTTATTTTATCACTTATTTTAAGTCAATTTAATTGTTTAAAAACCTATCAAACTATATTGTTAAAACATAACATGTTACAATTATTAAGGTACTGTAAACACCTGGTGTATCACATATGAGACAAAATAAGCACATATACAAACTGTTTGCTACTTATTTCACATTTTTCCAAAAGTCCAACCAACCACGGAAATAAAAAAAAAATCTCAGAATGTTTCAGGTATCAAATGTCGCGTGACTATTTAAATTCTTCAAGCTGGTTTCACGTATCTAAGACAAGTTTGACTGGTTCATATTTGGGCCGGCTTTTGTTTTTTTTATGTGTCATGGAAAAATACAATTAGTTACCTTCACTACCACATGGTCCTTCGACTCCAGCCAAAGAAGGCAAAGTGCACTGAGATCCTTCTCTGTGTCCTGACTAGTTCCTGAAACAGGAGAACATTCGCATTTACATTTACAGCATTTAGCAGACGCCCTTATCCAGAGCGAGTTACAATTGATACAGTCTTACAATCCAAGCAATTGTGGGTTAAGGGTCTTGCTCAAGGACCCAACAGTGGCAGCTTGGCAGAGGTGGGATTTGAACCCTGGACCTTTTGGACCATAGTCCAGTACCTTAACCGCTAGGCTACCACAGTCCCACATTAAGGAGAATAAGAGCTCTAGGTACTCAAAGTGAGCACAGACTGAATAAATATTATACCGACAACAGCTTAACCCAAAGCATAATAAACACAATTACACCAGCGAGTCAATAATCTATGAAGCAAGCATTGCTAACCATATGAAAAGCTTAAAGTCTTGTACGTAAATCTAAACATGTAAATGTTTGGCCACCGCTTGTTGATTTTCTACATGAAAATTAGTTAACACGACGTCTGCTGGCCACAAATGCAAATGACATGCTAATTTCACTTCAGCATTTTCAAACATTGGGATCAGAAATAAAACTAAAGTTGAGGGCTCACAACTTAACTGCCTGATGGACTAGAATTTAAAATGTTTCTCCAGCTAATAATATGAAGATTATATTATTCACCTTTTCTGTCTGTTATAAAACCACTGACAAAAAGCCTAAGGAGACCAGGAGTGCCGAAACCTTTGCATAGCATTCTGCATTAACACGGTGTTAAGGCAGGGGTGTCCAAAGTCCGGCCCCAGAGCCAAATGCGGCCGGCGGACATATTTTAATTGGCATTTATCGGCATCACAACACTACATGTTAAGTGGCGTGTCGGCACGTTGCAGTTTTTCCTTTCACCTGTTCGCGGCAGCAGTACATAATGGCACCGATGTCAAAAGTGACGTTAAATAAAATAAATAAACAAACAAACTAAATTGCTTATTTGACTTAAGAAATATAAGCCTTCCTTTGTTATTAAGTTCCATAGGTCTGTTAATGCATAGCAACTGAGCAATAAAATACAATCTACGTTAAAAATACTGACATGTTTTAAAGATAATATTCATGGAAAATAACCTGCAGAAAACTGTGGCATTCGTCACTCTTGATATCTTGCTGCAGTTACTGCGCTAAAATTAAATCAGTAGTTAAATAAATACTTCCCAGTCTGTACGTTTCTGTTTTATTCATGTTTTGAATAATATTTTTGGAAAGAGAGATTACACCTTAGGTATTTAAATATGCTCCAATCTCTGAAATAAGTTTGGACAGCCCTGTGTTAAGGGGAATACTTATACCAACATAATCTTATTAGGAACAAAGAGCTGAATGTACCAATCCACTTCCACTGCTGGCCGAGCTCTCTCAACTCCACATACGGACTAAAGCCACTAGGAAGCGCCATAGAGCCACCTGAAACAGAAAAAGCAAACGAGTTCTAGCCTGTGTGACTGACCTCGAGCTGGGAGAGCTCAGACGGCTACGTACCTTTACTCTCTCCAGATAAGAACTGCAGAGCAGGAGTTACAAGATCAGCCCAGCAGGGAGACATGGAGAACCACGGGTTCAGGGAACTGGCAGGAGACACCTGCCACTGCTGCACCTTCTCCTCTATCTGCAGAGCAAAGCACCATCGCAGCTCTGTCGGTACACTAGATAGGTTTATATATAATACAGCAGAACCTCAGTAACACTGGAGGAGTTAGGGAGTGTACCAGGGAAGAGGTAGACAGCGCGTGCTGTCGCAGAAACTCTTCCAGCAGATGAAAGAAGCTCATGGCGATTTCCTCCACCGTATCGGGACTGTTCTGCGACTCCTCCATGGCTCTGCAAACAAGCGACACTTAATCTGAGCTCCACACCCCGGTCTGATCTGAATGTTAAGTCTGAGCACGGACTCACTCTTCCTTAACGCTCTGTAAAGGAGTGGGAGTCTCAGACAGGCCGGCGCTCACAGAGAGGGACGGGGTCTGAGACTCACAGCCATCCTCTGACTCGGTTTTAATGGGCCTCATTTTCCTTCGTCTCTTCTCCTCCCTCATCTTCTTCTTCGGTAAAGCCAGGTCTATTAAAGCTGATCATAATGGAGATGCATTAGGAACAAAGCATACTTAATCAGCACTGCTAAAAATCATACCGGTCTCACCCATGCCGGATCCTTTCCTGCCGATGTTCACCCGTGACATGATGTCACCCAGGTGAAGGTCAGACGTCATCAGGTCAGGATGATCCTAAATGGTTAATAAGGTGGAAATCATATTCTTGTACCTGCTCAATGCAAGACTTCATATGGCTGCATACTTTTACATATCAAGAACAAAGCCTAGCAGTTTTACATTGCATTAAAATGGGCTTGTTTTGTTTCATTCTTAACACCATGTCAGTAAGCCGACCTGGCCCAGATGCAGCAAAACAGGTCCAAATCATGATACTACCACCACCATGTTTCACAGATGGGATGAGGTTTTTATGCTGGAATGCAGTGTTTTCCTTTCTCCAAACATAACGCTTTTCTTTTAAACCAAAAAGTTCTGTTTTGGCTTCATCCGTCCACAAAACATTCTACCAATAGCCTTCTGGCTCGTCCACGTGATCTTTAGCAAAATCCAGACGAGCAGCAATGTTCTTTTTGGAGAGCAGTGGCTTTCTCCTTGCAACCATGCCATGCACACCATTGTTGTTCAGTGTTCTTCTGGTGGTGGACTCATGAACTTTAACCCATATGAGGTCTCAGCTAGCCTATGCATCGTACACAGTGGTTAGGGATTGGGGCTTCTTACTGACCATTTCTTTTTTGACTCTTTAAAATCTATTGCTTCTTAAAAAAGCAACACACTCCTCTGTGGAATCTGCTCAAATAGTTGGTAACTTTTTACTAAGTAAAAGAAGATCCTGATGTTAATGAGGGTGAAGGAGGGCAGGGAGACACATCATTGCCTGACCTTCCCTCCCTCAGCACAGCCTATTGTGCCTTTTGGGCGAACCCTAGATCAGCCTGCATGTGCGAGCAAATATTACAACAGAAACTCACTGGCTGATGTTTCCTCTTCTCTCTGTGTCTTCTCAGCATGACTCTCAAGTCCTTCTCTCCCAGCTCTGTCTTATCTGTAGGACAAAGCACATCACTCTCAGTCGATCACATAGCAGGAGACCCACACAGCCTAAATATCCAACCACAGTGGGACATTACTGGTTTAATCATGAGTCTGTCAGGGTAAACATGAGCTGGACTAGTGAATAAAGTAATGTTTGGGTTGCCATGTCAAAGTTTTCAGCTTACTGAGTAATGATGGTTCTCTCAATCTCTCCTCTAAGGAAAATGGTGGAGACATTAGAATCGCCCACCATGATGTGCGGACTATATAAATGATATATTGATATGATATATAGTCCTTGACACATGAGTCATTGATAACCAATAATTAGACTAAACAAGAGTAAGCTCATGGTGAGCAAAAGAAACATTCTGAATTATTGAAGAGTCGGACGCATGTGTGTAAATTTCATTACATTGTAGCTGGACTCTCTCTTCCTGCTGTGTGGGACAGAGTGGACAAAGTTCCACTGACCTATCGTTTTCATGTCCTGGGTGGAGAGACTGGGCACAACCCTGAGAGAGATGGTTGGCGTTGGGGTAGAAGGAGATGGAGGCTCTGGCAACCAAGACCCCGAATCTGTAAGGACAGAGACTTTATGAATGCGTCCTTATTTCTAATATTTCTTCATCTTGCATCGCTCACCATCTTCATCAGAGGACACGTTGCTGTCTCCACACTCCGTCTTCACCTCGCGCAGGATCCGGCTCACCCTCTGCCTGACGCGCTGCTCTCGCGCCTCCCTGTGGGAGGGCGGGGGGTAGCGCTGCTTCCCTGGCAGTTCGGGACCGGAGCGGACCGCCAGATCGAGTAACTCCTAAATGCAATGGAAATGAGGCTGCAGGGCAGAACAGGACGGATGACGATACAACGCAATAGCTCAGTGAAAATCAAACCTTTCTGGAGACGAGGATCTGCTTGAGGAGTTTGTGGTAGTAATGCTGGAGGGAGTAGATCTGACGTTTTCTCTGCGATTTGGCGCACAGCTGTCTGTACTTAACCACTTCTGGGTTAAAGTAGCCATCTAAGAACAGACAAATGGAAATAATAAACCCATGTGCATTAAACACAATAGCACAAAAACAGCAACCAGTTCTGACGCCCTGCAAATCATTCTATATCCACCAATCAGCCAAATCATTAAAACCATCATGGTTTTGGAAGATGGCACATGAAAACTTTAAGTCCACGATATCCCAGAAGAAGGCTGTCCCAGCAAAACCCTACCCAGAGCATCACACTCCCTTCACTGGCTTGTCATTGTAATTATCTTCATACCAGTACACCACAAATCAGCACAGAGCTGACCCTTTATTAGGCAAATATCTAACCAACCAATCACATGGCAGCAACAAGGTGCATTTAGGCATGTCAAGATGACCTGCTGAATTTCATACCGAGCAACAGAATGGGGAAGAAACGTGATTTAAGTGACTTTGAACATGGCGTGGTTGATCTACTGGGATTTCCACACACAGCACCATCTCTATGGTTTACACAGAATGGTCTGGAAAAAAAAACCCTACTTTATAAACCTATAGATAGAGTATTTACTTCTCTCATTTCTATTTGTAATTACAATTTTATCTTATCACTTCTCTTCAACACAGTGTAATCCGTTACTTATCTAACGACTGATGCAAATCTAACTACTGGAGGAGATGATCTGCTGGAGTTTGTACCTCTGAAGAGCTTCTGGGCGAGGTGCAGAGGATTCCCAAAGCAGAAGTTCTGGTTGTTGAAGAGTTCGCCGATGACCCGGTCCTGCTCGGAAATGTGATCCTCTGGAAACGATGGTAAGAACTTCCGGAGATTCTGTCTCTGAGTGTCTGTCAGGACCTCGGACCAGGTGCTTTCACTCAGAACCGAGAAGAAGATCTCCGGCTGCTCGGACACACACATGGACACACGATTTGATTTGATTTGATTTACAAGTACAAATACAAAGGCCATGATGGTTGCTATTGGCGTCACTACATGGACGCTGTGGACAGAACGAACCAGCTCCTTCTTACCTAAAGGCTCTAATCAAACCCCACCATGTACCTCGTACCCTTCGAGACACAAGCTTAGCAGGACTGGACCCAGCACACAAGATTAAAGAAGACAAGCATCAAGACCATACTAGCACAGGTAATGTGAACTACGTCAAAGCCTAACGAGGTTTTAGTAGGATTGTGTTCTTAGCATGTGGTCAGAAAGTCACTCTGGATAAGGAACTTTTAATTACGAAATACACGAGTTCCCAGTTCTATATTTAATCACAGATCTTTATCACGTTTTGGAATAACACGCTTCAATTGAAGAGCAACCACGGCCAAGAGACGCTAGCGAATGTTTATCGGACATGCCGGTCCCATATCGGATTTGTTTAATAAGGCCAGTTTCAGTGCTACTAGTATTAAAGGGTCTCTGTGTATCACTATGCCTTGTCCTTCTATTGCTGATTACATCTTTACTCACATCCTCGAGAAGATCTTCAGGAATACGAACTCTGCAGTTTCCAAGCATGCACTCCTCCATCACACAGCCTCCGCCGTGCCCTGCTGAGTCCAACGGGTTTGTTAGCATGTGATCCAGAGAATCCATCTTTCAGGAACCTTAAAAACAAAACACACTTAAGCAGAAGAGACAGGCCAAGATATTTCAGTTTTTCTGTGTTGCAGATTGACTTGATCAAATTCAATTAAGGTTCAAATTTTGTCATTGGGAATTGGTGTGGGGGGACATAATAATCCAATCATAATCGAATTTCTACAGTTATCTGCAAGTGGTAATGTAAACAGCATCTAGAAATCAGATTAACAAGTCCGATAAAGAGAGCTGGATTTGATCTCTGTCATCGGATTTCTCTACGCATTCATTTCTCCGTCTGCGTACTGCTGTCGTGGAAGCAGCTATGGAATCAAATATGGTTGTCTGTCCTCCTATTCTAAAAAACTTCTTTTCTTTTGGGCTTGTTTCCATAAACCTGTTTGCTTATTTCTCTCAAAGAATCTGGCAACCCTGGAATTAAAAGCAGCCCGTACAAAATGGCTACGAGTCACGAAATGTAGGGTAGGACGACTAGGAAATTAAGAATTTAAATGTTTAATTATTAAAGTTGGCCTCCTGTGAGATTATTGATGGTTGCAAAGAAGAAATACGATTACTGACTGACTCACGTAAAAGACATTATACCATGACATTCTTAATGAAACTCGTGGAGGGTCTTTCCAGTGATGGATGAGCATAACAACAAAGAGCTCCAGTCAGTAAATAATATTACTATCATGCTATAAATTAATTAGTCTATAATGCTAGTAATGCTCTTCTACCATTGACAAATCTTAACAAAAGTAGGTAAATCAGGTCAATTTGTTCCTAACAACGCACATTAGCTTTAAAAATATACATAAATGGGTGGAATTTGCACAAAGTAACACGTTACAACACGACACACTGACAATGCAAAGCCAAATCAACCACAAAACGTTCGTTTAATCTAACACAACGAAATCAAACGGCTGCATCTCAAACCGGATAGCACCTCCCTACGTAGTGTGTGGGAATCATATCAAAAGCCTTACAACCTAGACACCCTACTTAGTATTCCACTATGTGGTTTGAGACGCAACTCTGCACTTAAACTGTGCATCTACAGAGTTGGTTTAATAAGTTTTTGAAACACCTGGGTAAATCTTGCACACTTGCTTGTTAAATTAATGGCTACTTTTCATATTTTGTTAAAATGAAACATCTTACCGTAAACGACAAGGAAAATTTAGAATAAAAACAAGTTAGCTGCATCAGCTAGCTAAATCCCGAGCTAGCCACACGAAGAACGGGTAGGACCAATAACACTGCTGCACCATACCGCTGTTCCGGTGCTACCGCTCTTCAGGTCCCTCTCGCCAGTAAGAAGTATCCGTTTACTAATTATTCATCAGTCAAAATCCAGGTTGGAAAAAGTATGTGGACCTCTGTCGAGTGTTAATGAAATATAAATTATATCTAAAAATATAAAACATAGCATAGCATTTGGCAGCTGTCCTTGGTTTCTCACACTTTACAGTGAAACATAATGATTAACATCCTTCAGATATTTTTTTTTGTGTGCGTTGTTGTGTCACTTCATATCGCAGTTATGCCTTAAATTTTGTTTATAAGAAATTCATAATATTTTACTTTAAAATACACATTTTAGTCATTTCCCCAGGTTTTCACTCAGTCCTGTTAAAATATTCCCACTTCTGAAAATTATGGAACGTCCCACATGTTCAATAGGAAGTAATATCTTCTGGAGTGGGATGATATTGTAACTATAACTAAGAAGGCCAATCTCAATTTACTACTCTGTTACCAAAATTATTTTTAAATGTTATTTGTTTATTGTAAAAATACAAATTTCTGGTGACTCATTAGAATCTTCTCATTGTGCTAATGCTATTAGTATGGATTCCATGTGGTTACATTTTATGTATTTTCTCATGTAAAAATAAAATGAAGTTGCTCGAGATTGACCAGTATTCATTATGAATAGTTAAATATGTATGCTGTTAGATTCAGTGTTGACAAATATAGAACATTTTAAGACTTATGACAAGCAAATGGCACCCATTCAGCAGAATGACTCATTTACGAGTCGCCTTTATCCAGAGCAACTTGCAGCTGATACAATCTTACAATCCAGGCAATTGTAGGTTAATAGTCTTGCTCAAGAACCCAAAAGTGGCAGCTTCACATAGGAGGAATTTAAACCCTGGCCCTTCTAGTCTATAGTCTAGTGCCTTAACCACTGCACTAGCACCATATGTGAGCTGGATTAATCCCACCTTTTCCTGGTCAGGGGCTCCATTGTCTCTCCTTGGACAGTGTGCAGGCATCAGTATAAGGGATGACGGTCCATCACCGATCTGGGTAGATTTCACTGTTGCAATGCCAGGGGATGATCCACCAACCACTCCCTCAGACACAGCCAATCATGTCTGCAAGTTGTGTCCAACCAGGCCGAAAAGCACTGTCGGGACTCCAACCTGGGTCTCTCCTGTGGTGGCTAGCAAATTTGACCCTCGACCTGATAGCTGCAAACACATTATCTTTACTTCACATGTTCAATTAATAAAAATCTATTAATTAAAGCAAATTCAGTAACGGAGACACACAACATTACAAAACTTGTCAGAATTTTTATTTTGTAAACAGATTTTGCGATCAGGAAAAACAGAAATAAGTCACATTGTGCAAATGCCAATCCTTCTACTGGCATGAAGGACAAAAAAACAGCTCAGCCATTACAAAAAAAACTACAAAAACACAAACATGTATACATCAGCTGTTAGCAAACTGAACAAAGTGCAGTTCAAATCCTAGATTAATACAATTAATAAACCTAATCTGGAGACGGGGAGACAAACAGTAAGCTGCTCAAAAAGGTACAAACTAAACACAACAGGGCAAAAGCAATCTTACAATCCAGGAATTTGTGGGTTAAGGGTCTTGCTCAAGCACCCCAACAGCTTGACAGAGGTGGGATTTGAACCCATGTATAGTCTCTCATGTATAGTCCAGTACCTTAACCACTGCGCCATCATAGTCTGTGAGCTGTGGTAATCACATTTTCTTTTTTTTAATGCCACAAACAAAACACAACAGGGCAAAAGCAAGAAAGGAAAGAAATTACACAGGGGCAAGATGCCATGAGACAAACACCCGGAACATACATTTTTCTTTTTATTTAACCTTTAGTTTACATTTACAGTATTTAGCAGACACCCTTATCCAGAGCGACTTACAATTGATACAGTCTTACAACCCAAGCAATTGTGGGTTAAGTGCCTTGCTCAAGGACCCAACAGTGGTAGCTTGGCAGAGGTGGGATTTGAACCCTGGGCCTTCTGGTTCAGAGTCCAGTACCTTACCCGCTAGGCTACCACAGTCCTGGTTTAACCAGGCAATCCATTAAGAACAGATTCTTATTTACAACGGTGGCCTGGCACAATACGCTTGAGGAAAGGGAGGCACCAAGAGGAGAAATATACCATATACAAAAAACAATATACAAATGACGACAATATAAATTTAAATCGACATACACCAGTAGTAATTACAGATGCAATAAACACACATGAAGCAAAAACAATCAGAATGAAACAAACAGACTTATTTACAGACTCATATTTACACCCCACTCTCCATGTGGATCCAGCTCCGGAACTTGGAGACCCTTGTATAAACACCAGGCTTCCCCTTCAGGCCGCAGCCCCGCCCCCAGCTCACCACCCCGACTAGAAACGAACGCCCAGTGACAGGGTCTAAATAGGACAACTGCCCACCTGAGTCGCCCTGCAGGAGGACAGAGGTTAAGGTTAAGGTTAAGGGCCTGAACACTAATCAGAAGGCTCTGAGCGAAGCCTTAATCAGCTCTGCTCAGTTGTAATCTAGAGGAGGTTCAATAATACAGATTTGAATAGCAGACGAGGTAACGTTACCTGACAGGCGTCCACTCCTCCAGACAGCACTCCTGCACAGATCATCTGCGGCGTGACCTCATCACCTATCAGCTCAGCGCACACCGTGCTGTTGACGACACGCACCTCTGCTTCCCGCAACACTGTTGATAATTCTGAACCAAGAACACAACAATGTGGTTTATTTCCACCACAATCTTCCCTGCTATACTCATAGGCCTCTACTGTAATGTACGTACAACGCAAAAAAAGTCCTCATTCCCTTTTCTCATATTTTGTTATGCTGAGGCCTTGTGCCAAAATAAAAATGAGTTTTTCCCCTCATCAAGCTGCACTCAATGCCCCATAATGACAACGTGAATTTTAGAATTTTAGAAAGTTTTGCAAATGATTAATAAGGGACATAAGCATTCTGACTCTTTGCTAAGACACTTGAAATATAGAACCCATTTCTCTTGATCATCTTTGAGATGTTTCTACATCTCGATTGGATCCATCTGTGGTAAATTCAGTTGATTGGACATGATTTGGAAAGGCACACACCTACCTATATAAGGTCTCACAGTTAAGAATGCGTATCAGAGCAAAAGCCAAGTCATGAGGAGCAATGAACTAGGCTACAAAATAATTCTGCTACACTGAAAGTTCCCAAGAGCACAGAGGCCTGCATAATTCTTAAATGGAAGACCTTTGGAACATTTAGGACTCTTCCTAGAGCTGGCCGCCCCACCAAACTAAGTAATCGATGGGTAAGCACCTTGGTAAGACAGGTAACCAAGAAGCCAATGATCACTCTGGCTGATCTCCAAAGATCCTTACTGAAGGTCAACCATCACTGCTGCACTCCACCAATCTGGGCTTTATGGCAGAGTGTTCAGACAAGCCTTTCCACAGTAAAAGACACATGAAAGCCTGAGTGGAGTTTGTAAAAAAGAACCTAAAGGACTCATGATCTGGTGTAAAACTCCTGCTCATACAACATCAGTGGACCCACCGTCCTTCCCTCAGTATGATAAGCTCTTCGGCATAAGCACTGTCCAGCTTTAAAACCTTTAAATCATTCATGTGTTCCCATTAAAGCCCATAATCAAATCAACCTCCTTCACTGTATGTATCATACTCACTCCCTTGCGCCCTGATTTTTCCCCAGCCTGCGATCCACACAGGCTGGCCAGCAGGTAACATGCGTGTGGCTGAAGGTAAGCAGATGGGCCAGATGTACTGGTTGAGGGTCACAGGGCTTTCCAGCTCCATCAAAGCGATGTCATTATTGTTGGTGCTGGGGTTGTAGTCAGGATGACAGATGATCTGGTTCAATTTCTTCCGTACAGTCCATGTACCAGCATGACCCTGACTGTGCAGCCCCAGATAGACCTGCCACTGCTCAGGGTAAGAGTAGCTGATCAGACAGACACAGGTTTCATTTATTTTTATGGAACGAATGCAAACATTTTGAATTTGTATGGCTGCTTGCTCCTTTGTTCGTTAAGTTTATTGCACCATATCTAAAGTTCACATATCTTTCTACAGTAGAGTCAGGATTGTATTGTATGCTCTCCCAAAACATAACAAATATCTCAGTAGAAACAAATTTAGCTACTTAAACACTGATTTTAAACCATGTGTTCACTCTATGAGACACATCAACCTTGTCGCTCCACCTTGTAGATGTAAAGTCAGAGACAGTAGCTCATCTGTTGCTACACAGTTTGTGTTAGTCATCCTCTAATCCTTCATAGGACGCTACCTACAGGATGCTGGTGGCTGGATATTTTTGGCTGGTGGACTTTTTTCAGTCCAGCACTGACACTGAGGGGTTTAAAACTCCAGCAGGACTGCTGTGTCTGATCCACTCACTGTACCAGTGTCACTGCAGTGCTGAGAATGATCCACCACCCAAATAGGACCTGATCTGCGGAGGGATCTGTGGGGGGCCAGACCATTAGAGAACAGAGTAAAGAGGATGAACAAAGCATGTAGAGAAACAGATGGACTACAGACTGGAATTGTAAAACTACAAAGGGCAGTGACCACTACAACTTAAGTCAAGAATAAACAGAATATAAATGGAAAAATATACAACAGAATTCCTAACACTTTTGCACAATATTGTATGAGGAATAAACCTTCAAAGAAACCAGACTCAAAGGGAGAACTAACCCTCCTTTGGGTGAGCTAAAACAACAAATCCAATGGTGGCCTAAGACTTTTGCACAGTTATATACACAGACTAAATGGCCTTTTAAGAGCTTTATCTAATAGATGACTTTGTAGAAACACCTGACTGAACTCAATATTGTGGCATTCTCAGTGGCTTCCAGCATGCATATGCAATAAACCTTCAGAGAAGACAGATTCAAGTGGAGAACGAACCCTCCTACGGGTAAGCCAAGACAATTAGACTACATTCGTAAAGAAAAGGATGTAAAAGGATGTAAAGAAAATCATTGGACTGTATAATAATAAGAGAGCAAAACAGGTTTAGGTTTAGTCACTAAGGCAGATCTTGAAAGGCAACTACAGTGACACTATCATCCTGGAAGCCCAGATTTCATTGGTTTGGGTCTTATGTGAGGTCTAATAGTAAACATAAGCCCGGGTTACCTATTAGCCCCCTGTATACAGTGAGCTGCCGTGATTAGCCAGAGGTTGCTGATTAAGGAGGCTCCACACACATGGCCCTCATTCTGCAGATGGAGGCTGACCTGCCAGGGCCACTCGCCTTCAGTGGCTTCCACACCACCCACGATCTGCAAGCTCTTGTAGGGTCTCGTACCACAGTCTGCGCACAGTTAGCACCAATAAGTATAGCGGGAAGAGTAGAGAGTTTGATTAGAGACAGGAGGCTGAGCTTACTGCAGTCTGTTTCGTCTGAACCATCCTCACAATCCAGGTCTCCATCACACCGAGGGTTCTGCTTGCTAATGCACACATCGTTCTTACACCTAAAGGTGAACTCGGAGCAGCTGACAACTACAGCTAAGGATACGAAAAGAGACAGAAACCAGAACCATTCAGCTTTTTGTACAGACAAAACTTCATTCATTCATTCACTTTCTTATCTGAATGATCCTGGACAGAGCCAGGATCCATCGTAGGCCACATACACACACACACACACACACACACACACACACACACACACACACACAATAGGGGAACTTTAAATACACCAATTAACCTAACACACATGTCTTGCTGTGGGAGGAAACCGGGGGTACCCAGAGTAAACACAAGCAGACACAAGGAGGGCATGCAAACTCCATACAAAAAGGACCCAACTACATAACGCTTATAGTCTCGGTTTCTTTATCATTCATTCACTCATTTTCTTATCTGCATAATCCTAGTCAGGGTCATGGGAAAGCCAGTGCCTAGCCAGCAGCACAGGGCACAAGTCAGGAACAAACCTAGACAAGGCAACAAACTATCGTAAGACTCACAAACTAGGGGCACTTCAGAAAGCTCTCAAATACATACTCTTAAGGGTTGAGTTGAGGGCAATTGAACTTCTTGGTTTTTAAAGACGGTTCACCTCTCATCCGAAAGGCTTCTTTAGTTCTAGAAACTGATGGGTAGTCCCAGATATTTAAGCTCTAGTTATTAAACCCCTAAATGACTGAGAACGTACACAGACATTATCTCGAATACAAACTAATCCGCAACTGTACAGCGATCCACTCACAGTTCTCACGCCGGGGATCTAGTGCACGCAATTCACTTAAGTGTTAACACCTGCTCATCATCAAGGAAATCTGTTTAAACCTTCAACAAAGATAAGCTGCTTAGTGACGTAACAGAGG
The DNA here is from genome assembly GCA_025084515.1 of Ancistrus triradiatus. Classification (NCBI taxonomy): domain Eukaryota; kingdom Metazoa; phylum Chordata; class Actinopteri; order Siluriformes; family Loricariidae; genus Ancistrus; species Ancistrus triradiatus. The sequence continues at coordinate 40,932 of JAJAGP010000312.1, forward strand.
AGCTCACATTTCTCGCAGTCAGATTCATCTGTACCATCCTCGCAGTCATCATGTCCATCACACTTCTTCTGATCAGAGACACAGCGACCATTTCGGCAGACAATTTCACCAGGTTTACAGTGTCCTACAGTCAGGGCAAATAATTACACTATAGACAACATAATATTATATGCAGTACAGTGGAAAAGTCTTAGGCCACCATTAGATTAGCTATACCTTTGTTTTAACAATGACATAATGACCATATAATTATTTCTCACTCTCTTTATTAGAATACAACCAGAAAACACATTGGTATGCAGTATTTGTATGCAGTATTGAAAAGCTGAAAAATAAAAAAACAGCTTCTACAGGCTACAGTAGCAAGATTTAGTGACCCTTACACTTGAGTAATAGCAGCTTCTGGCAGTCGTCCCTTCTACCGGTCAGGAATGGTCTTTTTGGAAAGATAGCAGTCAAGAAACCACTTTTTCGGGAGGGGAACAGGGTGAAAAGGCTAAGATATGCTAAAGCTCACAAAGAGTGGAATAAAGATCAGTGGAAAAGAGGATTATGGAGTACCAAATCCAAGTTTGAAATTTTTGGGTCCAATTATTGACAATATGTTATACAGTCGTATGAAAAAGTTTGGGCACCCCTGATAATTTTCATGATTTTTCTTTATAAATCATTGGTTGTCCAGCTCAGCAATTTCAGGTAAATATATCATATAGCAGATGAACACCGTGATATTTGAGAAGTGAAATTAAGTTTATAGGTTTTACAGAAAGTGTGCAGTAATTATTCAAACAAAATTAGGCAGGTGCATAAATTTGGGCACCCTTGTCATTTTGAATACCTTTAGCACTAATTATTGGAACACAAAATTTGTTTTGTAAGCTCATTGACCCTTGATCTACATACACAAGTGAATCCAACTATGAGAAAGTGTTTAAGGTGGCCAATTGGAAGTTTTTCTCCTCTTTGCACTCTTCTCTGAAGAGTGGCAAACATGGGAGGCCTCAAAACAACTCTCAAATGGCCTGAAAACAAAGGTTGTTCAACATCATGGTTCAGGGAAAGGGAAAAGCGCTCTCAGAGATTTCAGCTGTCAGTTTCCACTGTGAGGAACATAGTGAAGGCAATGGAAGACCACAGGCACAGTTCTAGTTAAAGGAACTCCCGAAGTGGCAGACCAAGAAAAATCTCAGATAGGCAGAGGCGAAGGATGGTTGAGAACAGTCATAGTCAAGCCACAGACCACCTCCAAAAGACCTACAACCTCATCTTGCTTGCAGATGGTGTCACTTGTTCATCGTTCAAACTATGCAGCGCACTTTGCACAAGGAGAGGCTGTATGGGAGAGTAATGCAGAAGAAGCCTTTTCTGCAGACATGCCACAAACAGAGTCACTTGAGGTGTGCTACAGCACATTTGGACAATCCAGCTTCATTTTGGAATAAAAGTGCTGTGTACTGATGAAACTAAAATTGAGTTATTTGGACATAACAAGGAGGGGAAAAAGAAACACAGCATCCCAAGACAAACACTTGCTACCCACAGTAAAAATTTGGTGGTGGTTCCATCATGCTGTGGGACTGTGTGGCCAGTGCAGGTACTAGGAATCTTGTTCAAGTTGAGGGTCGCATGGATTCCAGTTAATATCTCCAGATTCTTGAGAACAATGTTCAAGAATCAGTGACAAAGTTGCACCGAGGCCAACGACCCCAAACCCTGCTCAAAATCTACTAAGGCATTCATGCAGAGGAACCACAGTACAACGTTCTGGAATGGCCATCTCAGTCCCCAGACATGAATATTACTGGAAAATGTGGGCTGTCCATGCTCGGAAACCATCAAACCTGACTGAACTGGAGATGTTTTCTAAAGAAGAATGGTCCAAGCAACCTTCAACCAGAATCCAGACTGGAAGCTGTAGGAAGCGTTTAGCGGCTGTTATTTCTACAAAGGGAGGATCTACTAAATATTGATGTATTTTTCTGTTGGGGGTGCCCAAATTTATGCACCTGCCTAATTTTGTTTGAATAATTACTGCACACTTTCTGTAAATCCTATAAACTTCATTTCACTTCTCAAATATCACTGTGTTCATCTGCTATATGATATATTTAACTCAAGTTGCTGATCTGAACAACCAATGATTTATAAACTAAAATCATGAAAATTATCAGGGGTGCCCAAACTTTTTCATACAACTGTATATGGTCATCATACCATTGCTTAAACAACAGATTTAATTGCTGCCTACAGATACACAGAAGGAGATACACAGGACACCATCAGAGGTCTTGCGAATAGCATGTGTTAGAGCCTTGGTGGCACGAGGGGAGCCTACAGTACACATTATTAAGCAAGTGGGTTTAATGTTATGGCTGATAGGTGCATATATAGTTTGGCCACTCAGGTACTGTACTGTAAGTACCAGGTAGGTGTACCTAAAAGCCGGGAGTTTATAGTCACATATATTATACACTCACGATATAATGTTCTTTACATTACAGATACAACTGATGGACTACAATTAATGAAGAAACTCTGTCCTCACCACAGTTCTCTTCGTCTGTGTTGTCTCCACAGTCATTCAGTCCATCACACAGAAAGTGTTTGGGCTTGCAGAAGCCATTCTTACAGCTGATATCAGACAGCTCACAAACTATAACATAAAACATCAGGTCACAAACATTTAATTGTTGTAGAGCATCCTCTAATTACAAGCTAAAGTAAGATTACTAAATATATTCTGCAATTAGATATATCAGAGTGCCTGTTTACATCTGTTGTCATGTCATCATTACAGTAACAAACCAAGACTGGCCTACTAAAGGACATGATCTAAAAACAATATACAACCCCAAATTTAGAAAGAGTTGGGATGGTATAGCAAATGCAAATGCAAAATGTGGTGTTTCTTACATTTACGTTTGATTTTTATTTCATTGCAGACAGTACAAACCCGAGATATTTCATGTTTTTTTCTGGTCAACTTAATTTAATTTGTTTATAAGTGTCCATTCCTGCATTTCAAGCCTGCAAAACATTCCAAAAAGGAAGAGAGAGGGAAATTTAGGGCTAGTAATGAGGTAAAAAAACAACAACAAATAATGTTGTGATTTGAAACAGGTGATGTCAATAGGTGATTATAATCATGATTTGGTACAAAAGCAGTATCCGCAAAAGTCTGAGTCACTGAGGAGGATCTCCAGTTTTTCAGCAAATGCGTGGAAAAATGTTTGGTAACAATGTTCCTCAAATAAAGATTGGAAGGGATTTACATATTTCAGTCCTAACTTTTTTTGGAATGTATTGCAGGCCTGAAATGCAAGAATGAATGTTTATTAACAAATAAAATGAAATTGCCTAGAAAAAGGAGTATATATAGGGTTCATACTGTCTGCAATGAAATAAATGTAAGAAACATTGCATATTTTTTTTGTTTTTTCCACTGTCCCAACTTTTTCTGACTTGACGTTGTATTACTGACTGAACTACAGCTTTAAAATGAGGAAATGAACTCTGATTCACCGCAGTTCCTCTCATCGCTCATGTCTCCACAGTCATTATAACCATCACACTGCAGTTTAGTCGAAATGCACACATCATTGTCACACTGGAAACTCCCAGGACACACTAGAGACATGTAAACATGGTTATATTATCATCACTAGTGGTATATATGCACACAAACGTACAGTACACATACACTAATGACATTTAGTGACTAATGACATTAATGATGTTTACACATAACACAATCATGTTTCTGCTTACATAAATGCCCAGACCAGGGTTTCTCCAAGAAGTTACACCTTTGTGCCCATCGCCCATTGGGCAGCATGGCTAGGATACTCAGCAGGGTATGATGCACTGTGTGTTGTGACACTTTAGTCCTGTAACCATAGCCCTTGCGCATCAAAGCCTTTGGGGTCATTGTTTGTTCCTACTTGGACTAATGTTGGGAAACGCTTTGAGCCAATTGTCTGGGCAGGAGAGCTTGGCCCAATAAGTCACTCAGGTCTTTACATATACCTATTTGTCCCACATCCAGCACGTCCCTGACCTGAATGTGTGATGTATGTGTGACTTAATGAACACTATGCTATATATATATATATATATATATATATATATATATATATATATATATACACACACACATATATAGCAAAGTTAGAAAAACAGATACACAGATATATAGGTAGGTAGTTAATCAAAGAGACAAGAGTTTTCTTGCTCCTGCAAAGATTGTGAGCATCACAATGGTGGACGTACAATCAACAGGCTCAAAAGCTTCGAACTGTGCAGAGAAGCCGTCGTCTACATAGGACTTGTCTGAGTAGAATTTAACCTCCAGCTTGTTGGTCTTGAAGGAGAGGACTTTCTTTGTAGGCTTTTCTCCACACACCCTTAAACATATGAAATATGTATTATGACCATGAAAAATTACATGGGCAAAACAAAAAACCATTTTGTGTATACAATTAAGTGCTGTTTAATGTCTATCCGATCGACGTCCATTTGCTTTAACGATGAGGTCTTTAAAAATGACAATAATATATAATGGAAAATATATAATATATGTTCGTCCATAATACATATACCTGTAACTACATATTAAGAGCCCCAAGATATCTGTCCCCAACTTTTACCCTCACTTTTTTCTGGTCCCTGAGATAGTGTGTCAAACCAGTGTGAGTACACCAGAGCACCATTATTTGTATTATTTATTATAAATGATTAATATAATCTTATTATAAATGATTTACTTCAGAGAGATCATCAAGTGACAGGTATTTCATACATTATTCAACAACAAATGCATTGTTTAAGACAACTGTCTACTATAAGTATTGTGAGGATGAAATTTCACGATGATATTTGCTTGCATGCTTGCAGTATTAAGAAATGAAATAGCACTTCAACTGGGATCCTATATAAAATGGTATTACTCTCCGTACCTGTTGCTCTTGATCTCTACATAATCTTTCAAGCAGTTGTTTGAGCTCTGTTCTGGCTCATGCATAGAAAACATGCTGAAATTCAGCATCACATGCTTTCCTGTTGGAACCTAAGCGACAACACAAAGATATACAATGCTCCCTGTTAGAAAAGGTACAGCAAATGTCGGGTATCTAATGGCAGAGTACACGACGTGCCCAGTTTAACAGCTTTCTCGTTACCTCAATGTCCCAGACACACTGGATCTGAGGGGGGTAACAGGCGGGAAAGCCAGGGGATGTAAACGAACCCTGCATTCCGCTCAGTTTCCCACCACAACCTGAAAGAAGACAGAATTATCAAATGAGTACAAGCTTTTAATAGTTAATGCTTCACAGTAAGATCCTCAGCACAGCTTTGTGAATCGTACCTAGGATTTCTGAAGCAACCTGAGAGTATTTGGCCCTGAACCCGGGGAAGTTATCCTCTCCGTTTGTGACCAGTGTAACTAACATGACGTTTCCAGAAGAAAGGAAGACCAGCTCCTTATTTGGGTGGAGGTTTCCACATTTCCTGTATAAATATGAGCGATAGGTGAGGAATTAGGAGGCTGTGACGATGTTTCAGTGTTACAACTATTATATCATGGTTCAGAGACAGTTTTGTTCTCCAGGGTACAGATAACACTGGACACCAAAAGTTTACAGAGGTTCTGCTCCCTAAAATATGCTTATGAAAGACAACGTCAAGCTGAACACAAAAATTATTTCAGACCTGCTGTACCACATAGTAAACTTCAAAGAAATGTATTGAATTTTATTGGATTACAGGTATGTAACGGCCTTTTTCTTAAAAATCATAATAAATTATTAGAAGAAATAAAAATCTGGCTTTTAATGGTCATAAACAGCCGGTCACCTCAACAGCCAATCAAAACTGCAGATCCACGAACAGAGGCGGGAGTTTAAGAGCAAAGGTCTGTCTTTCATAGGGTATCTTTCACATTATTGTATTTTCTTTAATTATTGTGAATTAAATATTTTTCATTAAAAATGCAGTGGCATTAGGGATTCTGTGTAGATGGTAGCGTTCCACTCATGTTTTCAGCGGTATCTCTGAAGCATTTATGTATCATTTGTACGCAGTTTTCTTGTGAAAATACCCTTCATATTTATATTACAGTAGCCAAAAAAGACTATGCAAAGTCCGTGCAAAGTCTTCTAAAGAACATCTGAAAAAGATTCTCAATGGGGCTCAGGTCTGGACTCTGTGGTGGATAATCCATGTGTGAAAATGGTGGCTCATGCTCCCTGAACCACTTTCACAATCTGACCCTTCTGAAACAGATGAACATCTTTTCCACAACCAAAGGATGTGTCTTTCGACATGGTTGTCTAACAAATGAGAAGCTACTCACTGCATCAGTTAGAGTTATAAAACGTATTGCCAGCTGAAACACAATCAGTAATGCAGTAGTTATCCGATATGAGGCTCTTTATTAACTGTTTAACTATTTGCTTAGTGAAATCCAGGTAGTGACCATTTTTTTGGCCGGGGGGTGTGTATATACTGCACATATAAAACTACACTAGAATAAAATGATATATTATTTCAAGCAGTACTAGTTATTCAAAATACAACAATCAGCCATAGTGTTAACCATTTCCTGAACAATGCCTGAACAATGTTTGCAGCGTGACTGGGTGCATTATCCTGCTGCCATTAGGGAACAGCGTTGCACTTGATCTTCAATAATTTAATTAGGTGATATGTGTCAAAGTAACATCCACATGAATGGCCGGTCCCAAGGTTTAGTAGCGGAACATTGCCTAGAGCATCGGTGCACGTATTGTCCTGTAAATAGGTAAATATCTAAAAATCAGACTAGTAAATATGTAAAACCTTTTAAACACTAGTTCAATCCTATTTTGCTTTTCCAAAGGCAGAATCAGATTGAATCTGGAAAAGTGCTCTTTTTAACCCTGATTCTTCAGTTTCAGTCAGTACCACCTGTCCTCAGACTCTTGCTGAATTTTTATTCCAATGAACCATCTGCCTGTGCTTGTGCTAATAGTGATTTAACTGCTTGCTATAGAAAGTGGTATGAATCACCTCACTTACTCTGCCATGACCTGACTCTCAGCGGGCACTAGGGTGTCATAAATTCGGATGAAGTCGTTACGGCAGTCATCCTCCAGGTCTAAGGCGGTAAGTTCCAGCCGAACTCTGTGGTTCGGGTCAGCCCGGAGCTGCCACTCAGCGTACGTGTTGGGGCGGTAGGGAGAATGGGGGAAGCCTGGAGACTGAATGATGCCTGTCTGACCCTCACGGCAGTGATAGGATTCCTTATAGCGATCTAACAGGAAGAACAAGCTCAGTATGAACCTGAAATCAGCCTTTATGTGTGTTATATAGAAAGCAATGATCTATTACTCACTTCTGAGAGTGGAGTTAATCAAGCGAGCATCCACAGCTGTGAGAACACAGAAACATGTAACATTAACTGAACTAATTGAGAAAGCATAGTATTGTAGGTTATACTCATATTAAAGCTCTGATTATGTCTGACTCATTCAAAAACTGCAAATCAAACCTCTTTACGAAATAATATTGGCACCCGAGGCTAATGTACATCATGTACAGATATTTACAACTCTGTCATCATTATATTGCAATACAATAATGTTACTAGAAATAATCTCTAGTTCTAACCATTTCTTCTTAATCATTGCATTTTGTGAAACAATATATCTCTGGCCAATAAAAGATAAATTACATTTATATACTAAAGCACCCATTAGAATTCTGTCCGCATTCGATTACCAGCCTGGATCCTTTGTTTAGTGGACCATTGCGTTTGTTACATGTTTTGGTTCAGGTGTTCTAGTTTCGTTTGCTATATGTGTTTTGTTAACTGCATATTCCCTTATTTCTATTTATTATTTCCTTAATAAACTGTAATTTTACCGGAACCTGCACCGGAACCTGTCTCTCCTGTTCCTTTCCCACGTTACAGAATAATCAGCCACGATGGAGATGACAGGGTCTAGTTTTGTTCCAGATCTTCCAGTCAAGTTCAAAGGAAGTCCGTATCTATGTCAGCAGTTTATAACGCAGTAAGTCAATTTTTTTTGTCTGTACCTTTCTTGCTCATCCCTAGCTCAAGTCTCATTTGTAGTTTCTCACCTCTCAGGTAAAGCGTTGCAATGGGTCACCACCATATGGCCAATGGTTCAAGCAGAGACTGGGGAACAATTTTTAGAGGCACTTGAGTCCGCGTTTAGCCCTCCTCCAGATAACATTCAGAGGGACTCCTTGGGTCCCCAGTAAGGTGAGGGTTCATTGCTGAGATCTCGGCCCCCCCAGCCGTTTGTCTGTGCCTCAGCTTGTGCGTCATTTGCCGGACCCTCCGCTAAACACTGTGTCAGGAGGACACCAGTCCCAGAGTCCTTCCAGAGGGAATCCAGACCAGAGCCCATCCAGTAGACATCACTTCTTGGTCCCGTCCAGATGACGTCAGTTCCTGGTTCTGTCCAGAAGACGTCACATCAGGGCTCTGTCCAGAAGACGTCGCTTCCAGGCTCCGTCCAGGTGACATCACTTCTTGGTTCCATCCAAGAGACGTCACTTCAGGGTCTTGTCCCGAAGATGTCAGCTCCAGAGACTGTCCCAAGGTGAACCGTTCCGGTGGCAGTCCAGAGGAATTCCGTTCCTGTGCAGGTCCAGAGGATGTCGATTCTCGAACCTGTCCAGAAGACGTCAGCTCCAAGGCCTGCTCCGAGGACATCCGTGCCAGTGCCAGTTCCGAAAAACGTCAGTGCCAGTGCCTGTTCCGAGGAGGCCCGTCCCTGTGCCTGCCCCGAGGAGGTCAGTCTCAGAAACCGTTCTGAGGATGCCCGTCCAGGGGACGCTCGTTCCAGTGACCATCCACACACCGGTCCAGAGGATGTCCGTCACAGACACCATCCAGAGGACACCCAACCAGAGGACGCCCATCCCAGACACCATCCAGAGGACGCCCTTCCAGAGGATGCCCGTCCCAGAGACCGTCCAGAGGATGCCAGTCACAGAGACCGTCCAGAGGACGCCCGTCCCAGAGACAGTCCAGACGATGCCCGTCTAGAGGACGCCAGTCATAGAGACTGTCCAGATGACGCCCGTCCCAGAGACAGTCCAGACGATGTCCATCTAGAGGACGCCAGTCACAGAGACTGTCCAGATGACACCAGTCACAGAGACCATCCATGGGACACCCGTCCAAGCACGTCGCGTCCTGAGGACGTCCAGAATCCCTCGTTCCCAGAGGATGTCCAGAACTCCTTGTTCCTAGAGGATGTCCAGAACCCCTCGTTCCTGATTACATCTATTTCCAAGACCTTCCAGAGGTCTTCTGTTCCCGAGACCATCCGAATGTCATCTGTTCCTGAGACCTGCCAGAGGTCGTCTGTTCCCGTGTCTGTTCCGAGGACGTCCACCCCGAGTCCTGCACTGAGGAGGTCCCGAGCAAGCCTCTTCCAAAGGAGGTCCAGAATGTACAGATTGTTTACACCTGTGGGACTCCCTTCATAAGCATGACTTTGAGAGACATTCAGGGCGGATAATTGCCTAGGTCATGTCTGAGCGTACCGCATGTATTTGCAATCCAGGCAGGCATTGGTTTGCCTGCCTGTTTCGCGTTCCGTCTGTGTAGGACTTCTTGCCTGTTTTGAATCCCATCCACGTTTGATTACTTATCCCGGTTTCCGGCTCCACCATTAGTTTGTTTCCCACCCGTTTTTGGCTCCACCTGTTGTGGAGTACCCACCTGTTCTGTGGCTCCGTCCGTTTCTGGACTGTCACCGTTCGCCACGCTATTCCCGCGGCTCGTTTCTTCCTTTGTTTTATCATCACGTTCCCCACACGCATCCTTTGTTTAGTGGACTATTCCATTCGTTTCTGGTTTTGGTTCAGGTGATCTATTTTAGTTTTCTGTGTGTTTTGTTAGCAGTGTATTCCCTTGGTTCTATTTATTGTTTCCTTAAGAAACAGTAATTTTGCTGGAACCTGCGCTTGCCTCTCCTGTTCCATTCTGCCCGCGTTACACTTCGGTACCATAGATGTGACATGAAAGAAATAAAGTTACAAATTTATAATAATAGTTTAAAGTCACTGGTTACATGTTTAAGTAAAAATTAATACAGATATGCACTACACATTAAACTGCATACCATATCATGTTTTTCTTTCATTTGTATTTCCTTGATTTATAAATCTTTATACAGCACACAGAGACTAGTGAATAAACACAAAACAAAGATGTCAGCATGTAAAAGGACGGTAAGGAGAGTATAGGTACCTGCAGACGTCAAACTGCTGATAAGCAGGGTATTGGTTGGCTTGTTACCCCTGCTTTGCCTCTGAAATAGCCTAGGAGCTATCTGCTCTGTGGACATGATGGCTTTGACTACATCCGATATCTGAGACTCTGGTACACTAAACTCAGACAGGTAGTAGGCTATAACACTGTCATCACTGGACTCACTAAAACAGAGGACAATATTAGACAGGTATATGTTGATCGTTGTTGATTTAAAAAGAATGTCAAGCTTATCAAATCCAGATAGATAGTAAAAGCCAATGTGATGTAAACGATTAAAACAGCTTGAAATTTCAGGCTCTGAGAGCAGTTTGTATACCTGAAGCCTTGAACGGAGGAGCTGAGGTAATGTTTGGACAGTTCTGGGACACCGCTGTAGATATCCTTCATCTGAAATCCAGGAGTGTAGCTTAAGAATCATGAATTTTGGGGAAGCATATTAAATGATTATAAATCATGATAAAGTCAACTCACTTGGTTGGTGACCAGAGAGGAAAGCTGTTTAAACTGAGTGCTGCTACTGTCCTCATAAACGTCTGTAAATATCTTATTTGAGATCGTCATTGAGCCAGTAAAGACCTTCTTCTCCTTTAAATCTGTCCGTACTGCATGAGACAGAGAGACAACGTTTGGGTAAATATACTGACCCATGCTTAACAAAAATAAAAAGGTATGGGTACTCACAATGGAAGATCCACACGAATAGCGCCACGAAGAGGGTGATGAGCGCTACCATTATGACCAGCCCAATTACCAGGGTGGTTTTGCGTGACAACTTTTTCTTCTTCAGCTTCTTACCACAAGATGAAGGGAGAAACCGCAGTGATGCGTCCACGTCATCCTACAGATGTGTCAAAATAGAGTGTTTAACGTCTACGCAAAATTACTGATCTGACATGATTATACTTTAATTAGACTGAACAATACAGCAGCATTGATGTCAACAGCTCTGTTCTGAACACATTCATCAAGCCTTCTAATGGAGGTACACTCTGTTCAGGGCTTCACACATGCTTGTTGTGTCCTTTGTTAGTTCTGCCAAAGGAAATGTTTCTCGGACAATACTAATTACATAAAAAAAAAAAAATCTAAACTAAAATTGGTAGACCTCACAGTACGTTTTATGCTGTTTGTAGATTTTTTTTTACCAGGCATGTGACAGGTTGACTAATTAAAATTAAGTAAATGTTACTTATTCATAAATAATTATGTCATTACTATGGGTGTGGCAATACATTGTGACACAATGCATAGTGATGCAAAAATGTGGTGACGTCTCATCTCATGTAATTGCATTTTCTGAACACCAGAGGGCACAAGTATACATCATGATCCCATACACATTTAAAATTACTTAAAGGGACTAAAGATTCTTTTAAAATTTTTACACAAGAAAAGTACAAACTGTTTTGACTTGTTATTCCTCAGAAATAAAGGAGAATGTTTTCACTCTGTTATTTAAGATACAGCAAAGCTACAATAGAGAATCATATTTACAATTTTAAAGCTCTGTTTCGAGTCATTTCTTTCAATTGCAGCAGACTAAATGTTTTTTTAATTCCTAATTTCTTTTACTTACAGGGACTAGTGATTATTTTTTAAATGATTTTATACAAGAAAAGTACACATTATTTAGAACTGTTCTTCAGAAATAAAAAAGGAATGTTTTACTTGGGTATTTAAGATACCGTGAAGCTACAATAGAGAATTTTATTTACAATTTTAAAGTCTTTTCTTTTCATTTGCAGGGGACAACATGTTTATTTAAATAGTATTCAATAACTGATACACACTGTTTATTGTGATGTAATGTGTGAAATCGTTTAATGTGTGTTAAATTAATTAAACACAGTTTAGACACATTTCCAGATTAGTCGCTTTGTTAGGATATGTTTGTGCAAAAATATGTCATATTAAAGTTTGTTACCTGCAGACCCCCCCCCAAAAAATGAACCATGACGTGGCCAAATTATAGTAAATAATTATATAAATTCATAGTTGAACTGTGAAATAATTCATGGTCAGTCACAGTCAACCAGGTTTAAAGTTGTACTATGAAATTCAATAGGAGAACCATGAAGTGGCCAGATTACCATCAAAAATTCATAGTAGAACTGTGAACGTCAGGGTCAAACTGTAAAAGCTCACATTGAAACTGTCAATCAAGTAACAGTTTTACTATGAAATTCTCACATTTTTCCCTGGGGAGGTTTTGACTTAGAAAATGAATAAAATGTTAACATTTACTAAACTGACTGTGTGAGACTGGTTTTAGATCATAAAACACATAATTTGGATATAAAATTCGCTTAAATGATGCCTGATGACATATAGAACTCTAAATAAATCGTGTTGCATTATAATTAGGTGTTATATTCACGTTTACAATAATTCGGAGTAAGAGTAGGAATCATACCATATGTTTCGGGCTGGGTTCAAATCCCTTCTCCTCCGACTCCATGTCTTCTAAAGAAGGCTTTAAGTCGATTATAATAACAATTTAACTTTACAGTAACTCGCAGTATAACTTTACAATACACCGCACAGCAGAGTGCATTTTCTACGTGAAAACAAGGCCACTTGACTCGCTCACTACTTAGTGCCCTAGTTTACGGTTTGAATGCGACCCGAACAGCATTGCTAGCCAAGTACAAGTGTTTCTCCAATTAGCCAAACTAGACTAAACTCGAAAGACGAAAAGTGTTTGAACTACTTTAAAAACGTCCGAAATTGCGTTAATATCTGTGTACGTCAAAGTATCTAAAGCAACAAGTACAACACATAAAAAATGAAAATAAACGAGATTTTAGCTAGCGCCGTTGGTTTCTGGCTCATCTCAGGTGAACCTGTACTGCCTGCTGAGCTACATATAACTGAGGTGGAGCAAGAACTACACCCAAACCGAGAAATTAGACATGCTGAGAAATTTCACAACACCTTATTAAAACAGTTGTCTACATATTGGAGCACGTGTACGTTTTATTAAGCCATGTCTCATGTTTATGCCGAAGAACAGCCACTTTTTGCCAAAATGTCCAAAAATTGTGCACACTTGTGTGCAGTTGTGTTGTTTTACTATGAAGGTCTTCTGTTCATGTAGAAAAACAAAACGTGAATTCAGACTCTTCTGTAAAAATTGTAGAGCCTTGTTAAATAATTCTGCACATTGTGTGGCTTTTGATTTTGTTGTTTTACATAAGGTATTATTTTTGTGCTGAAAATATATGGCCTACTTAATTTCATTTTATTCACAGGTTTTACAATAATAGCAAACCAACTTTGCTAGACTCCCATAATCAAGGTGGCAGTGGCATAAAACCATCTCTGTAATTACAATTTTGTCCACATTTAACTGTCATAACTGGACTGGACCCCGTTCAGCATCCCATCCCTCAGACACAGCCCAACCAGGTTGGAAGGCACTGCTGGGATTCGAATTTTTGTGACCAAGGTGGTGGACTGGTGATTAATACATCATCCCAATTAAAAAAGTAAACAATACCTTATCTGTCGTTATCATAACCAAAGTTTTTCAACTTTCCAGCCACAGTGCTCTGGCCCTTTATCACAGATCCCATATGCTCTTGTCTGTTATCCAATTAGAGATATGCATCGGTAGAGTAAACATGTTTTCACTTGGGCCATCTGTTCTGATTTAAACCAACTGGGGGGCTTTTAAGAAGGAAACAAGCCTTATAATTAATACATAAATTATTCAGCATTGTCTTCCAGCAATTAATGTCAGATTTCATCATGCAGTGGGTAAACAAGAGGCCTCTGTGGATAGGTTATACCTGCTCTCCGGAATGTGGTGCCATGGGGTTTGCCAAGTCAACAAACTTTCAAAGTTGTAAAATGACTGACTTTACCTTTAGTCATGGTTGCATTAAGGTGTGGTTTCAGGATTTTTATGAGATTAGGTATGTACCATGGACATCCAGTTCCATGGGTTTGGCTAAATGTAACATAAACATAAGTAAAGCTTGTGGTTCAAAGCTTCGCAATGCCTGTCCACTGAGAACTGATATACCCAAAGGATAGTGTGTTTTCACAACCATGAAAGAATAACACATGTGATAGACAGAGGGCGCATAAAAGATTCATGAATGCAGTAATGAGGGCACATGGGAACGGGTTTGCAGGGACTGTTGCTGTACCTGTACCATTGAGCATTGGCCTGTCCATCTTAACTTGAAGAAGATTTACTTCAAATCATTGTCATTAGGGGTTCTGTATTACTGACTAAAGGGTTTGGACAAAATTCTGGCCACTGTAGTGAAGCTGCACTGCTTCAAAGATGTCCTTCCTAACTGGGATTGTTGTACTATGCATACTCTATCAGGAACACCTACCAGGTTCTTACACTCAGTGGCCAGTTTATTGGGTTCAGGTAATACAGTGGAACCTCAGAATTCGAACAGTTCTTTATTGAACCAATTTAGACACCAAGCAGTCTGTTCTGTTTATTCCAAATTCAAAAAAAAATTCAGACTTCGAACATCAGTGGTCCTTCGTAAATGTCAGTAACATTGGCATCAGCGTTGTTAGTGGGTTGTATGCTTAATCGTGACATTGTTTGATGTCTACCTTGATGTACGGTTAATTGTGGGTTATTTTATTTCATGCACAATTTGGGTCGGTTGTCTAAACTTGATCAGTGCCACTGTCCAGTCACAGGTTGCTGTTTGTTTGATACTGGCCTCCTTGTCTTTCCTACAAAAGCAAAGCAAACCATTCCTGTTTTAGCACCGGTTATCACGGTCAGGGAGTGGGAAAGCTCTTTAGCCTAACCTGGAATTCATCGGGTACAGGCAGAAGTCCACCTTAGCCAGGGTACCAATCCAATTCAAAGTCCCAAAATCGCAACACCAGACCTTTATGTGGCAGCCATACATAGGATTCGAACCCAGGTTTTAAGTAAATGTGATTTCCTTAGAGCTGGTTGGGTCTAATATCCACCAATATCAAAAACAATTGGTGCACCAGCACTAATATAATACACCGAGCATTAGAAAGCTGATTCTAAAGACTGTGAAGGCTGATGAGGTCATCAATGGGGTCATCACATCAGGCTCACATGTCAGGGCTTTACCTCACGTGCCTTCTGTTAGGCTGTATGGCTCCTCCTTCTCCACTCAGGCTTTTGGCATTTCAGCACTTTTGGTTTCTCAAACTGGCCTCCACCTTCACAGGTATTTGACTGTTTTGATCCTGTGTCAGAAACAGACTTGATGGCAGAATGAACACCCTGAGAATACCTCCACCACCACAGCATATTTTACTGTAACATTTACTGTATTAATTACAATACAATTACAATATTAATAGAGGCCTGTAGGTTCTTAGGGTCCAACACCAGGAGCTATCTGAAGTCACTTAAGCAAACTATTGAAAATCTAATAATTACATGGCCATACATGGTTCTTTTCAGAACCTCTGTCTGTATAGTCGTATGCAATAGTTTGGGATTCCCTGCTCTTCTTTGTGTTTGTAAAAGAAAAGAAATTATAGGGACCAGGTAATTGTCCCAAGAAGAACAAGAATGTCCTGTGTTCCTACTGCAATGTTTGGTCCTAAAAAGCAATTTTCTGGTCCACCACCATGGAGACTGGGGTTTGAATCCCATCGGTGCCTTCTGGCCTAGTCATGCTTCACACCAAGCTCAATTGGCCATGTCTGAGTGAGTGAGACTGGTCAGGGGATCATCTCCCAGTGCTAATCAGAAGGTTTGGAGTTGAATCTCATTCAAGTTGCCCTTGAGCAACTAACCGTTATTGTTGTAGTTGTAAGTTGCTCTAGATAAGGCAATCTGCTACATGCTTTAAATGAAAAATTTGAGTAGTCAGTCCATATTTTGTTACTGTCCTACTGTCATTCAGTTGACATATCCCACAGTACTTCCTTTCCTGAAGGAGAAAGACTTTTAGTGATTCAGTAAAACTTGGCATTATAGGCCAATGTGGACATGATGAAAACATGGCAAACTTATCACAACTGGAGATAAGGATCAAAGCCAGGTGTTTGCAAATATGCCACACCCGCACTACCTGCTTTGAATTGTTGATCATGTTCATGCCTCTCTAATGACAAAGGGTTGAAATCAAAATGTATGAGAGCTTTCATGGGACAGACTTACAAACGAGACCGATATCAATACAAATGATCAGATTTATGATTGATGTAGTTATCAAAAAAATGAAGTAGCTGATTAATTGATTAGGAGGCTGCAGAAAAGCAGAGGCAAGTCTGAGAAGATATGTTGAAAACAGTGAATGCTTCTACACAGTAGAGCTTAAGATACATATTGTATGTCAGTATGACACTAACAATTCCACTGGAAAAGTAATGTGTTTTGTCAGGAATCAACAATTGCCTGGGGCCAGTACACCATGACAGCAGCACAGAAATAACTTGTTGGTTGAGCAAGTTTATGTGGTGGAGGTGCACAATGTGATGACAGAACAATGTAACTGAAGCCAAAGTCAATTCACTTGAATATTAACCCCTCTTCAAGCAAAAATGGTCTTATCGATTCACACATCCAGTCAAAACACACCAATTATTATTGTCTGATCACAACAATATCAAAGCAAGGCACACAGAAAAAATGCTGAAACAAGTCCACAGCTTCATTCCCTCAGGGAAAAAAAAATAGTTTTCATGGTTAGATTTTGACCCAAAACGTTCTGCAAGTTTGCAGGGAATATCCTGACAAAACAGTTGCTTGAGAGTCACAGCAAATCTCTTAGTCACTTTGCGTGTATAGCAGCAAAAAATTGCCGTTAGCGTGTCTGGACCACTGGACATGTGCATAAAACGGAAGAACAATGAAGTTGATTTCAGGTTGACAAAGTTAAAAGAGAATGGATAATACATACAATTATCCTTTTCACACAGAGTATGATTTTTACGGACAAACACATGATGGCCTCACTACATTAAAATCCCGTCCATTTTTTTATGCTTATATATGCTAACAGTAACGTTAAAACAAGGTAAAGCTATAATGTGAATGTATTTATCATCCGGATTAACATGCTGATGTGTGAATTTGGTGGATATTTTTACAACAGAAAGAAAATATGTGAAAGTATATGTGAGAATGTACATGTATTTTAATAACAAATTATCTTTAATTAAATATTAGCTTGTGCATGCTTATTTACATGTGAATAAAACTTTAAAAAACAAAGATTTGTTCTGGACAGTAGATATTTGGTCTGGAGCAGTGAACTTTCTGATTCCTTGCCTAACTGGACAAGTTGGAAAAATAAGTTCATGTTGAACCCTGTTTTTTTCCAGTAAGAAGACGTAGTTTTGTTTGACTTACTGTGTTAATTCTAGTGGGGTTTAGAAGCAAAAGACGTGTAAGTGTATGACAGAGTGGGGTGGGCCATCACCCCTCCAGGGCCTCACTGCATCCATTATAAATCCAGCCCTGTCTTTCAGAGGTCAGTTGTTTCATGACATGTTCCCTCCTCCTGCTTCAACACGTCACTGTGGCTCCTAATCTGCAATGTTATCTTTTTTTGTTAGATTATGGCAGTGAATGAGAGCACAGTCGCTCTGACTGAAGGACCGATCATCAGAGGCGGTGTCGTCACCCTGATTGCTCTCTTCTTCACCTACTTCAACGCCATCATGATCTACACCCTTTGGAGCAAGCCTGTGTTTCAAGAGACTCCACGCTACATCCTGTTCACCCACATGCTGGTCAACGATTCCATCCAGCTCCTGTTGACGTCCACGCTGTACATTTTCAGTATGGCATTCCTCAAGATTGTCATGTCAGCTTGTGTGTTTATAGTTTTCATGTCAAAAACAACTTTCAGCAACGCTCCTTTAAACCTGGCCGTGATGTCGCTGGAGGGCTATGTGGCCATCTCATACCCTCTGAGGCATGCCCAGGTAGCCACTCAGAAAAGGACCTACATCGCTATCGGGGTCACCTGGTTTCTCGGCTCCATCAGCATCATAATCGACCTTTTTTATGGCCTGGCAGAGAATCCCAATTTTTTCACCTCAGTTATAGTTTGCACCAGGGAATCTCTCTTGGTGAAACCCTGGCAAGCCACAGTCATGAACGGCATCAGCATGTTCTACTTCATCACTGTCTCTGTGATCATCCTTTCCACCTACGTCAGCATCTTGATCACAGCCAGGTCCATTTCCTCTAATAAAGCGTCGGCCACCAAGGCTCACCAGACCGTCCTGCTGCACCTGATTCAGCTGGTCCTGTGCCTCACCTCGTTCCTCTACAACATCATAGACCGCGCCGCATCCGTGGTCAGCAGCATCAGCCTCTATTATGACCTGCGCTATATCAGCTATTTGTTTGTGCTCATTCTGCCTCGTTGCCTGAGCCCGCTCATCTATGGCCTGAGAGACGATGCCATTCGGCCGCTGTTCCTGTCCAACTTCTGCCACACCAAAGGGAAACGCCAGGTTGCTGTCAATGTGCACTGAATTACGAACATATGCTTAGACCCAGAGCAAAGGACGACCTTTCAAATATAAGCTGTTTATATATCAATTTAATGTTATGTTGTTTTTCTGTCTATGTCTCAGAATTTTACATAGATTCAGTAATGTACATTCAACCTGGTACATAACTGATGGAATATCAAGAAAATATATTACAGATAGTTATGGATATACATGGATAATTCAGAAGGACTCTTTACTATTCAATGTCCGCAGTTAGTTTAGTTAAGGCTAAAACCACAACTCGTTCTGTTTCTAAAAGCAAAGCACAAGTAAAGCATCCCTTTTTACCCCGTTTACTTAGGAAGCACAGTGTACCAGTCAATTACATGATCCATAGCTACAAGTTCAGTCTGGGGTTTGAACCCAGGTCTTCAGGAACTGCTGTATCTAGCAGATGTTTTGTTTACATGATCATTAAATTAAGACAAGAGGCTTGGACATACAGTACTGTACAAAATACTTAGGGACTCCCAGATACAAATAATGTTTTAGATCTGGTCAATGGGAAAATTATTGTTTAGAAATTATTAACTTTTCATAAATAGGAAGAAATGTAAAGCCTGGGACATCCTGCATGCTTTTTCTTAATCAGGTCCACGAGAATGAATGCAGGATTAAAGGTGGCTGATAACTTTTTTTCCACTGTTCACTGATGTATACAGTAATTTAATTGTATAGACTTATGCAAAGATTAGAATCGTGTGTCAAATTACTGTAAGGGTTGCCATGGTTAAGGTATTAGACTAATGAAATGAAAGAGCAATTTTTAAGTCCTAGCACTGGCGTGCTCACTATTGCACAAGGTCTGTAACTCTGTTTTCTCAAGAAAAAAAAACTTGTGTAATGTTTGTTAAAACTTCCAGAAATGCAGCATATTTCATATCTGTTTCCTGCTAAGTTGATATATACAGTAATTTAATTGTATAGACTTATGCAAAGATTAGAACCGTGTGTCAAATTACTGTAAAAGTTGCCATGGTTAAGGTATTAGACTAATGAATAGAAAGAGCAATTTTCAAGTCCTAGTGCTGGCATGCTCTCACTATTGCACAAGGTCTGTAACCCAGGGCTGCTTGGGTTGATTGTTTTAAGATTCTGTCAGTTGTAGATTGATCTGGAAAACTGCATTTGTTAAATAGTGTAAGTGTACTATACATGTATTGCTGGTTTTCTCAGTAAAAAACTGGTTGATGTTTGTTAAAACTTCCAGAAATGTGTCATATTTCATATCTGTTTCCTGCAAAGTTCTTTTCATTTTAGGAATTTACCAAAGCATTACCAAGTCTTTTGACCTGGGTGACCAAAATTTTGCACAATACCTTTTTTGTGTTAGATGCCTGTTTCAGGTTTTCTGAGTCAATGTGTCAGACGAAAACATCTAGGAAAGTGAAGGACTGCATGGCACAAAATCTACCCTAACTCGTGATTTTAACATCTAATCTTTGTATTTTTTCCCATACTGTTTTGCTGCTCTTTCATGTAACATTCATGCTTTAAAATGTTTAATTTCAAGTCATTCAAAAAACTGACATGGGTACAGGACTGCACATCCACCTCTTACGTAATGATTGCTGAAAAAATATGGAGAAAAAATGTAATAGATTGATTTATTTGAGCTATAATAGTACTTACACAGGAGTTATAATAGTCTCAGGTAGCCAGCTGTTTGACTGCAGGATAAAAAGACAACAGAATTGAATTAGTCCACATACTCACAATAATGGCACCCCGTGTGAGGATGCTGTGAAAAAAGATATAGTGGAGTATAATAAAATAACATCAATACAACAAAATAATGCATAGTTAGATTTTTACTGGAGAAGTTTCAATAATTTACATGTGGTTTTATTTGGTAATGTGTTTTATGTTCTAGAAACTGACTGCAATTACAGGTTAAATGGGTGCTTTGGTGGTGCAGAGCCAATTTGCTAGAGGGACAGGAGGCTGGTCAGGTGATCATCCACATACACTATAACAGCGGCTCTTAAAAATACAGAGTGATTTTCAGTGCTCCACAAATTCCAGGCTAATTTTTAGACATTTCATGTGAAACAAACCAGATTAAAGCTGGGGTTAAACCCTATTTTTCCTGTTCAGGGGCCCTGGTGTCTATCCCCAAAAACGACAGGGCCCAGGTATAAGCGTGGTGGCAAACAATTGCATTGCTAGATAAGGGTTGCTGTTTCAGCTCCTGACAGTCTTCCTGTTGCTCAGACACAGCCAATCACATGTGTACGTGATGCCCATCCCGGTCAGAAGGCACTGCCAGGCCTCAAACACAAGCAGGTTTTTCATCCACCAAGTTTCTGCGAATTTTTTAATTGTGCAAAGAAAAACCTGAATGGAAAATGTCAAAGACAAAAAAAAAAACACCCAAATATCGCAAAAGAGAGTTTCACGTTAGGACGAGGTGCAAAACGTAGAAGTCACTAAAGCCAAAATGCAAAAAAAGTTGATGGAAACAGGATTTTCAAATAAACAATGACGTATCAACCTGTAAGTCACATGGTTCTGTTCCACTTGGTCAGACTAAAAACAAAAAAATAATTCGGTATTGTTACATTTGGATATGATTTACTAGTCAACCCGACTGAATGTGAACTTGACTCTCAAAATTATAATGTACCTGATTAAGCAGATAAGAAAATGGAACAAACCAACGTGCACACACAACACAACACATTTCATCCCTCATTATTTGGGCCAATGCTCATCCTGCCTGCATCTCCAAACTGCAAATAACACGGCTACAGAATAGTGTAAATTGCTGTAAATATTATTAAATTTTAATTCATCAAAAGTTGATTCGCTTAACTGTAATAAATGGAAACATGACTTAATTTGCATTTTTGTCTGCCAAAATTTCGGAAATGTGCATAACTATTGCGAAACGTTTGAATGGAAACCCGGCTACAAATCAGTGTGTAAATTCTAGTGGGGTTTAGAAGCAAAGGACGTGTAACTGTGTGTCGGAGTGGGGTGGGTCATCATCCCTGTAGGGCCTCACTGCATCCATTATAAATCCAGCCCTGTCCTTCAGTGGTGAGTCATTTCATGACCTATTCCCCCTCCTGCTCCAACACATCATTTGCAATTATCATCATTTGATTTGTAAGAAAGAGGCTTCTAATCTGCAATGTTATGATTTGTGTTAGATCATGGCAGCTGCTAATGAGAGCACAGTTGAGCTTTATTTCCTCCATCAGCAAGTCATTCAAGTCACTCTGACTGAAGGACAGATCATCAAAGTCAGCGTTGTCACCCTGATGGCTCTCTTCTTCACTTACTTCAACACCATCATGATCTACACCCTTTGGAGCAAGCCTGTGTTTAAAGAGACTCCACGCTACATCCTGTTCGCCCACATGCTGGTCAACGATTCCATCCAGCTCCTGTTCACTTCCACGCTGTACATTTTCAGTATGATCTTCTTCAAGATCATCATGTCAGCTTGTGGGTTTATGGTTTTCACGTCAACCACGACTTTCAGGAACACTCCTTTAAACCTGGCCGTGATGTCGCTGGAGCGCTACGTGGCCATTTCATACCCTCTGAGGCATGCCCAGGTAGCCACTCAGAAAAGGACCTACATTGCTATCGGGGTCACCTGGTTTCTCGGCTCCATCAGCATCATAATTGACCTCCTTTATGGCCTGGCGGTGAATCCCAAGTTTTTAACCTCAGTCATAGTTTGTACCAGGGAATCTCTCCTGGTGAAACCCTGGCAAGCCACAGTCATGAACGGCATCGGCATGTTCTACTTCATCAGCGTCTCTGTGATCATCCTTTCCACCTACGTCAGCATCTTGATCACAGCCAGGTCCATTTCCTCTAATAAGGCATCGGTCACAAAGGCTCACCAGACCGTCCTGCTGCACCTGATTCAGCTGGTCCTGTGCCTCACCTCGTTCCTCTACAACATCATAGTCCGCGCCGCATCCATGGTCAGCAGCATCAGCCTCTATTATGACCTGCACTATATCAGCTATTTGTTTGTGCTCATTCTGCCTCGCTGCCTGAGCCCGCTCATTTATGGCCTGAGAGACGATGCCATTCGGCCGCTGTTCCTGTCCAACTTCTGCTACGCCAAAGGGAAACACCAAATCGCTGTCATTGTGCACTGAATTACGAACATATGCTTAGACCCAGTGCAAAGGACGGTCTTTGTAATATAAGCTGTTTAGTATAAGCTATTATTTTTACTTATATTATTTTAATGTCTCAGAATTTTACATAGATTCAGTAATGTACATTCAACCTGGTACATAATTGAGGGAATATCAAGCAAATATATTACAGATAGTTATGGATATACATGGATAATTCATAAGGACTCTTTACTATTCAATGTCTGCAGTTAGTTTAGGAAGGCTAAGACCACAACTCGTTCTGTTTCTAAAAGCAAAGCACAAGTAAAGCATCCCTTTTTACCCCGTTTACTTAGGAAGCACAGTGTACCAGTCAATTACATGATCCATAGCCACAAGTTCAGTCTGGGGTTTGGACACAGGTCTTCAGGAACTGCTGTATCTAGCAGATGTTTTGTTTACACGCTCATTAAATTAAGACAAGAGGCTTAGACATACAGTACTGTACAAAATACTTAGGGACTCCCAGATACAAATAATGTTTTAGATCTGGTCAATGGGAAAATTATTGTTTAGAAATTATTAACTTTTCATAAATAGGAAGAAATGTAAAGCCTGGGACATCCTGCATGCTTTTTCTTAATCAGGTCCACGAGAATGAATGCAGGATTAAAGGTGGCTGATAACTTTTTTTCCACTGTTCACTGATGTATACAGTAATTTAATTGTATAGACTTATGCAAAGATTAGAATCGTGTGTCAAATTACTGTAAGGGTTGCCATGGTTAAGGTATTAGACTAATGAAATGAAAGAGCAATTTTTAAGTCCTAGCACTGGCGTGCTCACTATTGCACAAGGTCTGTAACTCTGTTTTCTCAAGAAAAAAAAACTTGTGTAATGTTTGTTAAAACTTCCAGAAATGCAGCATATTTCATATCTGTTTCCTGCTAAGTTCTTTTCATTTTAGGAAATGACCAAAGCTTTACCAAGGCTTTTGACCTGGGTGACCAAAATTTTGTACAGTACTCTCGTGTTGATGCCTGATTTCGGTTTTCGGAAAATCCATGTGTCAGACGAAAACATCTAGGAAAGTGAAGGACTGCATGGCACAAAATCTACCCTAACTCGTGATTTTAACATCTAGTCTTTGTATTTTTTTCCCATACTGTTTTGCTGCTCTTTCATGTAATTAAATTACATTCTTGCTTTAAATTGTTTAATTTCATGTCTTTCAAAAAACTGACTTGGGTACAGGACTGTACATCCACCTCTTACGTAATGATTGCTGAAAAAGTATGGAGAAAAAATAAAATACATTTATTTATTTGAGCTATAATAGTACTTACACAGGAATTATAATAGACTCAGGTAGCCAGATGCTTGACTGCAGGATAAAAAGGCAACAGAATTGAATTAGTCCACATACTCACAATAATGGTGCCCCGTGTGAGGATGCTGTGAAAAGAGCTATAGTGAAGTATAATAATATAACATCATAACAGCAAAATAATGCATAGTTAGATTTTTAATTATAAGAATTTGGAGGAGTTTGGAGCTGTGTTTTATGGTCTAGAAACTGACTGCAATTACAGGTTAAATGGGTGCTTTGGTGGTGCAGAGGTAATTAGCCTGAGGGACAGGAGGCTGGTCAAGTGATCATCCACATGCACTACAACAACAGTTTTTCAAAATACAGAGGGATTTCCTAGTGTCCCACAAATTCCAGGCTAAATTTCAGACATTTCCTGTGAAACAGATCAGATTAAATCTGGGGTTAAACCCTAATTTTCCTGTTCAGGGGCCCTGGTGTCTATCCCCGAAAAACACAGGGCCCAGGTATAAGCGTGGGCTGGGCGGGGTGGCAAACCATTTCATTGCTGGATAGAGGTTGCTGGTTCAGCTCCTGACAGTGTTCTTGTTCCTCAGACACAGCCAATCATATATGTACGTGATGCCCATCCAGGACAGAAGGCACTGACAGGACTCAAACACAAGCAGGTTTTTCATCCACCAAGTTTCTGCGAATTTTGAAATTGTGCAATGAAAAACCTGAATGGAAAATTTAAAAGATGAAAAAAACAAATATCACAAAAAAGAGTTTCACGCTAGGATGAGGTGAAAAAGTAGAATCTCACTAAATCCAAAATGCAAACAAACGTAATGAAAACAGGATTTTCAAATAAACAATGACGTATCAACCTGTAAGTCACATGATTCGGTTTCACTTGATCAAACCAAAAACAAAAAAATAATTTGGTATTGTTACATTTGGATATGATTTACTAGTCAACCCGACTGAATGTGAACTTGACTCTCAAAATTATAATGTACCTGATTAAGCAGATAAGAAAATGGAACAAACCAACTTCACACACAACACAACACAACACGACTACAAAATAGTTTAAATTGCTGTGAATCTTATTCAATTTAAATTAATCTAAAGTTGATTCACTTAACTATAATAAATGGAGACATGACTTAATTTGCATTTTTGTCTGCCAAAATTTCGGAAATGTGCATGACAGCAAAACGTTTCGATGGAAACCCGGCTACATATCAGTGTGTAAATTCTAGTGGGGTTTAGAAGCAAAAGACGTCTAAGTGTGTGTCGGAGTGGGGTGGGTCATCATCCCTGTAGGGCCTCACTGCATCCATTATAAATCCAGCCCTGTCCTTCAGTGGTGAGTCATTTCATGACCTGTTCCCCCCTCCTGCTCCAACACATCATTTGCAATTATCATCATTTGATTTGTAAGAAAGAGGCTTCTAATCTGCAATGTTATGTTTTGTGTTAGATTATGGCAGCTGCTAATGAGAGCACAGTTGAGCTTTATTTCCTGTATCAGCAAGTCACTCTGACTGAAAGATCGATCATCAAAGTCAGCATCGCAACCCTGATGGCTCTCTTCTTCACCTACTTCAACACCATCATGATCTACACCCTTTGGAGCAAGCCTGTGTTTCAAGAGACTCCACGCTACATCCTGTTCACCCAGATGCTGGTCAATGATTCCATCCAGCTTCTGTTCACGTCCATGTTGTACATTTTCGGTCTGGCCTTTCTCAAGGTCGTCATGTCAGCTTGTGTGTTTATAGTTTTTACAGCAACCACGACTTTCAACAACGCTCCTTTAAACCTGGCCGTGATGTCGCTGGAGCGCTACGTGGCCATCTCCTACCCTCTGAGGCATGCCCAAGTAGCCACTCAGAAAAGGACCTACATTGCTATCGGGGTCACCTGGTTTCTCGGCTCCATCAGCATCATAATCGACCTCCTTTACGACCTGGCCATGAATCCCAATTTTTTAACCTCAGTGGTATTATGTACCAGGGAATCTCTCCTAATGAAACCCTGGCAAGTCACAGTCATGAATGGCTTCGGCATGTTCTACTTCATCAGCGTCTCTGTGATCATCCTTTCCACCTACGTCAGCATCTTGATCACAGCCCGGTCAATTTCCTCTAATAAGGCATCGGTCACGAAGGCTCACCACACTTTTTGTGTTAGATGCCTGTTTCACATCCCCTGAATGAATGTGTCAGACGAAAACCTCTAGGATATTGAAGAGCTGCATGGCACAAAATCTATGCTAACTCGTGTGGCTTTAACATCTGATCTTTGTCATTTTTTCCCATACTGTTTGCTTTTCTTTCATGTAATTGAACAACATTTATGCGTTAAAATGTTACATTTCAAGTCCTTAAAAAAAACTGACATGGGTACTGACCGCACATCTGTAATGATTACTGAGAAAATATTAAATAGATTGATTTATTTGAGCTATAAAAGCACTTACACAGGCAAATTATAATAGTCTGAGGTTGCCAGATGTTTGATAAAATGTCAACAGAATTGAAATAGTCCACATACTTATATTAATGGCGCCCCATGTGAGGATGCTGTGAAAGAGCTTTAGTGGAGTATAATAATATAACATCGATTCAACAAAATAATGCATTGTTAGATTTTTACTGGAGAAGTTTCAATAATTTACATGTGGTTTTATTTGGTAATGTGTTTTATGTTCTAGAAACTGACTGCAATTACAGGTTAAACACAGGGCCCAGGTATAAGCGTGGGGTGAACGCGGTGGCAAACTATTGCATTGCTGGATAGAGGTTGCTGTCAGGCTCCTGACAGTCTATCTGTTCCTCAGACACAGCCAATCGTGTGTGTACGTGATGCCCATTCCGGCCAGAAGGCACTGCCACTACTCAAACACAAAGAGGTTTTTCATCCACCAAGTTTCTGCGAATTTTGAAATTGTGCAAAGAAAAACCTGAATGGAAAATGTCCAACACGAAAAAACACCCAACTACAGGTAGTCCTCGACTTACGACACAGATCCGTTCCTAGGTGGCATTGTAAACCGATTTTCGGTGTAAGTTGGAACAAACGTACATACTGTACGTAAATTACATACTCTAAGCGCTCATCCTATCCTAACACCTATAGTTATCACGGTAATTATCAAAAAACGAGCAGCGTAACTGTGTATTCTTCCGCCGCGCACACCAAACACGGAATTCGCGTTATGACGTTTACGACGCAAAACCACTTAATTCAAAACAAGGCTTTATACAGTAAATGGGAGATACGTCGTAACCACGAAACATTGTAACTCGAGACCTTCGGAACCCGAGGCCTACCTGTATTGCAAAAAAGAGTTTCATGGAAAAGGTAGAATCTCGCTAAAACCAAATTGTGAAAAACGTTGATGGAAATTTTTTTTTCGAATAAACGATGACAATATCGATGTGCAAGTCACATGATTCTGTTCCACCAGATCAGACCAAAAACGAAACAAAAATTTGGTATTGTTACATTTGGATATGATTTAATAGTCATCCCGACTGAATGTCAACTTGACTCTCAAAATTATAATGTACCTGATTAAGCAGATAAGAAAACGGAACAAACCAACGTGCACACACAACACAAAACATTTCATTCCTCGTTATTTGGGCCACTGCTCATCCTGCCCGGCATCTCTGAACTGCAAATAACACGCCTACAAAATAGTTTAAATTTCTGTAAATATTTTTCAATTTAAAAGAATCTAAAGTTGATTCGCTAAAGTTGATGGAAACATGACTTACTTTGCATTTTTGTCTGCAGAAATTTCAGAAATGTGCATAACATTTGCAACACGTTTGGATGGAAACCCAGCTACAGATCAGTGTGTTGGTAAGCTAGTGTATCAGGCCAATAGAGCCCCCTGACATGAAAAAAATATATAAAGTTTCAACATTATGTACATTTTCAGTATATTTTCAGAGATCAAGCCAGTTAGACACAGGCATTTCATAACCCTTTTGTACTCTTCACCACAAGAGCCAATAAGTCCGGAGGCCAGATATGACTGAATGAGTAGCCTAATTATGGCAAACTCAGGTATGGTCAATCACCTTTATATGAATGTACCTCATTCCAGGAAATGTTTCGGAGGAAGGGAGCCCAAAATCTATTACTACCTTTGGAGGAATTCCTTTCTGGCTCTTGTTTATACAAACTCCCACCTACTTATAATGATGTCAGTGTAATACTGTAGCTGAAAGGCTGGAGAATGATGGTGATAAACCTCACAGTGGCTAGATGGAACCTTTTTCTTGTTTCATTCTAATCTGTTCATGCCCACAAAACCACAAACTAGAGCTTCCTGCACTAATATTTACTCGTGTCGATGTAATTTTTAGATGACAGTGTGAAAAAGACACGGCAAAATCTCCATGACACATTAATAGAAGGGACATTAAAGAAAGCAAAAATGTACAGGGAGTTTTCAGAGTGTTTAGACAAAAAAAAAAAACCCACGTAGTACACTTGGTTTGAAGGTCTCACGACGTCGCATTCGGGGTTTTTTGTGCTAAAAATCGTACTTGGTGTGAATATGCCTTTATGCTTATACATGTTAAATTTAAACCATTTAGATAATTTAAAGCTATAACAGGAATGTATTTATCATTAGGTTTACCATGTTGATGTGTGAAGTTTTGTGGACATTTTTACAACAGAAAGACAATAAGTGAAAGTATAATGTGAGAATGTACATGTATTTTAAGAAGAAATAACCAATAATTAAATATTAGCTTGTACGTGCTTATTTATATGTGAATAAAACTTTAAAATACAAAGATTTGTTCTGGACAGGATATATTTGGTCCGGGGCAGTGATCTTTCAGGTTGCTTGCCCAACTGGACAAGTTGGATAAACAAGTTCATGTCGAACTTTTTTCAGTAAGAAGGTGTAGTTTTGTTTGGCTTGCAGTGTAAATGCTAGTGTGGTTTAGAAGCAAAAGACGAGTAAATGTGTGACGAAGTGGGTTGGCCATCACCCCTCCAGGGCCTCATTGTATCCATTATAAATCCAGTTCTGTCCTTCAAGGGTGAGTCATTTCATGACATTTTCCCCCCTCCTGCTGCAACACGTCACTGTGGCTCCTAATCTGCAATGCTAGGGTTTTTTTTGTTAGATTATGGCAGTTGCGAATGAGAGCACATTCGCTCTGACTGAAGGACCGATCATCAGAGGTGGCGTCGTCACCCTGATGGCTCTCTTCTTCACCTACTTCAACACCATCATGATCTACACCCTTTGGAGCAAGCCTGTGTTTCAAGAGACTCCACGCTACATCCTGTTCGCCCACATGCTGGTCAACGATTCCATCCAGCTCCTGTTGACGTCCACGCTGTACATTTTCAGTATGGCCTTCCTCAAGATCGTCATGTCAGCTTGTGTGTTTATAGTTTTCATGTCAAAAACAACTTTCAGCAACGCTCCTTTAAACCTGGCCGTGATGTCGCTGGAGCGGTACGTGGCCATCTCCTACCCTCTGAGGCATGCCCAGGTAGCCACTCAGAAAAGGACCTACATCGCTATCGGGGTCACCTGGTTTCTCGGCTCCATCAGCATCATAATCGACCTCTTTTATGGCCTGGCGGTGAATCCCAAGTTTTTAACCTCAGTCATAGTTTGCACCAGGGAATCTCTCCTGGTGAAACCCTGGCAAGCCACAGTAATGAATGGCTTCAGCATGTTCTACTTCATCAGCGTCTCTGTGATCATCCTTTCCACCTACGTCAGCATCTTGATCACAGCCAGGTCCGTTTCCTCTAATAAAGCGTCGGCCACGAAGGCTCACCAGACCGTCCTGCTGCACCTGGTTCAGCTGGTCCTGTGCCTCACCTCGTTCCTCTTCATCATCATAGACCGTGCCGCGTCCATGGTCAGTAGCATCAGCCTCTATTATGACCTGCGCTATATCAGCTATTTGTTTGTGATCATTCTGCCTCGCTGCCTGAGCCCGCTCATCTATGGCCTGAGAGACGATGCCATTCGGCCGCTGTTCCTGTCCAACTTCTGCTACGCCAAAAGGAAACGCCAGGTCGCTGTCAATGTGCACTGAATTAAGAACATATGCTTAGACCCAGTGCAAAGGACGACCTTTCTAATATAAGCTGTTTAGATATCAATTTAATGTTCTGTTATTTTTCTGTCTATGTCTCAGAATTTTACATGGATTCAGTAATGTACATTCAATCTGGTACATAATTGAGGGAATATCAAGAAAATATATTATAGATAGTTAAGGATATACATGGATAATTTTTAAGGACTCTTTACTATTCAGTGTCCGCAGTTAGTTTAGTTAAGGCTACGTCACAACCTGTAATGTTTCTAAAAGCAAAGCATAAACAAAGCATCCCATTTTATCCCCTTTACCTGGTAAGCACAGTGTATCAGTCAACTGCATGATCCATAGTCACAAATTCAGTCTGGGGTTTGCACCCAGGCCTTCAGGCACTGCTGTATCTAGCAGATGTTCTGTTTTCATGCTCAGTAAATCAAGACAAGAGGCTTAGACATGCAGTACTGTACAAAATACTTGGGGGCTTCCATATACAAATAATGTTTTCATTGTTTAGAAATGATTCCCTTTTCATAAACAGAAAGAAATGTAAGGAGTTATAAGTCCACATACTTATATTAATGGTGCCCCGTGTGAGGATGCTGTGAAAGAGCTTTAGTGGAGTATAATAATATAACATCGATTCAAAAACATAATGCATAGTCAAATTTTGACTGGAAAAGTTTCAATAATTTACATGTGGTTTTGTTTGGTAATATGTTTTATGGTCTAGAAACTGACTGCAATTACAGGTTAAATGGGTGCTTTGGTGGTGTAGAGCCAATTTGCTAGGGGGACAGGAGGCTGGTCAGGTGATCATCCACATACACTATAACAACGGCTCTTAAAAATACAGAGTGATTTCCCAGTGTCCCACAAATTCCAGGCTAATTTTCAGACATTTCCTGTGAAACAAACCAGATTAAAGATGGGGTTAAACCCTAATTTTCCTGTTCAGTGACCCAGGTGTGTATCCCTGAAAAACACAGGGCCCAGGTATAATCGTGGGCTGGGCGTGGTGGCAAACCATTGCATTGCTGTTATTGTTACATTTGGATATGATTTACTAGTCAGCCCGACTGAATGTGAACTTGACTCTCAAAATTATAATGTACCTGATTAAGCAGACAAGAAAATGGAACAAACCAACGTGCAGACACAACACAACACATTTCATCCCTCATTATTTGGGCCACTGCTCATCCTGCCTGCATCTCCAAACTGCAAATAACACGGCTACAAAATAGTTTAAATTGCTGTAAACCTTATTCCATTTAAATTAATCTAAAGTTGATTCACTTAACTATAATAAATGGAGACATGACTTAATTTGCATTTTTGTCTGCCAAAATTTCGGAAATGTGCATGACAGCAAAACGTTTCGATGGAAACCCGGCTACAGATCAATGTGTAAAATCTAGTGGGGTTTGGAAGCAAAAGACGTTTAACTGTGTGTCGGAGTGGGGTGGGTCAGCATCCCTGTAGGGCCTCACTGCATTCATTATAAATCCAGCCCTGTCCTTCAGTGGTGAGTCATTTCATGACGTGCTCCCCATTCTTGCTCCAACACATCATTTGTAATTATCATCGTTTGATTTCTAAGAAAGAGGCTTCTAATCTGCAATGTTATGTTTTGTGTTAGATTATGGCAGTTGCTAATGAGAGCACAGTTGAGCTTTATTTCCTGTATCAGCAAGTCACTCTGACTGAAAGACCGATCATCAAAGTCAGCATCGCCACCCTGATGGCTCTGTTCTTCACCTACTTCAACACCATCATGATCTACACTCTTTGGAGCAAGCCTGTGTTTCAAGAGACTCCACGCTACATCCTGTTCGCCCACATGCTGGTAAACGATTCCATCCAGCTCCTGTTCACGTCCATGCTGTACATTTTCAGTATGACCTTCCTCAAGATCGTCATGTCAGCTTGTGTGTTTATCATTTTCATGTCAAAAACAACTTTCAGCAACGCTCCTTTAAACCTGGCAGTGATGTCACTGGAGCGTTACGTGGCCATCTCCTACCCTCTGAGGCATGCCCAGGTAGCCACTCAGAAAAGGACCTACATCTCTATCGGGGTCACCTGGTTTCTCGGCTCCATCAGCATCATAATCGACCTCTTTTATGGCCTGGTGGTGAATCCGAATTTTTTAACCACAGTTGTATTTTGTACCAGGGAATCTCTCCTTGTCAATCCCTGGCAAGCCACAGTCATGAATGGCTTCAGCATGTTCTACTTCATCACTGTCTCTGTGATCATCCTTTCCACCTATGTCAGCATCTTGATCACAGCCAGGTCCATTTCCTCTAATAAGGCATCAGCCACAAAGGCTCACCAGACTGTCCTGCTGCATCTGGTTCAGCTGGTCCTGTGCCTCACCTCGTTCCTCTACAACATCATAGTCCGCGCCGCATCCGTGGTCAGCAACATCAGCCTCTATTATGACCTGCACTATATCAGCTATTTATTTGTGCTCATTCTGCCTCGCTGCCTGAGCCCGCTCATCTATGGCCTGAGAGACGATGCCATTCGGCCGCTGTTCCTGTCCAACTTCTGTTACGGCAAAGGGAAACGCCAGGTCGCTGTCAATGTGCACTGAATTAAGAACATATGCTTAGACACAGTGCAAAGGATGATCTTTCTAATATAAGCTGTTGAGATATCAATTTAATGTCATATTATTGTACTGTTTATGTCCCAGAATTTTATATGAATTCAGTAATGTACATTCAACCTCGTACATAATAGAGGGAATATCAAGAAAACCTGTTACAGATAGTTATTGATATACATGGATAATTCATAAGGACTCTTTACTATTCAGTGTCTGCAGTTAGTTTAGTTAAGGCTACATCACAAAATGTAATGTTTCTAAAAGCAAAGCATCCCTTTTTACCCGATTTTCCGAGGTAACCACAGTGTATAAGTCAATTGCATGATCCATAGCCACAAATTCAGTCTGGAATTTGAACTCAGGCCTTCAGGAACTGCTGTATCTAGCAGATGTTCTGTTTTCATGCTCATTAAATTAAGACAAGATGCTTAGACATACAATATTGTACAAAATACTTAGGGACTCCCAGATACATATAATGTTTTAGATCTGGTCAATGGGAGAACTTTTCACTTTTCATAAATAGGAAGAAATTTAAAACCTGGGACATCCTGCAGACTTATTCTTAATCAGGTCTATGACACTGAATGCAGCATTAAAGGTGGCTGATAACTTTTTTCCACTGCTTACTAATGTATACAGTAATTTAATTGTATAGACTTATACAAAGATTAGAACCATGTGTCAAATAACTGCAAAGGTTGCCATGGTTAAGGTATTAGACTAATGAATAGAAAGAGCAATTTTCAAGTCCTAGTGCTGGCAAGCTCTCACTGTTGCACAAGGTCTGTAACCCAGGACTGCTTTAGTTGATTGTTTTAAGAGTCTATCAGTGGTAGGTTGATCTGGAAAACTGCATTTGTTAAATAGTGTAGTATACATGTATTGCTGGTTTTCTCAGAAAAAAACTGGTTAATGCTTGTTAAAATTTACAGAAATGCGTCATCTTTCATATCTGTTTCCTGCAAAGTTCTTTTCATTTTAGGAAATTACCAAAGCATTACCAAGTCTTTTGATCTGGGTAACTAAAATTTTGCACAGTACTCTGTGTTAGACACCCGTTTCAGGTTTTCTGAATCAATGTGTCAGACGAAAACATCTTGGATATTAAAGAACTGCATGTCACAAAATCTATGCTAACTTGTGTCGCTTTAACTTCTGATCTTTGTCATTTTTCCCATACTGTTTGCTGTTCTTTCATGTAACTGAATAACATTTATGCTTTTAAAATATTAAATTTCATGTCTTTAAAAAAAACTGACATGGGTACTGACTGGACATCTGTAATGATTACTAAGAAAATATTAAATAGATTGATTTATTTGAGCTATAAAAGCACTTACACAGACAAATTATAATAGTCTTAGGTTGCCAGATGTTTGATAAAATGGCAACAGAATTGAAATAGTCCACATATTTAAATTAATGGCGCCCCGTGTGAGGATGCTGTGAAAAGAGCTATAGTGGAGTATAATAATATAACATCAATACAGCAAAATAATGCACAGTTAGATTTTTACTGGAGAAATTTCAATAATTTACATGTGGTTTTATTTGGTAATGTGTTTTATGTTCTAGAAACTATTGCAGTTATAGGTTAAATGGGTGCTTTGGTGGTGTAGAGCCAATTTGCTAGAGGGACAGGAGGGTGGTCAGATGATCATCCATATACACTATAACAGCAGCTATTAAAAATACAGAGTGATTTTCAGTGTTCCACAAATTCCAGGCTAATTTTTAGCAATTTCCTGTGAAACAGATCAGATTAAATCTGGGGTTAAACCCTATTTTTCCTGTTCAGGGACCCAGGTGTCTATCCCCAAAACACACAGGGCCTAGGTATAAGCGTGAGCTGGGCGGGGTGGCAAACCATTGCATTGCTGGATAGAGGTTGCTGTTTCAGCTCCTGACAGTCTTCCTGTTGCTCAGACACAGCCGTGTACGTGATGCCCATCCCGGCCAGAAGGCACTGCCACTACTCAAACACAAAGAGATTTTTCATCCACCAAGTTTCTTAGAATTTTGAAATTGTGCAAAGTAAAACCTGGGTGGAAAATGTCAAAGACAGAAAAACACCCAAATATTGCAAAAAAGAATTTCATGTTAGGACGAGGTGCAAAAGGTAGAATCTCTCTAAAGCCAAATTGTGAAAAAGTTGATGGAAATGGGTTGTTTGAATAAACGATGACATATCAATGTGCAAGTCACATGATTCTGTTCCACCGGATCAGACCAAAAACAAAACAAAAATTTGGTATTGTTACATTTGGATATGATTTACTTGTCAACCCGACTGAATGTCAACTTGACTCTTAAAATTATAATGTACCTGATTAAGCAGATAAGAAAATGGAACAAACCAACGTGCACACACAACACAAAACATTTCATACCTCATTATTTGGGCCACTGCTCATCCTGCCAAGCATCTCCAAACTGCAAATAACACGGCTACAGAATAGCTTAAATTGCTGTAAATATTTTTCAATTTAGAAGAATCTAAAGTTGATTCGCTAAAGTTGATGGAAACATGACTTACTTTGCATTTTTGTCTGCAGAAATTTCAGAAATGTGCATAACATTTGCAACACGTTTGGATGGAAACCCGGCTACAGATCAGTGTGTTGGTAAGCTAGTGTATCAGGCCAATAGAGCCCCCTGACATGAGAAAAAAAAAATAAAGTTTCAACATTGTGTACATTTTCAGTATATTTTTAGAGACCAAGCCAGTTAGACACAGGTATATCATAACCCTTTTGTACTCTTTACCACAAGAGCCAATAAGTCTGGAGGCCAGACATGACTGAATGAGTAGCCTAATTATGGCAAACCCAGGTATGGTCAATCACCTTTATATGAATGTACCTCATTCCAGGAAACGTTCCAGAGCCCAAAATCTGTTACTACCTTTGGAGGAATTCCTTTCTGGTTCCTGTTTATACAAACCCCCACCTACTTATAATGATGTCAGTGTAATACTGTAGCTGAAAGGCTGGAGAATGATGGTGATAAACCTCACAGTGGCTGGATGGAACCTTTTTCTTGTTTCATTCCAATCTGTTCATGCCCACAAAACCACAAACTAGAGCTTCCTGCACTAATATTTACTCGTGTCGATGTAATTTTTAGATGACAGTGTGAAAAAGACACGGCAAAATCTCCATGACACATTAACAGAAGGGAAATTAAAGAAAGCCAAAATGTACAGGAAGTTTTCAGAGTGTTTAGACAAAAAAAAAAACAAAAAAAAAACACGTAGTACACTTGGTTTGAAGGTCTCACTACGTCACATTCGGGTTTTTTTTTTAGCTAAAAATCGTACGCGGTGTAAACATGCCTTTATGCTTATACATGTTAAATTTAAACCATTTAGACAATTTAAAGCTATAACGTGAATGTATTTGTAATGACATTTTTACAACAGAAAAAAAATAATTGAAAGTATAATGTGAGAATGTACACGTATTTTAAGAAGAAATAACCTATAATTAATATTAGCTTGTACGTGCTTATTTATATGTGAATAAAACTTTAAAATACAAAGATTTGTTCTGGACAGGATATATTTGGTCCGGGGCAGTGATCTTTCAGGTTGCTTGCCCAACTGGACAAGTTGGATAAACAAGTTCATGTCGAACTCTGTTTTTTTCAGTAAGAAGGTACAGTTTTGTTTGACTTGCAGTGTTAATTCTAATGGGGTTTAGAAGCAAAGACGAGTAAGTGTGTGACGGAGTGGGTTGGCCATCACCCCTCCAGGGCCTCACTGCATCCATTATAAATCCAGTCCTGTCCTTCAAGGGTGAGTCATTTCATGACATTTTCCCCCCTCCTGCTGCAACACATCATTTTGGCTCCTAATCTGCAATGCTAGGTTTTTTTTGTTAGATTATGGCAGTTGCGAATAACAGCACATTCGAGCTTTATTTCCTCCATCAGCAAGTTGCTCTGACTGAAGGAGCGATCATCAGAGGCGGCGTCGTCACACTGATGGCTCTCTTCTTCACCTACTTCAATACCATCATGATCTACACCCTTTGGAGCAAGCCTGTGTTTCAAGAGACTCCACGCTACATCCTGTTCACCCACATGCTGGTCAACGATTCCATCCAGCTCCTGATCACATCCACGCTGTACATTTTCAGTATGACCTTCCTCAAGATCGTCATGTCAGCTTGCGCGTTTATGGTTTTCACGTCAACCACAACTTTCAGCAACGCTCCTTTAAACCTGGCCGTGATGTCGCTGGAGCGCTATGTGGCCATCTCCTACCCTTTGAGGCATTCCCAGGTAGCCACTCAGAAAAGGACCTACATCGCTATCGGGGTCACCTGGTTTCTCGGCTCCATCAGCATCATAATCGACCTCCTTTACGACCTGGCGGTGAATCCCAAGTTTTTAACCTCAGTTGTATTTTGTACCAGGGAATCTCTCCTGATGAAACCCTGGCAAGCCACAGTAATGAATGGCTTCAGCATGTTCTACTTCATCAGCGTCTCTGTGATCATCCTTTCCACCTACGTCAGTATCTTGATCACAGCCAGGTCCATTTCCTCTAATAAGGCGTTGGCCACGAAGGCTCACCAGACCGTCCTGCTGCACCTGATTCAGCTGGTCCTGTGCCTCACCTCGTTCCTCTACAACATCATAGACCGCGCTGCGTCCATGGTCAGCAGCATCAGCCTCTATTATGACCTACGCTATATCAGCTACTTGTTTGTGCTCATTCTGCCTCGGTGCCTGAGCCCGCTCATCTATGGCCTGAGAGACGACGCCATTCGGCCGCTGTTCCTGTCCAACTTCTGTTACGCCAAAGGGAAACGCCAGGTTGCTGTCAATGTGCACTGAATTACGAACATATGCTTAGACCCAGTGCAAAGGATGATCTTTCTAATATAAGCTGTTTAGATATCAATTTAATGTTCTGTTATTTTTCTGTCTATATGTCTCAGAATTTTACATGGATTCAGTAATGCACATTCAACTTGGTACATAATGGAGGGAATATCAAAAAAATATATTACAGATAGTTATGGATATGCATGAATAATTCATAAGGACTCTTTACTATTCAATGTCAGCAGTTAGTTAATTAAGGCTAGGACAACAACTCGTTCTGTTTCTAAAAGCAAAACATAAGCAAAGCATCCCATTTTACCCCCTTTTCCTGGTAACCACAGTGTACCAGTCAATTGCATTATCCATGTCCACAAGTTCAGTCTGGGGTTTTAACCCAGGTCTTCAGGAACTGCTGTATCTAGCAGATGTTCTGTTTTTATGCTCAATAAATTAAGACAAGAGGCTTAGACAAACAGTACTGTACAAAATACTTAGGGACTCCCAGAAATGATTCACTTTTCATAAATAGGAAGAAATGTAAAGCCTGGGACATCCTGCATGCTTATTCTTAATCAGGTCAACGAGAATGAATGCAGGATTAATGGTGGTTGATAACTTTTTTCCACTGTTTACTGATGTATACAGTAATTTAATTGTATAGACTTATGCAAAGATTAGAACCGTGTGTCAAATCACTGTAAGGATTGCCATGGGTAAGGTATTAGATTAATGAATAGAAAGAGCAATTTTCAAGTCCTAGCATTGGCAAGCTCTCACAATTGCACAAGGGGTGTAACTCAGGGCTGCTTGGGTTGATTGTTTTAAGATTCTATCAGTTGTAGGTTAATCTGTAAAACTGCCTTTGTTAAATAATGTAAGCGTACTATACATGTATTGCTGGTATTCTCAGAAAAAAATCTGGTTAATGTTTGTTAAAACTTCCAGAAATTTTAGGAAATTACCAAAGCATTATCAAGTCATTTGGCCTGGGTTACCAAATTTTGCACAATACTCTGTGTTAGATGCCTATTTCACGTCTTCTGAATCAGTGTGTCAGAGGAAAACATCTAGGAAATTGAAGGCATCCATGGTAGAAAATCTACCCCAACTCCTTGACTTTCACATCTGATCTTTGTGTTTTTTCCACATACTGTTTTCCTGCTCTTTCATGTAATTGAATAACATTTATGTTTTAAAATGTTTAATTTCATGTCTTTCAAAAAAACTGTCATGGGTACAGCACTGCATATCTGTAATTATTACTGAGAAAATATTACATAGATTGATTTATTTCAGCTATAATAGCACCTACACAGACACATTATAATAGTCTGAGGTTGCCAGATGTTTGACTGCAGGATAAAAAGACAACAGAATTGAAATAAACACATATTTACATTAATGGCACCCCGTGTGAGGATGCTGTGAAAAGAGCTATACAGGTAGTCCTCGGGTTACGACGGTCTCGAGTTATGACGTTTCGTAGTTACGATGCATCTTCCATTTACTGTATAAAGCCTTTTTTCGACTTTAAGTGGTTTTGCGTCGTAAACTTCATAACGCGAACATCGTGTTTGGTGTGCGCGGCGGAAGAATACACAGTTACGCTGCTGTTTTTTGATAATTACTGTCACATTCGCACACTTTCTCCCACGGCTCACTCGTGCACCTGCGCACCACGCCGCCCTTTCATCACATTCCACCTCGTTCTTTCCGATCGCGTCTGTTATCCTGACATTAGTTATCCAAATGTCATGCTGAGCGCTTCCTGTGTCAGCTCTCCCCCCCCCCCTCCGCGCTATCAGGCGCCTTATTAGGTTTTCTTTTCCCGATCGTTTTTCGTTATTTCCTTTTGGCCTTTCCTTTGTTACCTACTACGCGCTTGAATGCTGCCTCGCTTCGAGCGCTGCTCTCTGCCTGGTTTAACGCAAAGATTCCTTCAGTTAGTCGTGTGTGTGTGTGTGTGTGTGTGTGTGTGTGTGTAAACGTGCGCGCTCCTCTAGCGCTGATTTCTGACAGTTTAAAACAGAGATTTCCTCAGTTTGACTGCGTCAGGTGTGTTTAAACGCTGCCGGGCTTCAGCACCGATCTCTGCCTAGTTGAATGCAGAGACTTCTTCAGTTAATCACGTGTGTGTGTGTGTGTGTGTGTGTGTGTGTTCTCAGTTAGTCATCTAGCGCTGTTTCCTCTGCAGTTTAAAAGGAGTATTTCTCTGTTTAATATCATTTGAGCATTTTAAAGAGGGAGACCTCCACATTGGTTAAAGCAGTGGAGTTGGAGTATAATAATAACATCAATATAACAAAATAATGCATAGGTAGATTTTTACTGATAACAATTTGGAATTGTTTGGAGTTGTGTTTTATATTCTAGAAATTGACTTTAATGACAGGTTAAATGGGTGCTTGGGTGGTGCAGAGGAAATTTGGTATAGGGATGGGGTGCTGATTGGGTCAAGTCAAGTCAAGTCAAGTCAGATTTATTTAACTAGCACTTTTTACAATGAAGCATTTACATAAACAAACCGGTACCGGTTGGTCAAGTAGGATTTAAACCAAGAAAGTGCCAATCCTTTAATACCTACAGTATTTTCTAGTCTATTTAGTAAAACATTGTGATCTATAGTGTCAAATGCTGCACTTAAATCCAACAAAACAAGAAAGGAAACATCCATTATCTGAGGAAATTAATAAATCATTTACTAACCTAATTAATGCTGTTTCAGTACTATGATGGGGCCTGAAATCCAGACTGAAATGTTTCATAAATACCACTATTTGAGGTAACTACAGAGCTGCTGATAGATGGAATTTTCTAAGATTTTGGAGAGAAAAGGTAGACTTGAAATTGGTCTATAATTAAATAATCAGTTTTTATTTTTAATCAGTCGTTTAATAACGGTTTAATAATCTTTAATCAGTGGTTTATTAACGGCAAACTTAAAGGATTTGGGTACACAACCAAAGGTAAGGGATGAATTTAAAATAATTAGCAGTGGCTCTATAATACTAAGTATCACTTCTTTGAGTAATCGTGTAGGAATTGGATCTAATTAAACATGTTGATGACTTAGACGAGCTGATCAGTGTGGATAATTCAGTATTAGTAATGCTCTAGGGAGAGGGGCCCCCGGCAGGAGCTCAATAGAGCAATCATAAGGCTGGTGGGGCGGCAGGCTCAAGGCACGGTCCCGGTCGAACACCCTGCGGAGGTCATGGTAGACAGGGAGTACAAGGGAGAAATCAATGTCTTCGGGAGCCCGAGAAGCTTGAGGAGGGCCCATGGAAGGTGGGATGGCTGACAGGAGACAACTCTGGTGGCAGGCCTCGCTTCAACCCGAGATTCTGCCTTGGCCCCAGTCGATGGTGGGGTTATGAAGTTTTAGCCAAGGGAAGCCGAGGACTACTGGTTTCTTGGGTACCGGAACTACAGCAAAAAAGATGTGCTCGTGGTGGTTCCGGAAAGTACCAGAGGCAGAGGACGGGTTCGATGTGTGATGTGGGCCAGGAGCTTGCCATCCAGAGCAAAAGCCCTCATCGGGGTCCAAGGGTATTCCAAGTTTGGTGGCAAGGTTACAATCCAACAGGTTGTCCTTTGCCCCAGAGTCCACCAAAGCCTCCAGGGAGTGAGTGGTGCCGGCAAAATGCATGGTGGCCGGATAGCAGGAGAGAAGGTCGCGGAAGTACTGAGGGACTAGGGGAGGTACTCATCAGGGCCCCAGATTCACTGATGAGTCACCCCTTTTGGGCGGACGTGGCACATGGAGAGTGTGTGTCTAGCGACCCCACAATAAAAACACAGCCCTCCTGCTCTGCGACAATCGCATTCCTGGGGGGTAAGCTCTACCAAGGTGAGGTGCTACCAAGGGTGGAGGAGGAGGGGACCTGGTCCACGGAGACAGTGTTGCCTGGACCGAACACTGGGATTTCTCCCTGCGATGCTCATGGAAGCGTAGGTCCAGGCGGACGGCAAATGGCACCAAAGCGTCCAGACTGGGCGGATCATCATGGGCCGCAAGCTCATCCTTCAGCTGCTCTGACAGTCCAGAACAAAAAGCCTCCCGTAATGCAGGTTCCTTCCACCGAGCATCAGCCTTCAACGACCGAAACTCCACGGCGTAGTCAACAACTGACCAGGAGCCCTGTCGAAGGCTAATGAGGTTGCTCGACGACGCCTCCCCGTGGCTCGGGTGGTCAAAGACCTTCCAAAACCAACGAAGGAAGTCGTCGTACGAGACCTTGTCGAGCAACCTGTTGGACAGCATGGCCTCAGCCCACCTCAGGGCCCTGCCTCTCAAAAGGTCCATGAGGTAACCGCCTCTGGCATAATAGGTGCAAAGACTGAGGCCCGTAACTGAAAGACCACATCGCACTGCAGGAGGAACAGCCGGCAGCGGTCAAGCTCCCCGTCGTAGGGCTCAGGGTGAGTCAGAGGGGGCTCCAAACTCCTGGAGGTAGCCGGCGGTTCCATAGTGGCAGGGGTGGAGGATTGAGACCCCGAGGGAGCAGCCAGAGGGGGTGCAGAATCCTGTACGCCACTGGTGATAGAGGTGGTCTGGCTCATGGCGGGAAGGACAG
The DNA here is from genome assembly GCA_025084515.1 of Ancistrus triradiatus. Taxonomy (NCBI): domain Eukaryota; kingdom Metazoa; phylum Chordata; class Actinopteri; order Siluriformes; family Loricariidae; genus Ancistrus; species Ancistrus triradiatus. The sequence goes on from JAJAGP010000312.1 coordinate 83,242, forward strand.
AGCCCTGGGGGGAAACAGACAAAACACGATTAAGTTTACTGGTTAATACAGAGACCTGTGTGGTAAGTAAACAATTAGATTAAAAGTTGGTCATGCTGGGTCAGCCACGCTTCTTGCCGCTGAACCAGCATACCAAAGGCCAAGGAATAATCTGTCAGGCAGGAGCGAAGATAACAGGGTGTGCAGGGAGGATGACCAAACAGGAACTAGGGAGGGAGAAACAAAACATAAGCAGAAAACTAAACCTGGCGTGAGAGCCGAAAACGGGGAGGAGTCAGATACGAAACTATCAGATAAGGAACACGATTAACTATGAAGCTAGGAGTCACAAGGACCGTATAATAGCTGAAGCAAAAAGGGGTTAGCATAGTAGCAGGCTAGGGCGAGCGGCAAGCTAAGCTAACAGGCGAGTACAATACTGGGCTACATTTACATTTACAGCATTTAGCAGACGCCCTTATCCAGAGCAACTTACAATTGATACAATCCAATCCAATCCAATCCAAGCAGTTGTGGGTTAAGGTCCTTGCTCAAGGACCCAAAAGTGGCAGCTTGGCAGAGGTGGGTGTAGCGCAATACAACTACACTTGAAATTGATTAATTTTAATAAACAAACGGGGCACCACTGAATCGTTTGTTGCTGGTGGATCCGGAAAACCAGTTAAAAAGGGAAACAGCAAAATTGATCAGGAAGTCGATATGGGCAACTTCAATCTAGGTCTGAACAGTGAATTCAAAGTTATTTTGCTCGACCTTGATTGAATGAAACTCTCTTCACACAAAGCGGTAAATTCAAAAGGTTATAACAAGTTTATTAACTGATGCTTATTAATTGATGTAATGGCATGTGTATCACAGAGTTAAGATCAAGAAATGACGGCAAACATATACATATACATATATATATATAATATATATATATATATATATATATATATATATACACACACACACACACACCACACACACACCACACACACATACATACATACATACATACATACATACAGATAGATAGATAGATAGATAGGATAGATACACACACATATATATATATATATATATATATATTAATATATATATATCTTACAGTATTTAAAATCAGGAAATGATTGGCAAATGTATATCACAGTTACAGTTTAAAAGATCAGAAAACAAAGTGATTTTGTGTGCAACTTATCAATCGTGTAGTAATTACTCAGGCGCAATGTTATGAACTAGCTTGTTACGACATAGTGAGTTACTAGTAGCACGAATTATGGTGAAACGTAAATAGTATGGTGGAGACTACTTAGATGTGGATAGGTCTACATTGAAGCAGGTTTTAAAGTTAAGCGCAAGGTTCGAGAGCCAGGGACCCAGAAAAAGTCACACCAAGTGGTACTTGCCTTTAGCGGGAGCTCGCGCAAGAGGGTGGACACGGTACCGGGCCTTGTCTGTTGTCAGAAGGCGTAATCGTGGGAAAGGCGGCAGTCTATCTTCAGATCAGACGCAGCCGTTTGGAGGACCTCTCAATGGTATAGGCTCTTGGCTTCTCGGTTATTGCAGAAATGCAGCCGTGGAACCACAGATGTGTTGCGGGCCACACCTTCGGCTTTCTTCCCAGCTTTGGCTGTAGGGGTCTCCAGGTACTCGAAGTTTGCGTTCGCGCACAACTTAGATATTTACCCTGGCCACAGGTAAAAGGTGGAGTTGACGCGTTCTTGCACCACGCGCTTCAAAAAGACTTGGAAAACTAGGATATACGAACGTGGTCGAACTTGAAGATCTTTGCTAGTTGGTCTTTCACTACTTTCTTCGGCTTAATTTCTAATTCGGCACTACCGAACTGCTGAACAAAGAGAAACTTAAAAAGTAAAATGAAATGCAAAGAAGTCTAAAACAAAGGAAAGGAAACTTAGACAAAGGAACAAGACTCAAAACGAACCTAAGAAGAAAAAGACACCAAGAACTAAGAACTTAACAAAAACACAAAACTGCCACTGCTAGCCTGATACAATACATTTTGAATAACAACTTACATTCCTGGTCCTCTAGAAGTGTGAATAGGTATTAAACACGAGCGATCGATACATAAGGCCCTGTAGAGATCACAGGCTACTATTTTCCTGAGTATAGCACAAACTGGACCATATTGAGTATGGAATGGTCACTATACTAAAAACCTTAACCAAATAGACATGAAAATACATGAGAAATCAGTGACATCTATATATATGATTATATATAGGTGTACGAAGAATATCCCCGATCACATTCCTTGTATGTGATAGATAGGTACGTATGGGTGTGTGTTTGGACTCATTATGAAGCAGTTCTCATGTGTTTTCTAATTGAGTGGTCCATGCGGAGGTAATCTGTTTCCAACAAAAGTTAAAATACTACAATTAAAAATATGCCTTTAAAAAGAAAGACTGAAGTCCCTGTGTCGTAAATTCCAGGGGTGTCCTTCCTGGCTCCGGCCTGACTGGACAAGCGGGTCGTAAAATTGAAATGTGAGTAGGCATCTTTGTTTTTCTTTGCAAAAAGTTAGGCCGGATTTCTCCTGCAAACAAGACGTCTAGGAGTATAAAGTGTCAGAAAACCTTTTAGGACTAACACATTGGCTTAATTACGATGGTGAGGTGCAGGGGTTATCTGATCGTTTGGCCAGATTCTAAATTTCTCCTGTCAGTTTGAGAAAAAGGTTGTTTATTGTGGTCATTAATCTGTGCAGAGTCTGTCCAGATGGTGGGCCTTTTGCATTCCAAAGTGTCGTAATGTTTGTGACTTGATGGAGAGGTTGTAGATCGAGCATAACCAGATTTTGAATGACTGTCAATCCAGCTATGGACGCTACATGGGATTTGAACCCTGGACCTTTTGGTTCATAGTCCAGTATATTAACTGCTAGGCTACCACAGTCGCTAGCGGTACACGGAAGCACAGAATACTATCAGATTAACAAGGCAAGACAAGGACTGAGAGAAACAGATCGTGGGGCATAAAAACAGACTAGATACCAGGTTATGTGAGTGTACGATCTTGCGATCCATGGCTGCTTGATCCGATGCTTTATGGAGAGCGATGGTGATGAGGTAACATGATTCCGGTATGCGGGGCTGAGCAGGAGTGAAGACGTAGAGGAAAGCAATCAATGGATCTGCAGGGGAACCAAGCACAAACACGAGCACACCGCAAAAACCAAAACAACAGCACGTGGAGAAGGTAAACAGACAGGATGCGGAAAATATGGGGAGAGAAAGAAAAATTTATGGCCGGGACAAAAACGAGCGAAACTAAGGCAAGGCGAAAAAACGGAACCCTGGCAGCATTAAAGAGAAATCGAGGATTATTCTTGTTTTCTCTATGATTGAGGAAAAACATGCAGCTTTAGCTTTAGTGAAGGCATGCTTATATTCTGCCATGCTATCCCTCCAAGCAATTTTAAATACCTCCAATTTATTATGTCGCCACGTACGTTCTAAACTGTTTGTTTTAAGGTACGAGTGTGGTCATTATACCATGGTGCTAGTCTTTTTTTCCCCTAATGCGTTTGACCCTAGCAGGAGCAATCATATCCAGGGTTGAGCCAAACACACAATCTAATTGGTCATTTACACACTCAAAATGACTGGGCTCAATAGGTGTTATAAATTTTAAGTCTGGTAGGTTATTAATAAACGCAGCTGTAGTAGCAGATGTGATAGTGTGCTTGGTGTGATAAGGATTTTATTTATTCGAGATCGCTCAAATACTAAATGATAGTGATCTGAAATCAAATCACTTTGTGGGAAAACATCATGGTTACCTATATTGATACCAAATGCTAATATTAGATCTAAATTATGATTACAGCGGTGGGTGCATGGTTTCTAAGAAGGACTCAAAAGCAATTTCAAGTGGGTCCTGCTCATTGTCAAAGTGAACATTAAAATCACCTACAATTAAAGTCTTATCTATTGAAAGTACTAAGCAGGAAAGAAAGTTAGCAAATTCCTGAAGAAATTCTGAATAAGGGTCTGGAGGGCGATAAATAGTGATAAGCTGAAAAGAGTGTGGTTTGTACATCCATAACAATGAATAAGTCACATTGAATCAGCATTTCAAATGAATTAGCCTTGTAATGGGATTTAGTGGTAACACCTAGCTCTTTGTCAAAAATTGTGGCTATGCCACCCCCACGACCATTAGGATAAGGGCGATGAGCATGACTGTATCCAGGAGGTGAGGCTTCATTTAAGGCTAAATATTCATCTGGTTTCAGTAAGACAGAGAGCGTATGACCGTTTATCAGTGATTATTTCATTTACAATCACTGCTTTGTTTGTAAGTGATCTAATGTTAAGTAATCCTAGCTTTTAGTCTAAGGTAGTATTTCTATGGGAGCTATCTGTGTTTATTCTAATGAGATATTTAAAACAGACTTTTTGAGTGCGTTAACATTTAGGAATAATGCGGGTGACAGACACAGTTTCAATAATGTGAGTTCTTTGTGACGGTGCATGACTACCAGCAGACAGTTGTTTAAGCCTGTATCTGCTGCCTGACCCTTGCTTTGGAAAGTCAGCCCTTAACAAACCCTGCCATAAGACTATGGGCAATGTTGCAGGAGCAGCACCCTCCCGAGTGGGATGGACACCGTCCCATTCTAAAAGAGCAGGCTTTCCGTCAAAGATTGTCCAATTCTTTATAAAGCCGATATTGTTTTCAGAGCACCATTTTTACAGCCAGCAGTTCAGCGACCATAACTTGCTGTAGGCTTGGTCACCTTGCCGTATTGGGATGGGGCCAGAGCACACTACTGCATCGGACATTGCCTTCGCAACTCTAACCACCTCTAAAAACTTAAACTTAGACTGGCGAAGGTGTATATCATTAGCCCCTACATGAATAACTATAATAGAGAATCTACAACTATCAAGCTCACTAAGGCTCGCTACAATGTCCGGCATTCTGGCTCATGTAACCCTCATATATGTAACCCTAGCTGCTGTTGTTCCTAAAGCAGTAACTAGTTTCACGTGTCGTAAAAAACAGTCCCCTTTGACCAGAGCTCTTTCAACAGGCTGCTCAGTGGGTGCATCACTGAGGAGGGTAAACCTGTTGGACACGTGCACAGGTAAAGAGTGGTGCTCAGGTGGGCTAGCCTTACGATTATATTTCCAAACCGTCACCCACATCCACAAGCACTATAACAGCAGCTCTTAAAAATACAGAGCGATTCAATGGTGTTCCACAAATTCTAAACTAATCTTCAGACATTTCCTGTGAAACAAAGCAGATTAAAGCTTGGGTTAAACCCATTTTTTTTCCTGTTCAAGGGCCCCCAGAGTCTATCCCTGAAAAACACAGGGCCCAGACATAAGAGTGGGCTGGGTGGGGTGGCAAACCATTGCATTGCTGGTTGTTAATCAGACACAGCCAATCATGTGTGTACGTGATGGCCATCCCAGCCAGAAGGCACTGCCAGAACTCAAATACAAGAGGGTTTTTCATCTACCAAGTTTATGCGAATTTGAAGTTGTGCAAGGAAAAACCTGAATGGAACATGTCAAAGACGAAAAAAAACACCCAAATATTGCAAAAAAGAGTTTTATGTTAGGACAAGGTGCAAAAGGTAGAATCTCACTAAAGCCAAAATGTGATAAAAAGGTGATGGAAACAGGTTTTTTTGACTAAATGATGACATATCAAACTGTAAGGCTCATGTTTCTGTTCCACCTGATCAGACCACAAACAAACAAAAAAAATATCGGTATTGTTACATTTGGATATGATTTACTTGTCAACCCGACTAAATGTCAACTTGACTCTCAAAATTATAATGTACCTGATTAAGCAGATAAGAAAATGGAACAAACCAACGTGCACAAACAACACATTTACATTTACAGCACTTAGCAGACTCCCTTATTTACATTTACATTTACAGCATTTAGCAGACAGCCTTATCCAGAGCGACTTACAATTGGTACAGTCTTACAAGTCAAGCAATTGTGGGTTAAGGGTCTTGCTCAAGGACCCAACAGTGGCAGCTTGGCAGATGTGGGATTTGAACCCTGGACCTTGTGGTCCAGAGTCCAGTACCTTAACCGCTATGCTACCACAGTCCAAATAACACATTTCATCCCTCGTTATTTGGGCCACTGCTCATCCTGCCCGGCATCTCCGAACTGCAAAGAACACGGCTACAAAATATTGTAAATTGCTGTAAATATTATTCAGTTTAAATGAATCTAAAGTTGATTCACTTAACTATAAAAATGGAAACGACTTAACTTGCATTTTTTTCTGCCGAAATTTCGGGAATGCCCATAACATTTCCAAAACGTTTGGATAGAAACCCAGCTACAGATCCGTGTGTAAATTCTAGTGGTGTTTAGAAGCAAAAGACATGCACGTGTGTGTTGGAGTGGGGTGGGCCATCACCTCTCCAGGGCCTCACTGCATCCATTATAAATCCAGCCCTGTCCTTCAGGGTTGAGTCATTTCATGACACGTTCTCCCCTCCTGCTCCAACACATTTGTAATTATTGCTGTTTGATTCGTAAGAAAGTGGCTTCTAATCTGCAATGTTATGTTTTATGTTAGATTATGGCAGCTGCTAATCGGAGCACAGTTGAGCTGTATTTCTTCCATCAGCAAGTCATTCAAGTTGCTCTGACTGAAGGACCGATCATCAAAGTCAGCGTCGCCACCCTGATGGCTCTGTTCTTCACCTACTTCAACGCCATCATGATCTACACCCTTTGGAGCAAGCCTGTGTTTAAAGAGACTCCACGCTACATCCTGTTCACCCACATGCTGGTCAACGATTCCATCCAGCTCCTGTTCACGTCCACGCTGTACATTTTCAGTCTGGCCTACCTCAAGATCGTCACGTCAGCTTGTGCGTTTATGGTTTTCACATCAACCACAACTTTCAGCAACACTCCTTTAAACCTGGCCGTGATGTCGCTGGAGCGCTACGTGGCCATCTCCTACCCTCTGAGGCATGCCCAGGTAGCCACTCAGAAAAGGACCTACATTGCTATCGGGGTCACCTGGTTTCTCGGCTCTATTAGCGTCATAATTGACCTCTTTTATGGCCTGGCGGTGAATCCCAATTTTTTAACCTCAGTCATAGTTTGCACCAGGGAATCTCTCCTAAACCCTGGCAAGCCACAGTCATGAACGGCTTCAGCATGTTCTACTTCACCAGCGTCACAGTGATCATCCTTTCCACCTACGTCAGCATCCTGATCACAGCCAGGTCCATTTCCTCTAATAAGGCATCAGCCACGAAGGCTCACCAGACCGTCCTGCTGCACCTGGTTCAGCTGGTCCTGTGCCTCACCTCGTTCCTCTACAACATCATAGAGCGTGCCGCGTCCATGGTCAGCAGTATCAGCCTCTATTATGACCTACGCTATATCAGTTATTTATTTGTGCTCATTCTGCCTCGCTGCCTGAGCCCGCTCATCTATGGCCTGAGAGACGACGCCATTCGGCCGCTGTTCCTGTCCAACTTCTGCTATGCCAAAGGGAAACACCAGGTTGCTGTCAATGTGCACTGAATTAAGAACATATGCTTGGACCCAGTGCAAAGGACGATCTTTCTAATATAAGATGCTCAGATACCAATTTAATGTTATATTATTTTACTGTTTATGTCCTAGAATTTTACATGGATTCAATAATGTACATTGAACCTGGTACATAGTTGAGGGAATTTCAAGAAAATGTATTATAGATAGTTAAGGATATACATGGATAATTCATAAGGACTCTTTACTATTCAGTGTCCGCAGTTAGCTTAGTTAAGGCTACAATCACAACCAATTCTGTTTCTAAAAGCAAAGCATAAGCAAAGCATCCCATGCCCCCTTTAACTTGTAAGCACATTGTACCAGTCAACTGCATGATCCATAGCCACAAGTTCAGTCTGGGGTTTGAACCTAGGCCTTCAGGAAATGATGTTCTGTTTTCATGCTCATTAATTTAAGACAAGAGGCTTAGACATACAGTACTGTACAAAATACAGGGACTCCCAGATACATATAATGTTTTAGATCTGGTCAATGGGAAAATTATTGTTTAAAAATTATAAGTATATAAACAAGATGAAATGTAAAGCCTGGGACATCCTGCATGCTTATTCTTAATCAGGTCCATGAGAATGAATGCAGGATTAATGGTGGCTGGTAACTTTTTTTTCCCCACTGTTTACTTATGTAGACAGTAATTTAATTGTGTAGATGTATGCAAAGTTTAGAACCGTGTGTCAAATCACTGTAAGGGCTGCCATGGTTAAGGTATTAGACTAATGAATAGAAAGAGCAATTTTCAAAGTCCTAGCGCTGGCAAGCTCTCACTATTGCACAAGGTCTGTAACCCAGAGCTGCTTGGGTTGATTGTTTTAAGAGTCTGTCAGTTGAAGGTTGATCTGGAAAACACTGTTAAAAAAATGTAAGTGTACTATACATGTATTCCAGGTTTTCTCAGTAAAAAACTGGTTAATGTTTGTTAAAACTTCCAGAAATGTGTCATATTTCATATCTGTTTCCTGCGAAGTTCTTTTCATTTTAGGAAATTACAAAAGCATTACCAAGTCTTTTGACCTGGGTGACAAACATTTTGCACAATACCCTTTTTGCGTTAGATTCTTGCTTCAGGTTTTCTGAATCAATGTGTCAGACGAAAACAACTAGGAAAGTGAAGGACTGCATGGCACAAAATCTACCCTAACTTGTGATTTTAACATCTAATCTTTGTATTTTTTCCCATACTGTTTTGCTGCTCTTTCATGTAATTGAATTCATGCTTTAAAATGTTTAATTTCATGTCTTTCAAAAAACTGACATGGGTACAGGACTGCACATCCACCTCTTATGTAATGATTACTGAAAAAATATGGAGAAAATATTACATAGATTAATTTATTTGAGCTATAATAGTACTTACACAGAAATAACAGTCTCAGGTTGCCAGATGTTTGACTGCAGGATAAAAAGGCAACAGACTTGAAAAATCCACACATACTTACATTAATGGCACCCCATGTGAGGATGCTGTGAACAGAGCTATAGTGGAGTATAATAATATAACATCAATACAGCAAAATAATGCATAGGTAGATTTTTACTTCTAAGAATTTGGAGGACTTTGGAGTTGTGTTTTATGTTCGAGAAGCTGACTTTAATGACAGGTTAAACGGGTACTTGGGTGGTGCAGAGGTAATTTGCCTGAGGGACAGGCGACATAGATGACAAATGTAAGAATGAAGCTAATTTATCTAAATAAGTAAATCTTAGTAATAATTCAAATAAAATAATATAAAAATATAATATAATATAATATAATATATATATATATATATATATATATATATATATATATATATATAAATAAATAATATGCATGTCAAAGTTGCGTAGTCCGATACAAAGAGTCACTCAAGATGTTGAGTCTAAGCAGGAAAAATCCTTGGTGGCACTTCGTCCCCAGCCAACTGGAGGAGGGAGAGAATTACTGCCCTCTGGTGTGGCCCCGGTATGGTGGGGCTGGAGCTGATGACAGAACCAACTTGAATGAAGCTGAAGCAGATGAACATCATGCGTGGGGCTGGTACTGATTCCCGGAACACAGCTCGGAGAGAAAACAGAAAATGTAATTAGTTATTGTTTAAGAGCACAGAGTATATTAACAGTCACTGATGCCATGTGTAGCATGAGACTCCGGCAGGATTAGCTATAGCAGCATAGCTAGAAAGAGGAGAACATGAGACTCTTTCAACTCTTTCCTTAGTCCAAGGCAAGGATACATAAGTCAAGATCAAGTGGACTGAAGCCCAGCCCAGCCAGATCGCCCACCAGACACTCCCTACCAAAGGACAAGGCATGACAAGGCAGGCAGGCCAGACATGACTCCAGACTCTGGCCCCAGTAACCCGAGCCATGCATCCCAGTCTAAGTCTAACCAAAACCCTGTGTAAATAAGTATGTGTTTAGCCTAGACTTAAAAATTTGGAGTGTGTCTGAATCTCGAACGAAAGTGGGTAGTTTATTCCATAATTGGGGGGCCATGTATGAGAAAGCCTTTCTCCCTGCTGTGACTTTTTTAATTCTAGGAATTAAAAGAAGTCCTGCACCCTGCGAACGAAGTAGACGAGCTGGATTGTAAGACTCTAAGAGTTCACTCAGATAATGTGGGGCCAGGCCATGTAGAGCTTTATATATTATAAGAAGTATTTTGTAGTCAATGCGGAATTTATCTGGTAACCAGTATAGTGATGATAGAACAGGATTGATATGATCAAATTTTCTAGTTCGAGTTAGCACTCGAGCCGCTGCATTCTGAACTAATTAAAGTTTATTTATAGATTTACTAGAGTATCCAATAAGTAAGGCATTAACAGTAATCCAACCTTTAGGTTATAAATGCATGAACCAGTTTCTCTGCATCATTAAAAGAGGATATTTCCAAATTTAGTGATATTACATATTTGAAAGAAAGCAATTCAAGTGATGTTGCTAATCTACGCATCAAAGGAGAGATCTGAATCAAATATGACGCCTACGTTTTTTACAAATGGACTGGTGAAGTGAACAGCCATCTACATTTAGGAAAGCTGTAGCCAACCTGTCTCTCACAGCCTTGGGTCCCACTAATAAAATCTCAGTTTTATCTGAGTTAAGTAAGAGAAAATTAAATGACATCCAATCTTTTATTTCCTTTACACAGTCCTCAATTTTACTGATTGTAAGGCCATCATTTGGTTTGGCTGATATGTACAGCTGTGTATCATCTGCATAGCAATGTAAACTAATGCCATGTTTACAAATAACTGAGCCTAGTGGCAGCATGTAGAGAGAGAATAAAAGCAGGCCAAGCACTGACCCGAGGCACGCCATACTTCACTTTTGAGAGCTTAGAACGCACATTATTTACATAAACAAACTGGTACCGGTTAGTCAAGTAGGATTTAAACCAAGAACGTGCCAATCCCTTAATACCTACAGTATTTTCTAGTCTGTTTAGTAAAACATCATGATCTATAGTGTCAAATGCTGCACTTAAATCTAACAGAACAAGAAAAGAAACACATCCATTATCTGAGGACATTAATAAATTATTTAGTACCCTAATTAATGCTGTTTCAGTACTATGATGGGGCCTGAAGCCAGACTGAAATGTTTCATAAATACCAGTACTTCAGAGGTAACTGCAGAGCTGCTGATAGACAGCTTTTTTTTAAGATTTTGGGGAGAAAAGGTAGATTTGAAATTGGTCTATAATTAGATATCACACAAGGGTCAAGATTGGCTTTTTTAATCAGTGGTTTACTAATGGTACACTTAAAGGATTTGGGCACACAACCAAAGGTAAGGGATGAATTTAAAATAATTAGCAATCGCTCTATAATACTAGGTATCTTTTTGAGTAAACGTGTAGGAATTGGATCTAACAAACACATTGATGACTTAGACGAGCTGATCAGTGTGGATAGTTCAGTATTAGTAATTAGGGTAAAAGATTCTAGTCTTGATATACTGCTTCTTGAACAGACACTAGTGCTGCATCTGGAAGGTTGCTAAATGGTTTGGTGATGTGATGAGCATCGGGTTTTATGCCTAATGTCTTCTATCTTATCATGAAAGTCAAGAAAGTCAAGAAATCATTACTTTTAAAATTATGCAGATTGTGATTGTGCAAATCCTTCTCTGACTGTATCCAGGAGGTGAGGTTTCATTTAAGGTTAAATATTCATCTGGTCTAATCAAAGTTTCAGTGAGTAAGAATTTATATAATTGATTATTTCATTTACAATCACTGCTTTGTTTGTAAGTGATCTAAATGTTAAATATTCCTAGCTTTAGTTTAAAAGTTGTTATTTCTATGGGTGCTATCTGTGTTTGTTCTAATGAGATAATTAAAACAGACTATTGAGTGCGTTTATGTTTAGGACAGATGCAGGTGACAGACACAGTTTCAATAATGTGAGTTCAGAGTGACGATGCATGGCTACCACCAGACAGTTGTTTAAGCCTGAGTCTGATGCCTGACCCCTGTCTGGATAGTCAGCCCCTAACAAACCCTGCCATAAGACTATGGGCTATGTTGCAGGAGATGAGAGCAGCACCCTCCCGAGTGGGATGGACACCGTCCTATCCTAAAAAGCCAGGCTTACCCTCAAAGGCTGTAAAGTTATCTATAAACCCACGTTGTTTTCAGAGCACCACTTTTACAGTCAGCAATTCAGCGACCATAACCTGCTGTAGGCTTGGTCACCTCGCCACATTGGGATGGGGCCAGAGCACAATATTGCATCGGACATCGCCTTCGCAACTCTAACCACCTCTACAAAATTAGCCTTAGTCACCTCTGACTGCCGAAGGTGTATATCATTAGCCCATACATGAACGAATATCCTAGAGAATCTACAACTATCGAGCTCACTAAGGCTCGCTACAATGTCTGGCACTCTGGCTCCCAAGATACATGTAACCCTAGCTGCTGGTGTCCCTAAAGGGTTAGCTAGTTTCATGTGTCATAAAAAAGTCACCTATGACCAGAGCTCTTTCAACAGGCTGCTCAGTGGGTGCATCACTGAGGAGGGTAAACCTGTTGGACACATGAAAAGGTACAGAATGGTGCTCAGGTGGGGCTAGCCTTACGATTATATCACCAAACCATCACCCACATCCACAAGCACTATAACTGCAGCTCTTAAAAATACAGTGATTTCTCAGTGTTTCACAAATTCCAGGCTGATCTTCAGACATTTCCTGTGAAACAGACCAGATTCAAGCTGGGGCTAAAACCCTTTTTTTCCTGTTCAAGGGCCCCGGTGCCTATCCCCGAAAAACACAGGGCCTAGGTATAAACGTGGGCTGGGTGGGGTGGCAAACAATTGCATTGCTGGATAGAAGTTGCTGTTTCAGCTCCTGACAGTCTTCTTGTTCCTTAGACACAGCCAATCATGTCTGTATGTGATGCCCATCCCGGCGGCACTGCCAGGACTCAAACACAAGCGGGTTTTTCATCCACTTGGTTTCCGCAAATTTTGAAATTGTGCAAAGAAAAACCTGAATGGAAAATGTCAAAGACAAAAAAAAAAAAAGTAAAAACACCCAAATAGAGTTTCATGTTAGGACGAGGTGCAAAACATAGAATCTCACTAAAGAGAAAAAATGCGAAAAAGTTGATGGAAATGGGTTTTTCGAATAAACGATGACTTATCAAGCTATAAGTCACATGATTCTGTTCCACCTGATCAGACCAAAAATAAAACAAAATTTGGTATTGTTACATTTGGATATGATTTACTTGTCAACCCGACTAAATGTGAACTTGACTCTCAAAATTATAATGTACCTGATTAAGCAGATAAGAAAATGGAACAAACCATCAGGCACACACAACACAACAACACATTTCATCCCTCATTATTTGGGCCACTGCTCATCCTGCCTGGCATCTCCGAACTGCAAATAACACAGCTACAAAATAGTGTAAATTGCTGTAAATATTATTTAATTTAAATTATTCTAAAGTTGATTCCATCTAAACATTTGCAAAACGTTTGGCTGGAAACTCGGCTACAGATCAGTGTGTAAATTCTAGTGGTGTTTAGAAGCAAAAGACGTGTACGTGTGTGTTGGAGTGGGGTGGGCCATCACCCCTGCAGGGCCTCACTGCATCCATTATAAATCCAGCCCTGCCCTTCAGTGGTGAGTCATTTCATGACATGTTCCCCCCTCCTGCTCCAACACATCATTGGCAATTATCATCGTTTGATTTGTAAAAAAAAGAGGCTTCCAGTCTTCAATGTTATGATTTGTGTTTGATTATGGCAGCTGCTAATGACAGCACAGTTGAGATTTATTTCCTCCATCAGCAAGTCACTCAAGTCGCTCTGACTGAAGGACCGATCATCAAAGTCAGCGTCGTCACCCTGATGGCTCTCTTCTTCACCTACTTCAATGCCATCATGATCTACACCCTTTGGAGCAAGCCTGTGTTTAAAGAGACTCCACGCTACATCCTGTTCACCCACATGCTGGTCAACGATTCCATCCAGCTCCTGTTCACATCCACGCTGTACATTTTCGGTCTGGCCTACCTCAAGATCGTCACGTCAGCTTGTGCGTTTATGGTTTTCACATCAACCACGACTTTCAGCAACACTCCTTTAAACCTGGCCGTGATGTCGCTGGAGCGCTACGTGGCCATCTCCTACCCTCTGAGGCATGCCCAGGTAGCCACTCAGAGAAGGACCTACATTGCTATCGGGGTCACCTGGTTTCTCAGCTCCATCAGCATCATAATTGACCTCCTTTATGGCCTGGCGGTGAATCCCAATTTTTTAACCTCAGTCATAGTTTGCACCAGGGAATCTCTCCTGAGTGAAACCCTGGCAACGCCACAGTCATGAACGGCTTCAGCATGTTCTACTCACCAGCGTCACCAGTGATCATCCTTTTCACCTACGTCAGCATCCCTGATCGCAAGCCAGGTCCATTTCCTCTAATAAGGGCATCAGCCACGAACGGCTCCACCAGACCGTTCTGCTGCACCTGGTTCAGCTGGTCCTGTGCCTGCCTCACCTCGTTCCTCTTCACCATCCATAGATCGTGCCGCATCCATGGTCAGCAGCATCAGCCTCTATTATGACCTTGCGCTATATCAGCTATTATTTGTTGCTAATATTGCCTCGCTGCCTGAGCCACCGCTCATCTAAGGCCTGAGAGACGATGCATTCGGCCGCTGTTCCTGTCCAACTTTTGACAACGCCAAAGGGAAAAACCGCCAGGTCGCTGGTCAATGTGCACTGAATTAAGAACATATGCTTAGACACAGTGCAAAGGACGATCTTTCTAACATAAGCTGTTTTTATATCAATTTAATGTTATATTATTTTACTGTCCATGTCTCAGAATTTTATATGGATTCAGTAATGTACATTCAACCTCGTACATAATTGATGGAATATCAAGAATATATATTACGATATTTATTGATTTGCATGGATAATTCATAAGGACTCTTTACTATTCAATGTCTGCAGTTAGTTTATTGTTTAGGCTACATCACAACCTGTTCCGTTTATAAAAGCAACCTGCAACCCCCTTTATCTGGTCAGGACCATAACCACAAGTTCAGTCTGAGATGTGAATCCAGGTCTTCAGGAACTGCTGTGTCTAGCAGCTGGCTCTGTTTTTATGCAAGATACTTAGACATGCAGTACTGTACAAAATATTTAGACTGCTAGATACACATAATGTTTTAGATCTGGTCAATGGGAAAATAGAAATTATTCACTTTCTATAAACAGGAAGAAATGTAAAGCCTGGGACAACCTGCAAGGTTATTGTTAATCAGGCCCATGAGAATGAATGCAGTTTTAATGGTGGTGAACTCTTTTTGCCAACTGTTTACTGATGTATACAGTAATTTAGTTGTATAGTGTTATTCAAAGATTTGGAAACTTGTGTCAAATTACTGTAAGGGTTGCCATGGTTAAAGTACTGGGCTGCTGATTAGAAATAGCAATTTTCAAGTCCTAGCACTGGCAGGCTCTCACTATTGTCTGTAACCCAGGGCTGCTTGAGTCGATTGTTTTATGATTCTATCAGTTGTAGTTTGTTCTGAAAAACTGCATTTGTTAAAAAAATGTAAGTGTACTATATATGTATTGCTGGTTTTCTCAGAAACAATCCGGTTAATGTTTGTTAAAACTTATAGAAATTACCAAAGCATTACGAAGTCATTTGACTTGGGTGACCAAACTTTTGCACAATACTCTGTGTGTTAGATGCCTGTTTTACGTCTTCTGAATCAATGCATCAGAAGAAAACATCTAGGAAAGTGAAGGACTGCATGGTACAAAATCCATCCTGACTCGTGTTGCTTTAACATCAGATATTGTATTTTTTTTTTACATACTGTTTGCTTTTCTTTCATTTAATTGAATAACATTTATGCTTTAAATTGTTAAATTTCATGTCTTTCAAGAAAACCGACATGGGTACAGACTGCACATCTGTAATGATTACTGAGAAAATATTAAATAATTCGATTTATTTTAGTTGTCATAGTACTTACACATAAAAGATAATATCCTCAGGTAGCCAGATGTTTGACTGCATGATAAAATGGCAACAGAATTGAAATAGTCCACATACTTACATTAATGGCGCCCCGTGTGAGGATGCTGTGAAAAGAGCTATAGTGGAGTATAATAATATAACATCAATACAACAAAATGATGTATAGCTAGATTTTTACTGGAGGAGTTCCAGTAATTGACATGAGGTTTTGTTTGGTAATGCGTTTTATGGTATAGAAACTGACTTTATTTACAGGTTAAATGGGTGCTCTGGTATTGCAGAGACAATTAGCCTGAGGGACAGGAGGCTGGTCGGGTGATCATCCACATGCACTATAACAGCAGTTCTGAAAAATACAGAGTGATTTCTCAGTATTCCACAACCTCCAGGCTAATCTTCAGACATTTCCTGTGAAACAGACCAGAATAAAGCTGGGCTAAAACCCATTTTTCCTGTTCATCGGCCCCGAAAAACTCAGGCCCAGGTATAATCGTGGGCTGGGCGGGGTAGCAAACCATTGCATTGCTGGATAGGGGTACTGCCAGAAGGCAGTGCCAGGACTCAAACACAAGCAGGTTTTTCATCCACCAAGTGGAAAAATGAAAAAACACCCAAATATCACAAAAAAGGGTTTCATATTAGGATGAGTTGCAACAGGTAGAATGTCACTAAAGACCAAATGTGAAAAAAAGGTGATGGAAACAGGTTTTTCAAGCTGCAAGTCACATGATTCTGTTCCACCTGATCAGACCAAAAACAAAATTCAGTATTGTTACATTTGGATACGATTTAAAAGTCAACTCGACTGAATGTCACTTTTTATGTTGTACCTGATGGAAACACGACTTCATTTGCATTTTATTGGCCGAAATTTCATAAATGCACACAACATTTGCCAAAGTCAGTCACTTTTATATGAATGTACCTCATTCCAGGAAATTTCAGCGAAAGGGAGCCTAAAATCTGTTATGACCTGTGCAGGAATTCTTTTCTGCTTCCTGTTTATACAAACATCAACACCAACTGAAACCTGGAAAGGTATGTTCCACACATAATGGTAAGGACAGTGCTTCTTACTGACTGCCTTGAACTGGATTTAACCAAAATGCAAAACTGGGGTTGTCCAGCTAAACGCCAGTCAGGGAAATGAGCACCCCTCAGAGTCACAAGTAATGCCGCTTAGTTCAGTCTTAAATCTTAAATTATTTTACTATAGTAGGTCAGTGATGCAGAGAGCTCAGTGAGGTATTAACATACCCTACACATTATAGAGGGAATTTAGAGAACAGGAGTTGCTGAGGGCGCCTGCACTTCCAGTGGGTTTCCAAATGTTCCCCTTTCAGTGGTGGACAGCATGACCTTCCGGGCTTCCGTAATACACCTGAGAGCAAATGACATCGAGGTACAGAACTAGCAACGCTCAGTTCATCTGTTAGAACATCCTTTAATTATCCATCCTGAAACTAAACAATGAGGAACAAAAGACAAGATACACTCACCCGAATTCTAACAACAAGCAAAAAGGCAAAATGAAACAAAGGCGTAAGGTGAGAAGAAGAATAAATTAAATCCACCGGGATGAGGAAGCTTTACAGGTGGCATCGGATATACTCGGAACAAACCTCCAGTCATACAAAAACCGATCCGTTAAGATGAAGTGCAGAGAAGAGCTCACAAAAAGACGATGGCATGTTCATGGCGGGAGGGAAGAGGAAGGGTTTCATCAGGGTCAAATCACACCAAGCTGCTGGGTGAAAGCTGGACTGTGTCTATAAGCACAAACACAAACAGAGAGGAACCATGTCTGTTTAGTACAATAAATGACAGAACTGGAAACTTCATAATGATCACAGTCGTACCAGGGAAAGTCTTCCTTGAATTCGGTGAACTTATACCGGACCATGAAGGTGGCTAAAGCATCAGCTACCTGTTCAAGATCAAGACAGACATATTAGTCAATTAAACCATATCCCGTCATCACTACGCTCAGAGGCTCCATGCTGCTCTTCCACTGATCTGCTATATGCTGAAATATGCTATACGTAACATACTGGAACAAAGAAATTCTGAAAACAATTATACCACAGCTCCATTATCGTCATTTATTGTTAGATTTTAGATAAAGAGGACAGAAAAATGATTTGTTTGTCAGACTTCCACAAGGTAAAATAGTTCCGTTCTATCGTTACCCCGCGGCTAAGCCCTTCAGCCATTAAAGTCGAGGAACAGAAAGACCAATAACTATTATACAGAAAATAAACTCAAATATATCGATTGGTAAGTTTTAATTTATTAAAAAAGGTTTTACATTCAGTACATAAAATGGGTGGGTTTTATAAGGCAGGCTGTTACTAAGACCCACTATTCTACCGACTGAAGCAAATCGGAGTGAGATCAACTAAAGTGTTCTAACTAAAGTCTAGGATCCCGTTTGATTAGCGATTATACATTTGTATGATGAAGCTCTTAATGTTAATCTGATCAGTCAAAAATGTAAGGGCAGAGTTACAGAGCATCAGCAGCTTCTCTGGGTTTAGAGCTGGACTTACAGATAACATAGCTGTTATAAGAACCTCTGGATGTGTGTTTAATGAAAGTTTAACTCCAGCAAACGACATCTCTGTGAGTGATGAAGCTGATTCAGCATTTTTGTTGATGGGACTAAAACTGATCTTCAGTCGAGCTGTGAGTCCATTAAGAGCTGGGACGTTTGATTTATAGGACTGACTTTGTTTCGATTTTCCAGCTTCCAAATCCTAAAGGTGATAAAGCTTTGGCTCAGGTTGGTCATTAATAGCTTCATCTTCCAAATTTAAATCATTATAGATAGATTTTATGAACTATTTATAGCTTTCATTTCGGCAGTGTGTATGCCGTGGAGTAATACTTATAGAGCACCGGTCAGAGTGCCATTATCATCAATAAAGTCACAGGTCTCTCAGCCAATCAGATTGCGGGGTCGGAACTAACTGTGGTATAAACATAAAACAGCTGAAGGTTTAGATAACTCAGCAATAAGAGGGAGGTGGAGAGTGCAGGTCGAGACGAGATGCTAAGCTACTCCGTGTGGAATTGACATTTTCCCAAATTTATCTTCTCCATTTGAACCCTAAATTCTCACCCAATTGTAAATCAAGATTCCTCGATCAAAAAGCTAAAAAAATAAAATAAAATAAAAAAAGCATTTCAGCAACACTCCGAACAATACGAATTAAGACTTACTTTCTCAGGCGCATCCTCGTGAACCGCATGACCACACTGTGGAAGCACCTGCATCTGGAACTTTCCTGAAGGAAACAAATCAAATCTTAGGACAAATTTAGTCTGAATCATAGAAGCACAGAAATAGATTGCAGTGAAGCTAGTGATTTAATGTCTTACCCTGCATCTGTCCTATGGTAAGGTCTTTATCCAGTCTGTCAATGCCTAGAGGGGGAACGAACACACACACACACACACACACACACACACACACACACACACACACACACCCTATGACTGGCTAGTAGTTGTAAGTCATCTTAAATGCCCCCTGTCTTTCCAGTACAAGCTTTTTGGTGCAGGATAGGGGCCAAAGAGGACCCAAAAAAGCCCAGTAGTTGACAGACCAGAGGTAGGTCACCTGAACCAGGTGTGTACATATACAGTACTATGCAAAAGTCTCAAGCCACCATTAGATTAGATATACCATTGTTTTATCAACAGTTATATGACCATATATGATTCTATCTCAGTGTCTTTATTAAAACTCAACCAGAAAGCACAGGAAATGTGTATGCTGGATTAAAAAGGCCAATAAATCAGCAAAAACAGCTTCTAGATGCTAAGTATTTAGTGTGACCTCCCCACAGTTCTAATGGTGACCTAAGACTTTTGCATGTGTACTCCTGTTATGCCATAAGACGTAACAGGACATAACTTAATCTAATCTCTCTACTGGACCGTGGCTCTCAGCTCACTCACCTGCCAGCAGGAGCAGCTTGGGCACCGAGCAACTAAGGAACAGTGAGGACAGACCCCGGAACCAACCGTCCCAGTACTTCTCCGTCTTTGAGAGTTCAATGCGCCAGGTGTACAGACTCTCCTTCTTCACCTGACGACAAACGAATAGTCATTCACGCGTTCAGTTACAGGCAGTATACAGAGGTGTGCTCCGGATTTCTATATGGGTCCATGACGTGATGTGCAGGCAGTGTGTCTTAAGCGTTATCCAGAGGCTAAATGTACCCTTAGTCTGATTTCAATCAGTTTTCTCAGTCTGCGCATGCACACAAACGAAACCAGACAGCGTAGAGCTTGGAATCAAATATGGTTGCCAGGTCTGTGTATTCTAAGCATTTTTGACTTATTTTCCATATGGTCGCTTACAAATACTGGTAGTTGGTTGCAGGTTTTCTGGGGCTTGTTTCTAGAGATTATTGGCTGGTTGCAAAGTAGAAATCTGATTATTAAGTCACGTAAACCTGGAGCTTTCCCATTATGTCATTACTCAATACATATAAACTGACAAGATCTGATTGATGTTGGAAATTCTGATAACTGCAGAATTTCCAACATCAGTTATTAACCTTAACTGGCTAGAATTCACTGATATCGGGCTCTGAATTAAAACCCCTAATGCTAGCTTTACCTCTGTGTGTGTGTGTGTGTGTGAGAGAGAGAGAGAAACACACACAGAGGTACTATTTGACTCATATCTGAGTACAACAGCTGATCATTTCTATAATCTGGCAACCTGTGACTGTAGTCATAACATGCATCAGTATATCTGCCTATTGCTGATCATTTCCAGTTCATTTATAAAGTACAACAGAATCAAGTCCTGTCTGTGGAAATGGGTTCGTTGTTACCTCTTGGTCATCTTCCTTCTTTCGTTTGTGGTTAGACTCGCCCTCTTCCTCCTCATCCTCCTCTTCCTCAATGATTCCCTCACTGATGCTCTTAGAACGACCAGGACTGCTTAAGGGCTCCTCACATCTAAAGAAGCAAACACTTCCCGTTATAACGTTCCTCAGTTCGAAATCAGAGATAGAGAGAAAGGGAAAGAGCAGGGAGCACTTACTTTTTCACTTGTCCAACCATGGACACACGTGCAGACTCTACGTTCCTGATCTGTCCGCTCTTCACACTGTCATTACAGGACACAAGCAGCAGTGAGAAATTAATCCATGCCTGATTTTGTACCATCGAAAAATTACTGAGTGAAAGTAACCTGTAATAAAGCTATAAGAAATAGTGTGTAATAAAGGACTGATCGCTTATTGATCGATAATATTACCTAATTTTGTTCAGGAGCTTTCATATAAGCAATACATGATTTCATATGGAGTTGAACCTCGCTATCCAAATTCCCTCTACAATGTGTGGGGCATTTTAATCCACTAACTCGCTATAACGAAAGGCGATCACTAGTGTCGGGTATCATTTGCATTTTATCGATTCTGGTTCTTGTCGATTCCAAAACTGTAAAAAAAAAATATGTGCTAAATAATTATGCATAAAGAATATCTTTATTTTTTTTTTTTTTCAACATTCACCTGTGAGATTCTTGAATTTTAGCCTTTCCATTGCTAATCAGAAAGAGGTATTAATAAAAAAAAAGGACATTAATTCAGCAATTGCAGAGGAACATATCATTTCTCCCGTGAGATTACTTTTATACACCACAGCTCCATTAGCGCCATCGAGTGGCGTTATAAATTATTGCATAATAAACTGGAGAAAGAGTCCGTTTAGAGCGCTTGTATGGTTAAATGAAAACCACAAAAGAAAACGATACGATACATTACAAACGCAACGATAAACCGCCTCAAAATTAAAGCTAACAAATTAGTTGACAATTCATTTAACAGTCGATTAGTCGGTCACGCCAGCACACGTTTCTCGCTCCGGCAAGGAATGTTTTCACATTTGCGCTTACTGCAGCATCAAGATACATCAAGTGTTGGAGCATTTCACACTTAACTCAGAAAAATGGTTGTCAACAATATTTTTAAATCCGACCTTAGTTGGCAGGAGAACATCTTGAACGTTGGAGTGTTTGGACACAATGATTCATCTCAGCAAGTTCGTTGTGCTAGCTAATGTTAAAAGCTACTTCATAGTATGAGCTCTACCATTTTCTCTTTCAAAATTTTCTCTTTCATTTTCTCCCCAGGAGTGGTCGACCAAAGATCACTCCAAGAGCAAACCGTGTAATAGTTCGCGAGGCCACAAAGGACCCCAGGGTAACTTCTAAGCAACTGAAGGCCTCTCTCACATTGGCTAATGTTAATATTCATGAGTCCACCATCAGAAGAACACTGAACAACAATGGTGTGTATGGCAGGGTTGTAAGGAGAAAGCCACTGCTCTCCAAAACGAACATTGCTGCTTGTCTGCAGTTTGCTAAAGATCACGTGTATGAGCCAGAAGGCTATTGGAAGAATGTTTTGTGGGGACGGATGAGACCAAAATATAACTTTTTGGTTTTAAAGAAAAGCGTTATGTTTGGAGAAAGGAAAACACTGCATTCCAGCATATGAACCTTATCCCATCTGTGAAACATGGTGGTGGTAGTATCATGGTTTGGACCTGTTTGCTGCATCTGGGCAGGACAGCTTGCCATCATTGATGGAACAATGAATTCTGAATGATATCAGAGATTCTAAAGGAAAATGTCAGGACATCTGTCCATGAACTGAATCTCAAGAGAAGGTGGATCATGCAGCAAGACAACGACCCTAAGCACACAAGCCGTTCTACCAAAGAATGGTTAAAGAAGAATAAAGTTCATGTTTTGGAATGGCCAAGTCAAAGTCCTGACCTTAATCCAATCGAAATATTGTGGAAGGACCTGAAGTGAGCAGCTAATGTGAGGAAACCCACCAACATCCCACAGCTGAAGTTGTTCTGTATGGAGGAATGGGCTAAAATTCCTCCAAGCCGGTGTGCAGGACTGATCAACAGCTACAGGAAACGTTTAGTTGCAGTTATTTCTGCACACCAGATACTGAAAGCAGAGGTTCACATACTTTTGCCACTCTCTAATATGTAATATTGGATCATTTTCCTCAATAAAGAAATGACCAAGTATATGTTTGTCTCATTTGTTTAACTGGGTTCTGGATGAAGGGTTATTGCTGAAATTAAAGGTTTACACAAACTCATTCAAATGTCACTGGTCATAGAGAACAGGTTTGCCACAAACATTAGCCAACTTTTGACGAATTTGAACGCACCTCATGTTTAAGGCTACTTACCAGTTTGGTTTTGTTGAAATGTATTGCTGCTGCTTTACACGTCACTGGTTTTAAAGTTTGACAGGAAAAATATATTGGAGTTGTATTTCTGTATTGTATTTGCAGGAAAGTTCATTAAAACAGTGTATGTTTGAATAAGGTATTCATCTTTAACCTCATAGTTAGTTAACTAATGCATAAAACAACCTACAGCTAAATATAAAAGCTGATCGACACTTAAGTCATATTTTGTGATTGAGCAATTCATAATCACAATAACTGATACATTATTCGAATATCAAAATAGTCACCTACTTTGAACACCATTTACATCTGCCTTGTTCTGTTAACCTTTATTTATCGCAGAATTGGGTTTGGATAGCGGGGTTTGACTGTACCGGTGAATTCAAAAGGTTCACAAACTTTTCCCTGCTCCTGTTCTAGTCTTTAGTAAAAGGTCAGTATCTTACCTCCACTCAATAGCATTCTCCACTGATCTGAACGTTTTTGGTCGACTCCGTAGAAAATTCTGCATACTGGTCAAGGCGTCCATTGCCGTTCCTAAATAATAAGCACACAAAGACACACTAAAGGTCACGTTTATTATCATGTCTTTATGTAAAATACATCAAAGAGGATATAAATCATACCTTCCACCACATCGATCACACACAGGCCGAGCAGCGATGGCACGTGATTGGCTGCGGCAGTGTGAACCGCTATTGCTCCACCCATGCTGTGTCCAATCATCATGATCGGGGGAGGGTTTTCACCATACAGAGCCTCCACCACCTTCCCTATATCCCTGTGTTACAATATCAAACATGAGAACGAAGGAAGGTCCAGATGCATCTAGCAGGTTTGTTGGATATTGGTGTTTACATAGCCACTGCCTGGCGAAGCTCAATCATCCTCATGATCACGAGAACGGTGAGAAGAAACGTTTGACGTCTGTCATTGCCAACAAAGGTTATGTTACAAAGTATTGAGTTGAACTTTTGTTATTGACCAAATAATTATTTTCCACCATGATTTACAATTAGATTCTTTAAAAATCCTACAATGTGATTTACTGAAATTTTTTCTCATTTTGTCTCTCATAGTTGAAGTGTATTCTATGTTGAAAATTACAGACCTCTCTCATCTTTCTAAGTAGGAGAACTTGCACAAACAGTGGCTGACTAAATTCTTTTTTGCCCAACTGTAAATGAAGTCATGCTCCTTACTAAGGGTGCCAATAATTCAACTACTTAATCACTTTGATTAAGTTTGAAATGTCAAAAGTGAAGAAACAGTGGTGACATGTAAACATGTAGCATAGTCTAAAACAATCCAGTTTAACCTCGTTAGAAAATGATCACAGATTCAGGTTTCCTGGGGCTTTAAAAAAAACGTTTTAAAAACTCACTTGGCCATTGTTTCAGCAGAAAGATCTTCGGAGTTCTTCACTTTTGTGTCTCCTATAAATGATTACATAGAAACAGTGTATATTTTAATAACTTCACTACTGAGGTTCTAGTGCAGCATGTTATGAATGCATAACGAATTTCAGTGGATGTTAACAGACTCAACATATCATGATGAACTGTTCACAGTACAGTGGTACCTAGGCACTTGACCACAATCCGTTCTGGAAGGCTGGTCGAGGGCCGAGCACTTTCTTTCCCCATAAGATATGAAAATGCATTCCGGCACCCACCAATAGCAAACCATCTTGTATTATTCATAATATTTTATATTACCGCACAGTATTAAAAGCTTTAAATGAAACATCACCTTACCTTTCTTAATGAAAATGGATGGTTGAGTGAATGGTGGTGGAGGGGTGAAAGGAGGAGGGGATTATTGTTTGGAAGGGGGAAGGGGATACATGAAAAACATGAGCTCTTGAACACAGCTCCATGACAGGTCTTTACCATTTGAAAATTTCCTGCAAAATGAGACTGTCACTTTAGTTTAACCCATTGAGTGTAGCATCTCATACAGGTTTTAACCGGTATATTATGTCTATGTTTTTAGCACAAAGGTGAGGTGCCGGGCAAGTGGTCGAGCACAGAAAAATATTGGTCCAGCACAGAAATGTTTGAGCACAGAGCAGTTTGAGTGCCGAGGTACCACTGTATATAGTAGTCGAACCTCTGTATCTGCGGGGGACTGGCTCCAGGATCAAAATCCACTTAAATTATTTTAATTTGCAAACAAGTTCAATTTAGTTCTATATGTTTGGTTGTTTTTTTTTTTTTTTTTTTAAACAATGGACCGTTGTTTCAAAGCAGCTTTACAACTACCCAGGCCCACAGCCTAATTGAGCAAGCCCATGGCAACAGTGGCAAGAGTAAACTTCCTAAATGTGACGAAGAAGAAACCCAGGAAGGACCAAGACTCAAAAAGGAAGCCAACCTCCTTGGGCATCCTAGCTTTTAGGAGAGTTGGTGTCCTCTGGGGAGGTCTAATTAAAGGTATGAGGACTGGAACTGGTACTGGAAGAACAGCTTCAATATGACCTATGCAAGTCCTCCCATAAACTTGAAATCATCTCTAGATTATTTATAATAATGAAAACAAAGAAACTGCTCTATAAATAGTTATGTTGTAATGTTGAGAGAACAATGACGAGAAAAACATCTCGTACACGTGAATGAACGAGGCGAACAACGCTGATACATCGATCTGTGAAACTGCGGGACGCTACAGTACATAGAACACCAGTCAATTCGTTATTGGTGTGGTGCGTTACGATTGATAAATAGAAAAAAGTGCCATCTAGAGTGCATTATACAGCTGAAAATATCGGATATTGGATGAAGACTGTCATACAAAAGGCCACTGTCAGTGCAGCAGAGTTCAATCAAAATGTTTTTAAATTTTTGAGACAGAACCAGCAGATAAGGAGGGTCGACCATATAAATCAGGTTTATTAACCTGTTCATCCTGCATACTACGGAGATATCAGTATCACAGGACCAGTATTGTCATAACAATTACCAAACAATATACAGTGGTGCTTGAAAGTTTGTGAACCCTTTAGAATTTTCTATATTTCTGCATAAATATGACCTAAAACAACATCAGATTTCCACACAAGTCCTAAAAGTACATAAAGAGAACCCAGTAAAACAAATGACACGAATATTATACTTGGTAATTTATTTATTGAGGGAGATGATCCAATATTACATATTAGTGAATGCCAAAAGTATGTGAACCTTGGTGGGTATCCTCACATTAGCTGCTCCCTTCAGCTCCTTCCACAGCATTTCCATTGGATTAAGGTCAGGACTTTGACTTGGCCATTCCAAAACATTCACTTTATTCTTCTTTAACCATTCTTTGGTAGAACGACTTGTGTGCTTAGGGTCACTGTCTTGCTTCATGACCCACCTTCTCTTGAGATTCAGTTCATGGACAGATGTCCTGACATTTTCCTTTAAAATTATCTGATTATTAAGAAGTCATTGTTTACATACAATGATGGCAAGCTGGCATGCCCAAGACACAGCAAACAGCCCAAACCCATGATACGACCACCACAATGTTTCACAGATGGAATAAGGTCTTATGCTGGAATGCAGTGTTTTCCTTTTCCAAACATAACGCTTTTCTTTTAAACCAAAAAGTGATATTTTGGTCTCATCCATCCACAAAACATTCTTCCAATAGCTTCTGGTTGTCCACGTGATCTCTTTAGCAAATGAGACAAGCAGCAATTTCTTTTGGAGAGCAGTGGTTTCTCCTTTTGTAACCTTGTTGTTCAGTGTTCTTCTTATGGTGACCCTCCATGAACAGAAGATGCTAGAAGTACCATGGATCCTTTGTGACCTCGCCAACATTAAACGCCTTCCTCTTTGGAGTGATCTTGTTGGTCGACCAATCCTAGGGAGGGTAAACAATGGTCTTGAATTTCCTCCATTTGACACAAATCTGTTGACTGTGGGTGGTGGAGTCCAAACTCTTTAGAGATGGATTCTGTAACATTTTACAGACTGATGTCATCAACAACTCTTTTTTGCTGGCTCCTCAGAAATCTCCTTGTTCGTGCCATGAAACACTTCCAACGTTGTTGTGACGAGCAGACCTTGATATCCCTGGTTCTTTAAATAAAACAGGGTGCCCACTCGCACCTGATGCCATGCATTGTGATTTTAAAACACTCTTAATTTCACCTTCAAATGCAACTGCTAGTAGTTCTATAGGCTTCACATACTTTTGCCACTTCACTGATATGTAATATGGATCATTTTCCTCAATAAATAATGACCAATATAATATTTTTGTCTCATTTGTTTAACTGGGTTCTCTTTATATACTTTTAGGACTTGTGTGAAAATCTGATGATGTTTTAGGTCATATTTATGCAGAAATATAAAAAATTCTAAAGGGTTCACAATCTTTCAAGCACCACTGTACTGTGCAGTCCAACAGCAAGCACAGCACAATGACTGAATGGTGACTCACCATGTGCCCTGAGGTCCATAGCTACAACCCTGCACTTAATTCTGCTACATATCACACCCTGAAAATAAATAAACAACAAATAATTCATGGAAGATTCATCTTTCTACTAATTCTAAATACAACCCAATTTCTCACATAATTATTACAGAGTACTATATTAGGGGTGGTGCAGCGTCCTGGCATCGCCATGCAGCCGGCATCATATTTAAAATTTTGGATCAAAAACAAACCATTCTGGCAACTGACATGCCTCGACAGTTCTGCATCAGAAAGGTTGCAGTGAAATGTTGTCCGGCAAACAAGCTTATGAAAAAAAATTACTAAAAAGTAATAACTGCTTCCCATTGAGGTTTATATTCTTCATTCCTAGTGTAATTCTTTTGGCAGCTCTATTTTGTATACATTCACTGTTTCGAGTTTGTATTTGGCTCTAATGTAGTGAATTGAGTTCATGAATCTCCTTCTATTAATCATTTTCACAGTTAACCCATCAAAATGGAGCCCTACAACCTCAAAATACAGGTTGGTAAAGATGAGGTGCAGCTTTATCGACTCTACTGACTGAACTTCAAATCCCACTCACACCTGAAATCTTAGGTTTCAAATACGTCAGCGTTCTATTCCCCATACCATCATATATATGGGGACAGTCTCAGTCTGAGCTAAAAATAACATGGACGTGGACCGCTACACCCCTAATTACAACACAGAGTCGATATGAGCTGATGATTGAAACTAACAGTGAAGACGGCCCATGAGAGGGCAGAGTGACCCCCTCCATGAAGCAGAAGCAGCACCGGACCCTGAGAGCCACTGCTGTAGATCCTGAATGTGTGCACAGGAGTCAAGGAGCGTAAACAAACCACAGCAAAGCATGACGCATCCCAGACGACAATCACGATAAAGCTACGTTCAGACTGCGAGGGGGAATCAGATTTCTTTCTCTCATCTCATTCGCAAGGGCAAATGTCTGCACAGCAAATTACAAGAAACCAAATTTGATTTGTTCGGACTTTAGCCACTTATCACAGGTGGGACGTGTGGAGCTAGAGGAGAGCCAGTTATTAACACAGAGATTTCACAAAGGATTAGAATTTATTAACAATGTCCAGACGTTTCACACCTATACTTTCTTCCTACTTGCGTTTTTGGTGCCATCGCAAATGCAATCTGACTGGCCAAACAAAGACACAATGTGTAAAGCCATACTCGCACAGTTTTGCTATTAATGGCCTGGCAGTTTAAATCTTTACTGGTTTGGAATGCAATAGAACTTCAGTGCTTTATATTTTTTAGGGAGGTATGATAAGTAGTTTGCTACTTTTCCATGAGCTTGTGTTTCTGAAGAAGTCGTTGAGGTAGGTCTCATTGAGGAAGTTTTTCTTTGTTACGTTCAGGGTCGGACAGTTGATGAAGACGTGTTTACTTGTTAACAGGTCTTGGCATCGTGAGCATCTTGGCTGGTCGTTTCCTGAAACTGGTGCTTAAGGGAATTTTATTGCCGGCAGGACATTTGTCACATTTCAGGGATGACGAGGTTGGCGGCTTTTAGATCAAGTGCATGGAGGAGAGCCCATCCCGCCATCGCAGGTGGTGAGATAACGAGGTTAGACTAATTAAATAAATAACAGATCAACAATAGTAAACAGTATTATAGTATACAATCAATATAGTATATTCAGATATATCCATCTATAAAAAGAGCTTCAAAATGGAAATAAACACAGTATCTGACTTTGGTATCGAATTTCAGTATGTTTCTAAGTATACTATCGATCTGGAAATTCTCAGTATCGGCGACACTATTTCCAGTACACGATCCGGATATAAACGCTTGTCAAATGGAAGGTGTAAAAGAGGGTGACCGAGTTATCCCAATTCGACTATATGGATTTCTGGATTTAAAAACAGCACTGAATGCGGATTGAATCCGTTGGGAAAAGTCCCAATTACATGTGTTTTTCAGCGTTCGGAACCGGCCCAAAAAATCTTGTTGAAATCGATTTGCTTCGCCTGGTGTTAACTCCTCTAAACATCATTCACACTGTAAAGGATATGTCTTTGCTTGTTTTCATTTTCCACTTCACGTCCTCCAAGGTCTCAAAGTACGACCCAGGCAGGGGAGTGAAATCTCGCTTCCTTCCAGGGTCTGAGAGCCACAGGAGGAAAAACACCAGAGCTGAGATTAAATAAAACACAGCAAGAGGGGGCGGGTTACTTCATCAACCATACCATGTGAACAGATCAACACAACTAGCTTGTCACTGCACCACCAGAGCTTTTGCGTGGGGACATTCTGTCTGACAACACGATGTAGACAAAAAAGTCTTTTTGGTTGATTTAATGATATGCCATTGGAGAAATATAAAATCAGCATCTAAAAAATTTACTTATACAGGAACCTATCTTGAAAAATCAGCTCAGATGCCTTGTCACTGCACCTTAAAAGATGCTTGGGTGGGGTCTGTTATGAAACAGCAATATGTCACTCTTCTTAAAACATTGCATAAATGTCCTTCTTGATTGTTTGTACTAAATGATGCATGGTGGATGAACATGGTGGAAGCAGTGGTTAGCGCTGTCACCTCACAGCTCCAGGTTCACCGTGTGGAGTTGAATGTTCTCCCACATTTCAGACGTTTAGGACGTTAGGGCGTTATATTTTACACTATGTCATCGTTTTAGCTGTTTGAGACACATATGATGTCATGCTACTTTCATTGCAATACTCTTTTACATCGTTTATCTGTATTTCTTAACGCACCACTTGGCTTTTTTAACTTCAGGATAAACCGAATAAAAATGCGTTCATATGAAGAAGGGTTTATAAAATAAGGTGACGATTGTGGGTGATGTCATGCAATTATTAAGTTCTTTAAAACCAAAATCTTGCTCTTAAATACAAAAATGCACGTCACGAGCCAAAGTCGTGACAAGGCGCCTAGCTAACAAGCTAACGGGCCATAAAACTGCAGCCTGGGAGATTTTAATCAGATGTAATGTTACAGAATTACAGCCAAAGGAAACCAACATAAATGAACGCTGAACTCACCCCATTTTCATCTTGGATCCGGACTGCAGCCCTCCTGCCATCGGGGGTCTGGAGGCTAACAGGTTCAGATGTAACTGTCTCTCCATTCTGGGTTTATTTACCTTTAGCTAACTTAAATCTCAGCTTCTCCCTGCTGCACCATAAACCTTCAGCTTCCAGAAAAAAACTCGGATTTACCGCTACTTTCGTACCCAGACCCGAAATCTAACCAGATCCAAACCCTACACAGCCGAACCTTTACCCACCAGTAGGTTTTTCAGCGCTGCATCGTGGGAAGCACAGGCTCACAAATACATACGGTCGCTCTGAACTAATCGGCGTTAGAGAGCACGAAAACTTCATTCCCCATAATGCACCGCGTCCAGTCCGCAAAGATGTTGGAGAGCTGAAAAGGGGTGACGTAATGCTCGAGTGACGTATTACAGTCACGCTCTTCTAGGTGCAGATTCAATAACAGACGGAAGATCCGAGATTCCCACCAGAAAACTCCTTATTAGGCCTTGATTGATACTTACACATTAATCAATAATACATAGTGTTCAATGTCCATTACCGATCAAACCGATTTACTGGCTTGCATGCACAACTGCGTTGTATATGAGGTATATTTATTTACACTAGAAAGTCAAAGGTTTGTGGACACCCCTTCTAATCATTGAGCTCTACAAGTTCAGAAACACTCACCCATTCATAATATGAATCGTACATTTCTGGATGCTCCACAGACAAACAGAGGCAGGAGAATGGATTGTACTGATACCTCTCAATGTGTGTATATAACCATTATAGCTTTCTGCTTCCAACAAGTCAGTTCAACAACTTTCTGCCCTGCTGTCCTTAAAGTCCATAGAGAACTGATTTGCGATCTTCGATTGAACTTGATGGTTTGCACAAAGAATGTCGACCTGAAAATCCATCAGACACTTGAAATGACTGGAATGAAAAAAAAGTGAGCCAGGATTATGTCTAAACATCAGAAGCCAACCACAGCCTTGTTGAAAAATCGATTCGCAAGACTTGTTACAGGTGCATGGTCCACATTCCATAGTACTCATTTCTTCTTCTTATATACCATACTAGAGAGATGTAGAGAGAGAGAATATATATAGATATATAATATAATATATCTATATAGACATACAACACACCACACACCCCTACCATACTGTTGCAAAGTCTTAAGCCACTCAAAAGATGAGACCATCATGGTTAGGCACACATCCATAATGGACCAGTTATATAATATTTTCTTAGTCTTCTTTATTAGAATACAACACAAAAAACACAGGAAAAGGAAATTGGTAATGCAGTATTAAAAAATGTTCAAAATGAGAAAAAACGCTTCTAAGATAAGTGGTAGTACTGTATTTAGTGTGGCCTCCCCTTACACGTGGCAATCTGGGAGGGCTTCATCAGGATGACAAGTTATCCTTTACAGTTTTAAGTAGCTTGATCAGGAATGGTCTTTTGGAAGGGGTAGCAGCCAAGAACATTTTCAGAGGAGACAGGGTGAAAAAGCTAAGATATGCTAAAGCTCACAAATATTGGAATCCAATTTTCGACAATGTGATATATGGTCAGTATAGCATTGGTAAAACGAAAAATCCAATGGTGGCCTAAGACTTTTGTACAGCACTGTATATAGACGATAGCACTGTTGCTTCACAGCTCCAGAGACCCACGTTCAAGCTGTTACCTCGAGTTTAAGAACCAATTTAGACCAGTGGTTGTTATGGTCCAAGACCTTCGTTGTCTTTTTAAAGATTAATCAAGATGTGCAGAAATACAGCATACTTATGTTTCACCAAAATGTGCAAAAGTTTGGGTACCCCAGGTCAAATCTTAGCATCTTAGGCATTCAAGTGCAAGCTTAGATCAAACATGGTCACTATCTACATACAATAAAAAAAGACAAACATCAACCCAGATTTTTTTCCTCTTCGTTTCTTTAATAGTTGTTCATCATTCTAAAGAACAAACAGGCTTTTCAGGGTTGGATAGCTATGGATTTGATGAAGCAAAATCAAATAAATAGTGGCAACAAAGAACCTTATTGTGAATCATGAATGCAAATGTGGTGTGAGCTACATTCAGTCAAATATCTCCCGCCCATCTCCGAAAAACTGGCGCTGATCATAAAAAATTCACAGTTCATCAAAAGAAAGCGAGCACGAACCCTGCCGCCGCAGAACCATTTTCCCTTTTAAAACATCATGCCCAAGCAGAAAGGAGTGCCGCTCTGCACTTTGGCTTCCCAGGACTCGACGGCGCATTTAAGTGTCCGCTCGATCGCACTCGGAAAGCGTGAGAACAGGAGCAACACAGGAACGGGCGAGCACCAGCAGAGCTACAGGAAAACGTATAATTTAGCATAAAAGGACGCACGGCACCGCAGCGCCTAACGCGGGATCCAAGCAGCACGACGCAAACACAAACAAAAACACAAATACAATCTGATTTCAAACCTAAAACCGCCGATTAAAAAAAACAAAAACAAAAAGGAGGAGCGAGGCCGAGGAGGGGAAATAAAAACAGTGCATGGAGAGAGTGCATGTCTCCTCTCAGTGCATTGCAGAGTGAAGCTTCACGCGCTGGCAGACGAGGCTCAGTAGGAGAAGCGCTACTTCTTCCAGACGGAGTAGAACACCCACCTGAGGGCCCGCTGTAAGGAAAAGCACTGAACAACAGACTCAGATTTATAGGATTTAGCCCACGTCTTAATCAACCTACAATTGCTATCTTACACTGTGGGAAGAAGAAAAATGGGGGTTTAAGAGCCTTGCTCAACAGCAACACAGCACTGGGGCTTGAACCCTCAACCTCCTGATCAATAATCCAGTAGCTCGTGCCATCACAGCCCTTGATTCTACAGGTGCAACCTTATTTAATTCAGGGACAACTCTGCCTTTGAGAATGAAGGACAAATGGATCTATGGGACAATACACAACATTTATAACATTAACATATGTTATGCTTGCTATTATATAATGCTTTCAAATAGTTCAAGGGAATCTAATTGTAGATTTGGAGACCGAGACCCATGTACACCAGGTTGTTTCAAGTGTTGGGAGTAACGCACTAAAAAGTAGCCGTGTAACGATACCGAGATAACAATTCGACTTTCAGTCCATTAGTCATTCCTTTTTATTTCTGAAGCGTACACAATGCAAAACAATGCACATTTTCTTGAATAGGTTTTTAAACAAAAAACAAGGGAACACCTCAGTCTCAGCTCAGTGCAGATCAAATCCACTATAAACTTTCTCCTGTTTTTTGTTTTATTTTATTCTTAGTGCAAATCACCATGGGTCCCAAGAAGGTTAGTGATAACAAACAACCAAAAAGGAAAATAGTAACGGTCACGATAGGGCTTAACATATTTATAATAAACAGCCCTTGTATTACATCTGACTACTGTCTGTTCCACTTTAAAAAATTTATTAATCACCAACCAACGTATATGAGAGGCTGATCTCAGATTTATATGAAGCACAAGGAGCCAAGGTTTTATCCACATTATATCGATTCAATGCAAGTCCTGTGGTTGATGCCACAAACATCAACGCACATGTTTAAGTGTGACTTACTTTATAGACGAACTGCATATAGTGTTTAAGTATAAAATACAACTCCATTACTGCATATAATGCCTTATACAATGTGGATTTACCAGGGATCTGGAACAGATGAATTCCTAAAGCGAAAAATTCTGTCTGTACTCGTATTTTTTTGAGTCTGGAACGAATTAACGATGATTACAGACTGTACAGTATTCCCAAATATGCGGTATTTCAAAATGCTTGAAACAGCGCACTTTAGCGACATCTGCTGGCCGTATGTGAACAACTGCCACAGAAAAAAAACTACACAAACAACGACTTCCATTTTAACACATCTATCGACTATCTGCTGTTATCCGTACACTTTCGAGTTGTTACAGATTGAAAATGGGTTTTAGGGACTAACTTAAAAGTAAGTAGTGAGTAAAGTAATCCACATCACATTTTGAATGAAGTACTTGGTCTATGTAATGGATACCTTTTTTCTTTTAGTAACCTCCCAACCACTGTTGTTTCATGCATCAGGATTGTATTCAAATAAGAATTAAACCATCTCCATGAATTAATTTCTAAATAAAAGGGAATTTGGCCAGTCTGCTACATTTACTTCTATCCCATCGTGGGATTGTGGGTCACTACACAAATGGAAGTCTCTCCCTCTGTGCTTTAAGAAACCAGAGAGGTTTAGCTAAACTAGTCATGTATACGAGTTCAGAATGACACCTTTTAAGGGCACCTCTTCTTTTAATTAACAACATTTATCCGAGTTTGTTCAGTGTAAGAAACTATCAACACTGTATTGCAGATCTCAAGCAACTCGCCACCTTAAGAAATCTTTACACCGCCTATTCCGAAATGCATAATGAAGTGTCTTCCCATTAAGCCACCATACCGATCTACACCCACACGAAGACCAAGAGCATGCCAGAAACCAGACCCTGTACCAGAGGGTGTGTCAAAGGATACAGCTCCATATAGGAGGGAACACACACTACTTCTTTGGAGAAGTCCACCTTGCATGAGAGTCTTCCCAGCAGCTCCTCGTACTCACCGAGTGCCTCGGTCAGGTTCACACAATTCCCCTGCAAAGAGCACATCAGCAGCTCAGAACTCAACCCTCACACACACATAATCATACGCAAAAGTTTGAGCTGCCCTGGTCAAGTCGTAAACTCCTGGGCTAAAGGATGGAAAACAACACTGAGAAAGAAGGACGTGTTAAAGAGCCATCGACGTCTGATTCTGAGAGGTACAGGAGTGCTGCGTTTGTGATGAATGATGATATGAGTTGTATGTTGATGCTCCAGAGAGGCATCTTCGAAAGGTCTGGAGGAGCCTCTACCATGTCTGTGAGGTGTCTGTGTGACTTATAGGTGCTGCTACAGGTCAGATCAGGTTTTTTTTTAGGACAGAGACTGTTGCTGTAAGGCTTCCCGCAACTGGAAAGATGTTTTCTAAAGAGGAACAACCATTCTCTGTAACCCAAGAGATGGCTGTGTATGAAAATCACAATCAGTCAGCAGTTTCTGAAATGTCGCCTAAATCACAAACACTTAAATCACATTTCTCCTCCATTCCGATGCTCGGTTTAAAATTCAGCAGCTGCTCTTAATCATTTCTACATGCCTAAATGCAACGAGGTACTGCCATGTGACTTAGACATTTGCATTAACACGAAGTTCATCAGGTGTACCTAATAAAGTGGCCGGTGAGTGTATAAGCTATTTTAAATCTATGACGCGCTGCTTAAAGTTCAACGTCGGTTCACTTTAATGTACGAGGAAATCTCTCATACGTCTAATTCACGTCTTGCGACACCTGCTGACAGAAAAAAAGAATTGCCGTCTTGACAAACGGAAACAAGGTAACATTCGTCGGTACGTGTTTCACGTATTATAAAAGATTCAAAAGATGATTACTGTATTGTACAGTACTGTATTAAATGTTTTCATATTGTATTACTACAGTCTAAAATGAAACACAATGTGCAAAGTATCTAAACTACTATGTTTCCATGGTAATGTCTGGTCAGCGTAACGCGACACCATTGTTACTGTGATGTCCGCACAACATCCAAGTTGCATAACACACAATTCCACAGCGACACACTCCTGCACTCATAACCTGTTTCACCTTGTCTGAGCTGAGTGGAACAATGGTGTCTCTGTTACCCATACAAAAACACACAAGTTAACTCATGACTCAAGGCAGAAGCTGCCCTGTACTAGGTTCTTGCTAATAATTGGTTGTTATGACCAATAAAAGCTTAAAGTCTAACCATTTTGGGCTTGGCCCATGTTTTCTGCCTGAGAGAGCATGTGTTGGTTTTAAATGAAGAGACAATCATATTTATTTCGGTTCATTTCATGAATCATTAAGCCAGTTAGGTTCAGAGACCTGACAAAGAACGCAGGGTCATCTGGATGGGTGCCCAGACTTTTAATATGTTGTGTACATTCATTGTACATTTAGCAGTATTGTGTTCTATTTTAGTTAGTTCCCCTGCAGACAAAACAGTTCTTTATTTAAAAGTACCATGACCTGAGGTGCTACACATCTCCCAGCTCAGGGCTGTGATCCTCCTCCTCACCTGTGTGAAGTACTTCCCGCCGAGACGTAGAACTTTGATTGACAGGTCGAGAATGAGCCTCAGGAACTCCCAAGTTGACTCTGTAGAGATAAAGAGTTATTTAAGGGAGCAGGAAGCTTGGGAGATGTTCTCACAGATAAGCCTGACACGCTTGATGGATCCAAGAACTGATTCTACACGGTTCCACATTCAAACCAGCACCTTATTTTATGAATGCACGTCAAGAGAACTTCACTGTCTGGTCTCCCCCAGGAGAAGGAGATCATGTCTGGAATGTATCAGTAATGAATTACAGACCGGACGTACCCTCCTCGGGCGCTGTAGATATGGGGACCGCTGTGAGGTCATTAATGACATAATCAAACGTCCTTCCTTCTTCTGCAAACTTTTTAAGGACCGGAACACAATCCTCCACCAACACCTAAAAAAAGAGCCAGAGACACACAGAGTGAGAGACAGAAAGCAAACATGAAAAAGGAAGGAAAAAAAAGTGAAACAGACATACAGAATAAAATATAGACAGACAAATAGGGAGGGAGAGACGATTGAGAAAGATGGAGACAGCCAGAGAACAAGAGCAAATGGCAGACAGACACAGAGAGAGACAAACAAACAAAGACATTGAGGCATGGGAGAGACGGACGGACAGACAGACAGAGGGAAGGACAGAGGAAGAGAGATACAGACAGAAATAGGAAGAGAAAAGACAGACAGCCAGAGAAACATACAGAGAAAGACACAGAGGCAAAGAGAGAGGAAGACAGACAGAGAAACCGAGGAAAATACAGAATAAGGGAAGACAGCTGAAGGTAGGGAGTGAGAGACAGCCAGATAGACAGAGACAAACAAAGATAAATGGAGAGAGGGTGAAAATGCTGAGATAAAGACAGAGAGACAAACAGAAGGAAAGATGGACAATGGGGAGCAAACGGAGACAGAGAGTAAAACAGAAAAGACAGACAGAGAAAGAGAGACAGCCAGAGATAAACACAGAGAAACACAGAGGCAAGAGAGAGACAGACAATCAGAGGGAAAGACAGACAAGGAGGAGACAGATGGAGAGAGGAAGACACAGAGAAAGAGAGACAGTCAGGGATAAACATGCAGACAGACAAAGAGGCAAATGGAGAGGAAGAGACAGACAAGAAGGAGACAGATGGAGGCGGGGAGAGAGAAAAAACAGATGGATAGAGAGAAAACAAGAGAAAGTGAGAGACAGAGACAGAGAGAGACAAACAACGACAAAAAAAAAAAAAAAAAAAAAGAGACACAGACACAGAGGTGGAAAAAGAGATAAACGGAGGGGCAGACTGACGAGGGGAGTGAGAGAAAGACAGACAGAGAGACGGAGAAAGAGAGACAGTCAGTGATAAAAATACAGAGAAAGACAAAGAGGCAAAGGGAACGGGAGACGGGCAGAGAAACAGAGGGAAAGCCAGAGAAGGGGGAGATGGACGGGGGAGACAGATGGAGGTGGGGAGTGAGAGAAAGACAGACAGATAAACAGAGGGACAGAGAGACAAGGGGGAGCAGACAATGGAAGAGAGACGGAAGAGAGAATATGAGATATATATAGAGAAAAAGAAAACATAGAGCAAGACAAACAGAGGGAAAGACAAACAAGGGCACGGGGACAGATGAGGCAGAAGAGAAGAGACAGACAGAGCGAGGTGGGAAAAGAGAAACAGACAAGAGAAAAGACAGACAGACATACACGGGAGGAGACAAACATGGACAGAGAGGTGAGAAATAAGACAGACAGGCAGACAGACAAACAGGTTTAGGGTTAGACATCAGACAAAAACAGGGAAAAAAGGGAGTGTGAGAGACAGATGGGGAAGCAAACAGAGTAAGAGAGACAGACCGAGAAAAAGAGGAAGAAAAAGAAGAGTAACAGAGTCGGAGAAAGTCACAGCAGATGGCAGAAGGCGGCTGGTTCCTGTAGGTGTCGTACCACTAGACAGAAAGACGGAGCGTTTGTTATGCAGCAGTGAAACAACTCCAGCTTTACCAAACCTCCAACTGCTTACATGTTATATCAGAATCACTACAAATTCACAGGTCAAACACAGAATGAGCGCTCACACAGGGACAGAAGGCGTGTTGGCGTGTTAACGCGGTTAATGTGTCAGAACGTAACAGAGTTTAACAAACACTTGTTCCTGTTCATTGTTTAATCCAGGCTGAATCCTCAGTATGACATCCTGGCCAAGTCGTGCCACAAAACACAACAATCAGTAAATCCATCACATGCACTTACCTCATAACAGTCGCCTTTTAAGTTATCCAGAACGTTTCCACACGTCTTCCTCATGTGCTTCCGACACCCGTCTATCACCAGCTGGTCAATGTGCCTGATCCGTTAAGGAAGAAACCCAGCCCAGTGTGGGGGAAGTTACTTCAAAAAAGTCATCGTGATTATTTTACTCATTACTTTACATCCTGGAAAAGTAATCCCATTACTCATTACTAAAACCCTCATTAGAACTTCCCTCCCTTTCACATGAACAACTGTATCAGTGAAACCCCAGCCAGGCCACAGACACTGCTGAGACAGGACCTCGGGTTTCCCCACTGGTTAAGACCACAGTGAGCCCACATGATCTCTGTAGGGTTCTACTCTATTAGGACGTGTGAAGGATATTTCCACCATGGTGATCATCTTTGGTTTGAGCTTCACTGCTTCACAGAGTATCCCCCCGTCGCCTCCTCCGAGGATCAGAACCTCCTTCCCAGCGTAGTGTTCCCTGCCACTGCCCATGATGGCCTGCGTGTAGGGCAAATCGCTTTCTGCCAAATCTGCACGAGAGAAAATCATTTGGGATTTACGCAGAACACCCTAAATGCAGCCACTCAGAAAAGACATTTCGGGGTGCAAACTTTTTTTTCAATCAAACCTTCCCTCGGCTGACTGGAGACACACCAGTGATGATGTAAGCATGACATAGTGACCAGGATAAGTGGGACTGGTTTTAAAGATGATCCTTATTCAGAGGTACTAAAACGTTCTACTCGAGTACTGTTACTCTGATGAAATTTTTATTCAAGTACTAGTAAAATCACCAGTCGGACAATCTACAAGTAAAAAGTAACTAATAGTGGGAGTTTGGTCTCTCCTGTGTAGTGCAAAAAGGACAAGGGGATACAAATCTCTCAACTAGTTGTTTTTAATTAAAACATCTCTACAATTTAAAGTGCAATATCAAATAAAATGCAAAATTAAACGTCAACAAACATAAATGACATAAAAATGTAGGGAGGTATAATGCGCCATTTCAGTGCGGACCATCTCATAGAACATTTAAGCAATACACCCACTGAAGGTCTTCATTAAAGCATCATAAATCTGTTGCATTTCTTGCACTTGAAGGCAAAGCGGTCCTTTAAAAATGGCCAGGGGTTCACTTTATTAAAAAGTAGAAGTACAATACTGCAAAGAAAACATACTTAAGTAAAAGTAAACTTACAGATTTAAAAAAATACAAATACACACAAAAAACTACTCAATTACAGTAATGAGAGTAAACATAATTAGTTACTTTCCACCTCTGTCCTTATACTTCATTTAAACCCAGTTACATGCCTGTATATTAAGGGTTTGTTACATACAGTGATATATTTACATTTGGTCCCCGGGTTTCTATTGAACATCTCATTTCGAAAAACTGACTGTGCCAACCTGTGCATAAAAGATGGTAGCGGGTCGGGTAAACACGCTGTAGGGCACCGAATGCACAGTGTGTGGAACTTACTAACGTCTCCGTTGAGGATGAGGATGTTGCCAAACTGTTGCGAGTGCAGGATTTTGATGTTCTGGTAGGCAGAGTCTCTCTCATACACGACTTCATCGATGTCGTACTCCACTAGCCTGCCATCAGCCGTGGGCCAGTACCTGTCCACCTCGGCCCCTCGGCACAGCGCAGGGAGTCTGAGCACACACACGCAGCAAGAAGTCTGTATACTGTAGCTACTGTCAGATTCTAATCGCACCTTTTTTATTGAGCTCACTGCAGTGTTTTTGCATGCTCCCGTTTGAGAAAAACATCATTAATAAGCACTACACAGCCATATGAGGGGGGCTGAGCAACCGAAATCATTTATTACTAGGGGTGTAATGATATAATCTGCTCACGATTCCATTCACGTCACGATACCGGGTTCATAATTCAATTTTCTTATACTTGATAAAGACATTCCTTTTTTTTTTAACTTCTGAATTGTAAACAATGCAAAAAATGCACATCATCTTGTATAAGTTTGAACAAGTCAGTCCCAAACACTACGACAGAGCATTTTAGTCCTCCCAAAATGCTCTATTGTAGCTTCACCATCTCTTGAACAACAGGAGTGAAAACATTCCTTTTTCATTTCTGAAGAATAACATTTCAAAACTAGAGAAAATGTGAGTTAGTGCGCCACTCTGCAATGGCCGACCCTGAGCCTACCCAAGGGGCCCGAGGGGCATCATGTCTCCTCAGGGTGCATCCGGGACCAATCCTGCCAAATTTCGTGGGCGTAGGTCGAAAACTGACCGAGTTACGGTCAGTGCCCCACCAGGGGCCCCAGTGCCCAGCCGGGGACATCAGGGGACACAATGGCATCACATGTCACCTTAGATTGCACCTGGGACCAAACCTACCAAATTTTGTACTTTTCTTATAGAAAAATTTAAACAACAAGACTCTGTAGTCCTCTGAAAATAACTGAAATTAAGAGTTTTAAATAATGCTACTGCAACAAAACGTGCTCTCAAACTGAAAATCAAAGTAAACACACAAGCTCACTGAGAACGGAAGACGTATGATGTGCAATGCAATTGCATTAGATGGCAAAATAAATAGGACGCATCTACCAACTTCACAACGCACATTGTCAATTTTTTTGCATCGTGATGCATCGTTACACCCTAATTCGTGCTAAAAAACGTTAGTTTCATTGCATATTATCGTTTGCTGCATCATAATTCACTGCGACTTCACCAAAGGATTTCACCGAGGTGTCGCAATTGCCAGAAAAATACTTTTTGTATGCAAAATAATCTTTTTGTTGGGTGCTGTTATAAGACACAGCATCTGCAAGCTGTTATCCAGTGTGTTGCTGTGTTTCTGTTGCTCGGTAGTGAACGACAAGAATGTCCAAAATCCTATACAGCCTCGCCGGTTCTGTTCCTCTATACAGCCGCATTATGTCCTGTGACTGGCAGTTACCAGTCAAACATGGCCAAAAGCCGTCTAAAACAGTCAACAAAGCATCTGAAGAAAGCTTTGGTTAGCAGCTGCTGAAATTTCTGCAGTAATCAGCTTTACTACTGTCCAGAGAACGCTGCAGAGAGAAGTCAGGACCCGTGGGAGAAAACAGCTGTTTCACAGACTTTTTTTTGTGTATAACCACAGACATTTGAGTAATTTGTAAGAAAGTCTGAGAACTGATGTCAGGGAAAGTGACCGTCCTGCAGTCGACCATACAGGTGGAAAAGAGAGGGGCAGTACATTTAGCTAATCTTGCTGCTGATCAGCAGTGCAGTTGTATATTTACATTTACATTTACAGTATTTAGCAGACGCCCTTATCCAGAGCGACTTACAATTGGTACAGTCTTACAATCCAAGCAATTGTGGGTTAAGGGTCTTGCTCAAGAACCCAACAGTGGCAGTTTGGCAGAGGTTGGATTTGAACCCTGGACCTTCTGGTCCAGAGTCCAGTACCTTACCCGCTAGGCTACCACAGTCCCACAGTATATGATAAACATGTACGCATCTCCATTTGCATTGCTTATTTACTCTGATGATGATTCTGCGATTTTATTCTCTGAAAAAGGAAACGTGTAACAATTCTATCACAGATGCTCCCCCAAAAAGCTACACCAATCTGAACAGGGCTAGACCTTCTGAGATCATTCTTAAATATCTGTTTCTACGTGCTATCAACACCAACCTCGAAGGAAACACTTTCAAAATATGTCAGCATTGTCGCTTAGTAATATGCCATTAATTAATGACATCATCGGGGGGGAAAAAACATCATTAAGGGTTAACGGCATATTACTGCTGCATGGACCCTAGCAAGGGCCGTCCTCAGTGGTCCAGTACCCTGACTGCCGTACCACCATGGTGTGTTTTGAGATTTTCCAAAAACAGGAGTGGATCTCAGGCAGGATTTTGTTCATTCTTCCCCAGTGTGCTTCATTTACAGAACGATTTCATCACTGGAGGCAGATCTTTTGTATGAGACTGCAAGCGGTGTGCGATAAAATTGTTGTTTAACACTTGATTCATACATTTTTATTTAGTTTGATTGACATTTACATTAGGTGTGTAACGATCCATTCTGCTCAGGATTCGCTTAAATTCACAATTTTGAGTTCGATTTTCTCCTGATTGTTGATTTATCATTTGCTAAGACAATCCTTTTTTATTTCTGAACCATGTGTAAACAATGCACATCCTCTTGTATAGGTGTTTAAACAACAACACAAAAAAAATGTAGTCCCGTGGAATTAAAGGAAATTACTAGAAACATTAGCTTTCAAATCACAGATAGACAAAAAGCTCTATTATAGCTTCACCATATCTTACATAACCGAGTGAAAACATTCCTTTTTTATTTCTGAAAAATAACAAATCAAAACAATGTGCAAATTTCTTGTATAAAACAAAAAGAATCTTAATTCCCTTGTAATTAAAAGAAATTAGGAGGAGTCTCACTGAACGGGATATGCATGAGGACATCACGCATGATTGCGCCCTCTGGTGTGCAACAAATGCAATTGCATCACATTGCATAACATAATCCAGCTTGACGATGCGCACTGACCCATTTTTACATCGCGTTTGCATTGTTACACTAATACTCTATATTAATTCACCGTGCAGGCAGATTCTGTTTAGCGTCCTTTCGCTTTAACATCCAAGGTCCAACATAATAAAAAATAAAAATCTGTCTTATATACGTCTTTTTCATGTCTGAATGATAGTAACCTAGTACAGACAAACCCTTGTGGCAAATGCTGACATAAAAGAGAATCGCGGTCTTGATAAGCAGATAACAGATAAGCAGATAACAACATGGCAGCGATCCTTTTGTTTCTGTTATTGCAGCTGTTTCAAATTTGATAAAGGATCCAAAGGCGAGAACTCCTGTATTGTACAGTACAGGACTGTACTAAATGTTTTCATATTGTGTTTTCATTAATATTA
This sequence comes from Ancistrus triradiatus, assembly GCA_025084515.1. Lineage (NCBI taxonomy): Eukaryota > Metazoa > Chordata > Actinopteri > Siluriformes > Loricariidae > Ancistrus > Ancistrus triradiatus. The sequence continues at coordinate 127,388 of JAJAGP010000312.1, forward strand.
TTGATTCAAATAAACTACTATGTGCTAGTTGGTTGGTTGATGAGTTTTAATGCCACTTCAGCACATCGGCCATTTCGTGGCAGGAAAGGTGATGTTATTGTCGCATCCTTAAATATGGGCTCAGATTTGTGAGAGTTAGGAATTTCAGTAACTTGCTTGCTTTGTCTTGGTTGAATATTTCGGGTAATGTGGTTCTACTTTGTGCTATGTAATGTCCGGGTCCAATTCGGTCAGTGTTATGGTTCACAGCACGTACTGATGATTGTAAAAGGCTGGCACGCGTACTGCATAATAAAAGGAATAAAGGATCAGTCTAATACTGTGATAAAATCATGAACCGTGATAAGGGGCAAGTTATTTATCATCAGCACATGACTATACACAGCTTGTAGATCAGAACGCACAATTATAAAGGGAAACTGAAATATCCTCCTCACCTCTTGACCCTTTGGATAGTTCCATGTAGGAGAGTATTTAGCTTCTTCTCCAGTGCATTCAGTAGCTACGGAGAAATAAATGTAGGAATAAATGTACATTATTTTCCAGTTTTTGTTAACCTAAACTCTTTTTCGCTTCATAACTTTGTAGCATTTCACACATTACTAACTGGAAAGTATTAGTATCTGCTTAAATGTGGACAAAACTGAAAACATGGGGGTGTTCTAAAACCTTTAAGCATATTATCTGTAACAACTATCAAACAGAATAAACATTAAAATGTCCCCACAGAGGGCTTGGCTGCTTTCAGTTTCATAAACGTGTCTTTTAAAGAGAAAACAGTAAACGTGATTTAAGAGGGATAGTGAAGCAGCACGGCCATAATATTATGTTACCACCTAGAGATAGCAGCGTGTGTTATGGGAACGTGTGATCATGACTCACATTGTCCACTTGTGCTCCATCATCCCCTTCACAACACTGCAGGTCAAACGTCACCAGACCGTGTGCATGCACTCGCAGGATGGCAAACCTGAAAATTGCAGGAACCACTTGGATTAAGGGCATAAAAGTAAATGATTTCCAGAATACATGCCATGTATCAATCAAAGCAGCTTAACAGAGATGTAGAGCCAGACCTGTAAGGATGTTTGTTTGTTTATTTGGCTTTTGTATCGTCGCTATCAGCGTAATTTGTTCATTTTATCGACGAACAAGGTTACTCTGTAAATTACAAGAGATTTTTCAAGACTTTATTATAAAATTAGCTTTGTGGTAATGATTTGGCCAACTGTAGGTCAATGTACAAGTCTATGATACAGTATAGACTATATTAAACTCACCGATTCAGGAGACTTAACTTGTGCTGGATTTGTCAGAACATATCCCCATAAATCTAAATCAGGGAGCACCTGTACAATACAACTCCATTCATGCAGTGTGGATTTTCTGGGGGGTCTGGAATGGATTCATTCAGTTTACATTATTACTTACGGAAAAAATTGGCTCGGTTTCAGGAACAAATTAACAATGAGAACCGAGGTACCATTGGACCCATAAATACACATTCAGCAGAAACCGTACTCTGAATTTTGAATTTTCCAGGCCAGCGATTCACATTACGACACTGTGATGAGGAAGTAGGTAGGGCGTGACGTAAGGAGTCACGTGACGGGACTGATGAGCGCTGGGAAATGTAGTGAGGAAAAGCCGAGGTAAGGTACACTATGAAATATACAACATATATTAACCTCCTCCGTTTATGATAAATTCGACTAATGATGGATTTGTTAAAACGTATCCCCAGCAGAAATCATGGACTAACTGTATAGTATCTGGGTTGCCATTGTATGGCAAAATCCACATTGCAGCTGCACATGGTTTTATTGGATAAAGAACATTTGGGGTACAAGTCCGTGAGCTTGGCTCTTCTGACACAACACAAATGTATACTTAACTGAAAGCTTCAGTAATGAGTAATGATGCGGGGTGAAATTCTTTCAGGCATTCCATGGAGGCTTTTCCCGTTTACTGTAACAGCTAAGCACAATCTTGATGCTAACTGACCAGAGCTAAACAATAATAATGAGTGCATCCATGACTGAGCTCGAAAATGCCCCCCTGTCCCCTCTATGAAAGGCCCAGGTGTTGTCGGGCGTTCAGAACCTCTTTAAATTGCCCATTGTTCTGTTAAGTGCATCCTGTGGGTTACCCATTGAAATGAGTACAGCATCATTTTAGTGGCTTTGTGTTTTTAATCCAGCAGCTTTGACCCACGCTTCCTGTTTTGTGTGTGACCGGGAGTAAACACAGCAGACTGGTCTTTGTGTTGGACTGGTATGAAGCAGGCCTGGACCTCATCACAATACATTGAGAGAAGGATACTCTGAGCATGGACCAACAAGGTCTCGTGAACTGGTTCTAGTCTGTACCGATCGGTACAGAAAATACATGGTACAGTTACAGAGGCTTCATGAGATCTATGACTTCACCAGATAATCAAGTGCCCAACGTTCAGAGTCCATGCTGACTACAAAAGCAGGGATATTAAAGAAAAGATCTGGTGGAATCTAGCTGAAAGGCTGGAGATTGGTGGTGATAAAGCTCACAGTGACTGGATGGAACCGTTTGATTATTTATCAAGTGCATTCTAATCTGTTCATGCCCACAATGCAACACAAACTAGAGCTTCTTGCACTCATCTCCGCTCGAGTCGATGTAGTTTTTAGATGACAGTGTGAAAAAGACACGGTGAAATCTCTGTGACACGTTAAGAGAATCAAAATTAAAGAAAGCAAAAGCGGACATGGAGTTTTCAGAGTGTTTAGACAAAAACGTTAGAAGTCGCATCAGCTTCTTTTCGTGAGAAAATAAAACGTACTCAATGTGAACAGGCCCTTAGTTGGACCCTTATTTTTAACTATTAATCCTTAACTACTTTTGAGATCTGTGGGAAGTTCCTTTAGATAAAGCATCTGCATAAATGGGTTTAAATGAATACATTTGTTCCTACCAGACCAGGCCATGCATGCTATGGAGAGAGTGGTGGTTAAAGTTGTGAAAGCCACAGTTGGGACTTTTGGGTGATTTTGAAATTCTGAGCACATTTCCTCTGGTCCTCTGGTATCTTTCAGTTACTTCTAACCTCAATGTGTTTCGGCAGATCAGTGAATCATTTGGTCATCTTTTTAGGGTTTGAATCAACAAATCTTTTCTCATAAACAAAAGTCACACCTCTCTCATTCGGTGAGGCAGAGCTTGAATCAGATAATCATTTGCTATTTAACATTCACTCCACTCTCCTGTTGCAAGTCAATGTTTGACTCAGTGAATCGTGTGTTTGAATCATTAAATCATGTAATCACAACTGAATTTGTTCCTGTCAAGTTCAGACGTTCAGTGTTTGAATCAGTGCATTGTTTCTCCATGACTCTTTTTAGAGCCTTTTAGAGTTTGAACCAACAAATCATTTCCGATAAAACAAAATTCAATGTTTCAATCTCTTTATTTACTTCTATAGTGCTTTTTACAATGGAGACTTAAAGCAGCTTTACAATTTTCTATTATCTATTATCTAGGCTGAAACCCAAATTGAGCAAGCCTAGGGTGACAGTGACAAGGAAAAACTTCCTAAAAGTTTTAAGTAAGAATCCACGAAGACCACCAAGACTCAAACAGGGACTCAACCTCCTTGGCAGCCTAGATGTTCTACATAAGAACTTAACTAAGCTACATAATTAATACATTTATAGTAATAGCTTAAATAAACTGAAGCTAAATAAAAGCTAACCCACAGAACATATTTAGATAAAATATAATAAATAAAAATCTAATAATATATTGACTGTAGTAGCCTAGCGGTTAAGGTACTGAATTACAGACAAGAAGGTCCAGGGTGTAAATCCCACCTCTGCCAAGCTGCCACTGTTGGGTCCTTGAGCAACGCCCTTAACCCACAACTGCTTGGATTGTAAGAATATATCAGTTCTAAGTCACTCTGGATAAGGACGCCTGCTAAATGACATAAATGTAAATTAAAGCTACTATGAAGAGTACAATAGAATAGTACTTAAGGTAAGGTCTGGTGATTGTTACAGTAGTAGTTAACAGAACTTACCTGCCATTCTTGCCAACAAAGGTGGCCAAGTACCCATGTCCCTCAGTGTCATGTACAGTCTCTGTCATTTCCTGCTCTTGAAATAGAGACTGCAGGCCACGCACAGTCGCAGAACAGTCAGCTGGAACGAGAGAAGTTGACAGATGGAGGACGTGCTGACAATGTACTCAAGTAATCAAACCTTCCATTGTCTGAGCTCTTAGGATTTCTCTTATGGGAGAGTTAATGCTTCTGCCTCAGTGACCCTCAGGGCAAATCCAGCTTCTGATCTAATACAGCTTAAAAATCTCCCTGATACACACAGGTTTGTGTCCGATTCTTTTTGTGGTATACAACTCTGAGTACATCACGGAGTACTGTGCAAAAGTCTTAGGCCACCATTAGATTTATTGTTTTAGCAATGGTATAATGACCATACTGTATGCTACCCTTCTAAAAGGACCATTCCTGCGTGGAATCCCGATGTAGCTTCCAGATTGCTCATTGTAATGGGAAGTTACACCATATACTTACCACTGTAGCCTATAGAAGCTGTTTTTTTATTTTGTTTTCCTGCATTTTCTATTCGTATACCAAAACAGAACCTCAGAAAAAAATATATATGGTCATTACAAGATTGCTAAAACAATGCTGTATCTAATCTAATGGTGGCCTAAGATTTTTGCACAGTACTGTAATACAAGCACATTACTGTCATGGATCTAGTAATGACATAACATTATATTATACTGTCAGACATTTTTAACTCTTATTTATAAAACTGCTCTTAGAATTCCATTATATGAAAGCAATTATTATTTCTTGTAACCATACACACTAGTGGTCGACCAATGTGGGCTTTTAATGGCCGATCCAAATATTTAAAGAGCAGTGTGACCGATGACCAATACACTTACTGGCACCGTTTGCACACCATCCTTTTTATAAATTCAAAAAATTAAGTTTTATTGCTCTTAACCACACCACTTACTACCAGATAACAGTATCGCATTCTTTCTGGGGAAAAAAACAGAAAATGTGGATAGGCTTGTAGTGCTTAATAGTGAATCGCAGTTCCAGTTAAAAGCAGTAAGTTGTAATGGTGGAGACAACATTTTCCCATAAATGCCCCTGCCCTCACAGTATCTCTATTTTTAGTCACTCAGTAGTCCCGGTTTTAATGCAGGAAGCAAGGTTTCTCTGCATTTTCCCCCACTATGTTTGAATATCGGCCTCTTTAGTGCAGATATCGGCTGATATTTGAAAATGGCATTAATCTGTCTATCACTAATACACAGTGAAAATGTATTAAAGTGAGGTTGGATAAAGCAAGGCACTGTACTGATTATTCTTCTACACATTTGTGCAGTTAGCACAGCATGCATCACAAACACAGCATTGCTGAAGCACAGTTTTGTACGTACATAATCGCCACGTGACCTGTGCTATAAATGTTCATGATGCTAATACATCACTTTCAAACGACTTCCATTTAATAATCAATAACACACCATAGACTTGGATGAGGGGGCGTGGCTTAAGGGCCCATTGGGTTAGATGAGCTGAGGACGTTCATTGTCTAATGAACATTTTGTTAGCGCGGTAGCTTTTCGTTAAGACTGCTGCATGTGTGAACACCAGTAAGCCGCAGGTCTGGTTGTGTGATACACAGCAGACTGTGCAGCCTTGTGCTCCAAAAAAATAGATGAGAAGAGGTTAACCACAGGTTTGTATGCAGTGCACACACGGAAAGAATGGTCTTACCCTTCATTCACATAAAGCACATCTTACACAATTGTTTGGGCCCCACGTACGCCTGTGCCCTGTGTTCTTCGGTGATAGGTGTAGGACCCTCCATGACCCTTACTAAAAAACTAAAACATAAGCCCTTTGCAAAGAGCAAACTTCAAAATGGCATATTTCTGCATAAGATAAATACTTACAATTAATGTGTTGTAGTCAAAAAGTCAAAAAGGGGGAGTATGATTGAAAAGGTCTCAGTTTTAGATGGGGCATTCTATTAATATGTGCTTCATTGACAGGGTGGCATTGCATCTCCGACAGACTGATGGTTCTTCTCCTTTCACCAAGTATTCCTGAGTCAGGTTTGGGTGTCCGATGCGACACCTCGTGTATGCAGGTCTGATGTTTTTCAAAGTTGTAGCTCGTTTAGAAGCTGAAAGGAGGTTGGATATTCCAAAATGTATATAATATGCATCTCTGAGGAATGTTTCCAGCACCTGATAAATTCTTAAAAGAATTAAGGCAGTCCTGGAGGAAAAAGGGGGTCCAACCCAGTATTCGCAAGCTGTACCTAATAAAGTGGCCAGTGAGCGTTTAACCACATTGTTTGTCAGTTGGAGTACATCTGCAGCAGGGGAGTCAGTCTTTCTGAAATGTGCATGCATACTGTAAATGCCGAGCATACTGCAGGAGCAGCTGATATGATGCTGACACAGCAAGAAACACAACACCTGACTAGCACTACTCACTCTGACCTTATAGTCTGTCTGAGTATGAGAGTACTGATAAAGACTCACAATGCATTTAGTTCTACGAAGGTTCAGCAAACAAAGAAGCGACAACATTGTGAATCAATGTTTATTTACTATCAATGGTGGGACAGGGGATCACACACTCTCTTGATTATGTTCAAAAATGTGCTTTGTTTCATTGGGAGGGTACTTTTTTGGAGGAAATTTTGCACAGAAAAAAATGCATATATTAGATAGTGAGTTTTTGTTTGCCCTGCCTGGACACTTTACCCATAAAGATGACCTCTTATTTCTGCATAAATATGACCTAAAACATCATCAGATGTCCTAAAAGTAGATAAAGAGAACCCAGTTAAACAAATGAGACAAAAAATATTATACTTGGTCATTTAGTTGTTGAGGGAAATGATTCAATATTACATATTAGTAGGTGGCAAAAGCATGTCAGCCTTTGCTTTCAGTATCTGGTGTAACCCCCCATGCAGCAATAACTGCAACTGAACGTTTCCTGTAACTGTTTTAGTCTATTCCTCCATACAGAACAGCTTCAGCTCTGGGATGTTGGTGGGTTTCCTGACATTAGCTGCTCACTTAAGGTCCTTCCACAACATTTCCATTGGATTAAGGTCAGGACATTGACTTGGCCATTCCAAAACATGAACTTTATTCTTCTTTAACCATTCTTTGGTGGAACGACTTGTGTGCTTAGGGTCTTGTCTTGCTGCATGACCCACCTTCTCTTGAGATTCAGTTCATGGACAGATGTCCTGACATTTTCCTTTAGAATTCTCTGATATAATTCAGAATTCATTGTTCCATCAATGATGGCAAGCCATCCTGCCCAGATGCAGCAAAACAGGCCCAAACCATGATACTACCACCACCACCATGTTTCACAGATGGGATAAGGTTCTTATGCTGGAATGCTGTGTTTTCATTTCTTCAAACATAACACTTTTCTTTTAAACTAAAAAGTTCTATTTTGGTCTCATCCGTCCACATAGCATTCTTCCAATAGCCTTCTGGCTCGTCCACGTGATCTTTAGCAAACTGCAGACTAGCAGCAATGTTTTTTTGGAGAGCAGTGGCTTTCTCCTTGCAGCCCTACCATGCATACCATTGTTGTTCAGTGTTCTTCTGATGGTGGACTCATGAACATTAACATTAGCCAACGTTAGAGAGGCCTTCAGTTGCTTAGAAGTTACCCTTGGTCCTTTGTGACCTCGCCAGCTACAGTATTACACGCCTTGCTCTTGGAGTGATCTTTGTTGGTCGACCACTAGATGTTTCCCAACAGATGTTTAACCAGAGAATCCCACTCCCTCCACAGGCATGTCTAGAGCTTCCCCATGTAATCGTTGCCCACGACCATCCATGATGGACAAGAAAACAGCACTTGTCAGACCAGATGGGATAGGATTCATTGCTCTCGTGATTTGATGAGCCTCGGGCACCAGCACCCTATCAGACAATACTCTGCGCTGCTGACCGGGAGCACCCAACAAGCCTTGTTGTTTAGGAGATGCTCTGACCCAGTCATCTGGACAAAACAACCTGTCCTTTGTTAGACAGTCTCAGGTTTACTGCTGAACATTTCTCCCATATCCAACACGTCAACTATGAGAACCAACTGTTCACTTACTGTATACTATATCCCAGCTTAAGTGGGCTGATGTAATGAGATAATCAATGTTATTTCTTATTCGGTCTGTGTCTGGTTTTAATGCTGTGGCTAAGTTGTAGTGGTCACTGCACTTTGTAGTTCTACAATTACAGACTGTAGTCCATCTGTTTCTCTACATACTTTGTTAGTCACCTTCATTAGACCATCTGTTCTCTAAGGTCAGGACACCCACAGGACCAGCACAGATCAGGTACTATTTGTGTGGTGGATCATTCTCAGAACTGCACTGACACTGATGTGGTGGTGTGAGTGGATCAAACACTGCTGGATTTTTAAACCACCTCAGTGTGACTGCTAGACTGAAAATAGTCCACCAACGAAAAATATCCAGCCACCAGCGTCCTGTGAGCACTGATGAAGAAATAAAGGATGACTGTGCAACAACAGATGAGCTATTGTCTCTGACTTTACATCTACAAGGTGGAGCGATAAGACGAATGTCTCTAATAAAGTGGACAGTGAGTGAACAGTGTTTTAAAACTCCAGTATCGCTGCTGTGTCTGATCCAATCATACCAGCACAACACACACTCACTGGGATGACTCTCAGTCTCCAGAAGCTTGGCAGAAGAAGAATATTCCAGCATAATAACAATACAAAGCACACTGCCAAAATCCCAAAAGAGTTTCTAAAGAAAAAAAAAAGTAAAAACTATCACCTGACCAAGTATGTCAACTGCCGTGACTCCAACAGAACACCTTTGGGGCATTTTAAAGAGAAAGGTAGAGCAACACGACCCCTCCAGCAAAGAGCATATGATATAAATCGTCTCTGACAAACAGCAGAAAATCTCTCCAGATATTTGTGCAACACTGGGACCTTCCATGCCGAGGAGGATTGAGTCTGTCATCACAAATAAGGGTGGACTCACGAAGTATTGAAGAAAAAGATTTGAATCTCAGTAATGAAAGGTGGACTGACTTTTGTTGCACTGAGTTCCTACTGTGAGGCCTGTATTTTTAACATTGTAAATCTAAACTATTAGTTTTTAATTTTAGACAAGAACACATACCCTACTGTTCAACTTAGAAGGATGCAACTACTTTAGGTCTATACAACTTTGAATGATTTGACATTTAAGTGATATTGCACGGGGTTGTACTCATTTCTGTTGAATACTCCAAATCATCTAGTTACAGTAAATACACAAGAGAATGGAAATAGCCCTTGAGATTAACAATTACAACAATACGTACTGTGTACCTGTGTATTTCCATCTTTCTGAGGACCTAAATGTGCCACTGAGGGAGTATTTTACTGGTACTTACAAACAAAATGCACTGTACAAAATGTGAACCTTTCATTTAAACGCTTAAGCGTGCAAAAGTATTAGTGTTAGGTAACTAATACTAAAATCCGGTTCATTCAAGTGCATTACTGCCCTGCAATCAACACACGGCCCTCATGAATACAGTAATACACACACGCGTGTGTGCCCATTCAGCGTGATGATACAGGACAAGTCAGGTTAGCATTAGCACACATGCTACGTCCTTAAGGTCAACCCAGGACCACGTTAAATACCCTCATTTTAACCTGTTATAACGCTGCGGATAAAGCACATGCAGGTTTGGGCCACCCCAGTCCCGGGTTCGGTCTGTAAACGACTGGGATAAGCGAGGGCAGTTAGCCGTTAGCCAGACAATAACCGGCTCAGTGAGAGAGAGAGAGAGAGAGAGAGAGAGAGGGAGAGAGAGGCCCGGTAAAAGCACTCTCTCACCCCCTTCATACTGCAGCTTACCTGGCTCACAGAGCTTGAAGTCAAGGGTGTAATGTCGCACTGCCATGATGGGACAGGGCCGTGTGCCATGCCGGGAGAAGGCAGCCGAGTGAAAGCGGGACAGTGTGTGAGTGTAGCTGGATGGAAGCGAGCAGGACGCGTACAGAGCTGTGCAGCGGCTCGGTGCACTGAGGAAGTGGGCGGAGGGGCAGCGCTCAAGCTCCAACTGCGGGACCGGAGGGAGGGGTGCGGGGTCATGAATAACCAAATTAATACGGTGTAAGGTTTCTTTTTAAAGCCTTAAACCTTATTATATCTCGAGTAGCACTTGAGCTCACTGACAGCCTAACGATGGGTGAAGCCTTTGAGACCCTAACCGGCACGGTTTTCACTGTGAGATTCACAAAAAAGCCCTGGAGAATACAGGGCTTAGACATAAGTATGCCCTGGATGGGACGCCAATGGGGGCTGTCAGGGTCCAGTTAAAGTGTCCTGGGATGTTCCATTAACTGATCTCTCTGTAGACACAGCCTGCATGTGACACCTGACCTGGCCAAAAGGCATCACTGGGACTAGAACCATGGTCTCCAAAGTAGTGGGCTAGCATATTAGGCCACTGCGAATATACAAAGAAGTCATTCATTCATTCATTCATTCATTCGTTCATGCATTTTCTATACCTGTATAATCCAAATTAGATTCACAGGCAGCACAGGCTGCATGGTGGGAACCAACCCTGGACCTTTGTTTGGTTAAAAAATGTAATGGAGCTCTCAAATGCGCCACCGTGTCGCCTCACAGCTCTAGAGATCCCTGGTTTTACTCCAACCTCAGACACCGCCTGTGTGGAGTTTGCATGTCCTCACCGTGTCCTATTTATTCTGGGAGCTCCGGTTTCTACCCACAGTCCAAAGGGTGGAAATTAATGAGGTAAATTGATTTTGCTAAATTGGCCTGATCTGAGTATGACTAGTTTCGATGTCACCTTGTGTCTGTCTTTCAATAGCCATTGATTCTGAAAGTGACATTAAACAACCGAATAAACAAACAAAGATTTATGTCATTTGGCAAACACCATTATACAGAGGAATTTACAACTGATGCAATCTTTCAATTCAAGGGCTTTGCTCAGGGACCCAACAGTCACAGCTTGGTAGAGGTGGGATTTGAACCATGGTCTATCCGGTCCTTAATCACTAAGCCACCACAATTTTGCACCTTTGATAAAATAGTCTTGGCACACAACCTATAAAAATACATTTGACTCCTATTTATGATAAAAGTGCATGTTAGTAGTGTTATCATGTTAAAAAAAATATTGTACTCATCTAACTTTTTTGTGTGTCCAAGTTCTTAAGAGGTGTGCACTCTTACAAAGCTCCCAAAGTAAGTCTTCTCATTATTCAGATACGTTTTATAACAAATTCTGTCACGATTCATGTTTTTCACGCGAGTCCTTTAGATTAGCCATTGCCATTAGTCATGTTAATAGCTAAGGAAAGAATTCTGAGCCGAGTAAATTATTAGTTAACACATTCGGTTAATATTTATGTGATTAACGAAGAGTGATTTCAATCACTGTGCTGTGTGCTGTCTGAGAAGTCATACAGTAATGGAGTGATTTGTGTTGGCTGACCACTCCTGGGGGAACGTATGATGGACCAAAGATGTGAATCTGAATGTATTAAACTCTAACTGTAACACTGAGGTGGTTGCAAGATGGTGCCAATGGTGCCTTCTGACTGGGTCAGGCATGTAGGTTGTGTTTGATGGAAGGTTAATGGATGGGCACTGCAAGGCCATGTCATTGGCTGGAGTCCCATTCAGGGTACACGGTTGATGGCGCCCTGTGAATTCTGGGGATAGGCTCCAGAAATCACCCAACAGCCCAAGGCTAACCAGGATAAGTGGAGTTCAAACTAAACACACACACACACACACACACACACACACACACACACACACACACACACACACACAAACAACCTTTCTCCACTGATAAATCCTCAGTAAATACATGCAGGACCACAAACAGGCTCAGGCCTCAGGCTATATCACATGATTCTATCCTGGGAACTGATATTTTCCAAACTCAGCAAAATTTAATGCACACATCTTAAAACATAATGGAAAAACACATGGTGTGCAAAACAGTGTGATCACCTATCTAGATGATCCGTTAGTGTTGTTAAGGTTTCAGCACGTATTTGTTAATGGCTACAGAAATGTGTCCTTTGTCAATTCTTGTCATTTAGAAAATGAAACAGCTATTGGTACTGTGTGTCTTGTTGCTGTAGTATCACTTCCAGTATCATCTACGCTTCTTCAGGCAATTGCCATCCAGCTTGTACAGCCTGGCTCCTTCTATTTTCAAGTAACACCTCGCCTGAAGACACCATTCCTAAACTGCTGACATTTCCAAATACAGACCTGTCTCCCTCCTTCCAGTTCCTCCATCCATTTAAGACTCAAATTTATGATTGTTGCTCTGGATAAGAGCAAGTTTCCACCTACAGTGTGGAATTTTTTATTTTTAACCAGGTATGATTAAAAACAACAACTGTTTTTTGACAGTTGATAAGAGGAGGCTGGATGGATGGAGGCTGCCTACTCAATTCTAAGATGGCATACTGTTCAAAGTACACTTGATAGATTAAAAAACACATCCAGATAGACATGTCAAATTGCTGCAAAACTCGGCATGCAATTCCATTTCAGGCAGATATATAAAATATTACAGTTGTGGTCTGATTAGACACTGGGATTTGCCACAAGAGGGAATTAAAGCGAGTCCCCCGCTGACCTATTAAAAGGCTCTCAGATTCTACTTTTGGGTGATGTACCTCTTGGTGAGCAATCGTTGACTGATAGACATGCCTTTACGAGAGCAAGTCCAGTTGACAGACTTTGAAAGGGGGTGCATCAGTAGACTGAGAGAAGCATGAGGGTTGTTTCGATAAATTGTCCGCCATCTAGCCCATTCTGACCTAGGATTAGGAGGTGTTGGGAGCAGTGGTTTTGTGAGGGCACACACACACGGCAAACAGGCTCTGGACAGCCCAGACAGACCATTTACATTACCATTTATATTTACATTACTGGGGAGCCATTGCATACAACAATAAATCACCCATAGTAGTGATACAAGGGACACTAACAACTCAGCGATATGTTCAGGACATCCTGTGGACATGTGTTGCCTCTCCTGCCAGAGCTTCCAACTGGCATTTTTCAGCAGGATAAGCACAGCACGGGTTTCCTAGGAATGCCTCTGCCAGACTGACACACTTCCTTGGCCTACCCAGTTGCCAGATTTATCGCCAATCAAGCATTTATGGAACCAGCTTCGGCAAACTATGGTCGTGATGAGGTTCTACAGGCCCAGCTGCAACATCTATGGGCAAATGTACCACAGGATACCATACAGAACCTGTAAACCTATATGCCCAACTGTATCTTGTATCCAGGCTAGAGACGGCCTAACAGGGTAACTGGTGCCTCCTTTTAATTGTACAGTTTTACCCAATAAACTTTCGCTCTAATGTTGTAATGACTTAAATATATCATCATTGCATTCACACATATAAAGCTTTATTTGATTCCAACAACTTCTTGGTGAGTTATTTTTTTGTGTTAACATAACGCGATTTGTCTGTATTTGTGCTACAATTGATTGTAGTTGTTTATACAGTCAAACCCTGCTATCTGAAAACCCTCTATCTGAATTCCTGCTCTGACATATGGTATATTTCAATCCCCTAACCTGCTATATGAACTCCTAACAGCTATAAAGGACAATGATTGGGAAAATAACTTTTATTTTCTAATGTATACAGTAATGGTTGTTGACTTGTACAGTCCAGCTCCTTCTGTTTTCAAGTTGCATCTTGACTGAAAATGCTGTCCCTCAACTCTTGACATTCAAATACAGACCTGCATCCCTCCTTCCATTCCCTCCATCCATTTAAGAGTCAAATTGAAGACTTGCTCTGGATAAGCACAAGTTTCCACCTACTTTACAGTATTTTTAACTAAGTATGACAAAAACAACAACTGGTTTATTGATAAAATTATTTTCATCTTGGCGATACGGTACAACAAAGGGATCGGCACTATCAGGTTCATCAAATTAAGCAAATACAAAACCATTTACAAACAGGTGGATAAATATCATGCTTACAAAAATAGACAGTTTCACTGCTTAACTCGTTTAGTCGAACATTACTGAAGCGGCCTGTGTTTAGCACTGGAATAAGGGCACAAAAGCCAAACAGAGTCAGCCAAAAGGAAGCAAGGACAAGGGTGACACTGAATACACACTCATCACTCTCTCTTTTACAACAATGACACAGTCGTTCCTGTTATACTCATTAACACCCGCTCTGTTACAGTTATAAAATTCAGACGTATAATTTCCGCACTCTTATATAAGCAACACATATAAAACTCATGCAGGTGAAACTAAAACACAATCAGCAGTAATAACATCTTCCTTCAGTGCCTTGTGTTTCCTAATCAGCCACTGCTGAGGATTCAGCCATTCGGCTTCCCGGAAAAATCCAATAGACGTCGAGAAAATACAAATGATATCATACAACACACAATTTTAACACATTGTTCATATCAATATACAAAATAATGCCTTCATATCCACATATTAACATTGTGCAATGCTGGAAATCATGAAAAGAAGGAAGACAGTGCAGAGGAGGACTGGGCGATATGGCACTATATATCACGATACTATGTTTTCACTCTTTATAAGCATCATTTTTTTAGCTTTTGCCAAAAAGGGCAAACTAAAGATAGAAAAATAAAATTAAGAGATGCTAGTACTTTAATAAAATGAAAGGCTGGGAGTCCTGGAGAGAGTGAATTAACCCTGCACTTCACTTTCATTTTCCATACCTGTTAAATCCAATCCTCCAGCCAATTTAGAGGCCAAGTCAGAGCTTCTACAAATGCATTGATGACTACAATGACTTTAATAAAAGATGTGGTGGCTATGTATTTTAAAGAAAGCCTTTTTAAATACCCCTTTACTGCTAAACAAGCCATAACACTGCGAAAAACAAGGCTGTAACGTCAGCTTTCTGTACTCCCTCTAGGTGGCGCATGTGAACCACCATCAATGCAGTATTCGTGTTTTTTCCATCGTGATTACACAGTCAATCTATATAGTATGCAGTACCTTAATAGTTAACCCTCTATGAAAGGCCGCTTTAATGCCTTAATGAATAAAGGTCATGAAAATAACAGAAGTAGACGGCGTCAAGATGGGCTTTTAACCTTACTGATATGGCAATGATTGTTAGCTTTTGTTTATTCGTAGCGTTCAGTGGTAGTAGCCTACAAACACCGGTTGGCACAGTAGTAATTCCCTAGAATGGGCACGAAATTCCTGGGATAGGCTCAGGACCCCCCGCAACTCTCAGACTGATTCTCCTGTGTGACTATATTACTCTGCCAGCATTAAAAGAAGGTGAGGTAAATGATACAGGAACGAGCTAGGGATTTTCCTCATAAGAAATGATAGAAATAGTCTCCCACTACCCAAATACTCACCATACAACTCATTTCGCAGAATGCGGTGCATTCACTTAACCGGATTTGACTATATTTCTGTCTTGTTCCATAACTCATATCTCTCCACTGGATACCCGTCCAATACAGGATTCACTATAAAACAATTCTGCTGGTTTTAAAGTCCAGGCATGCCTTGGCTAATTCTTATCTTTCTGATCTACTTTCAATTTGCTGATTCTCACCTTCTTTCTGTTCCTTTCTCTAGGCTTCGTTTCATGGGTGATAGGGCCCTCAGTATTGCTGGCCCTAAGCTCTGGAACGTGTTGCCTCTATATTTGCGCACTTGCTCTTCTCATTCTATTAAAAACAAAACAAAAGAGTTAAAGACCTCTGTGTTTCAGACTGCTTTTCACCTGTAATTAGTTTCCTCAGCTCTAATTCCTTTTTCGCTCGATATTTCAGATTTTGTGATTTTATGATTTTTGTTTACGCCTTGGGTTCCTTGAAAGGCACTTATAAATGAATGTATTATTATTATTATTATTATTATTATTAATAATAAAAAAAACTCTGCTATCTGAATTCCCACTATCTGAATTCTCGCTATAACATATGGGCTATTTTAATCCCCTAACCTGCTATCTGAACTCTTAACAGCTATAAAGAATGCTGATTGGGAAAATATATTTAATATCTAATTATATGGTAAGGGTTGTTTACTTCATATTGAAGCATTCAGTGGTAGCGGAAACACGGTTTTAGTCAGCGGAGATCGCATGCACATGGAGGCACGTCTGATGACTGAGACCCTGCTTGTTCGAAATAACAAAGCAGATAACAGGCAGGAGGGCCAAACACAAAGCTTCCTGCCCACTATATTACACTGGCATCATTAAAGTAGGTGGGGTTTGAAATACCAATTAATGAGGTCGGGATTTTCTCACAAGAAATAATGAACACACAAACATGTCCAAACGAGGTACTATCAGGTTTTATGGTTTATGTATTGTGGCATCCTCAGCATCTCCCAGCATGCATTGTAGGATTATTTTCATTATTCTAAGGGTATTATTGCAAATGCGTACTATTTAGGGGCCCTAACCCAGAAAATGCAGCTCATAGGAGATGGCATGTCCTGGTGTCGTTGCAGATAAGCCTCCTGTTTTAACCCTGTTCATCCTGGTCAGGGTTGCAGGGGTGGTCTGGAGCCTAAAGCAGAATAGAGGTACACCCTGGACAAGGTGCCAGTCCATTACCAGTTGATATTTGGAATGCAAGCCCCAACTGGGATTCAAACCAAGGCTCTTTCCAGCATCTGGCTCTTACCACCAAGCCTCTGGCCCCTGCTTCCCGGAAACAGAATGGATTACGTCTGGTTAATAGAGTGTGGGTGTACTTCTTGTCTGGGCCCAGTACTGGCTAGACTTTAGAAGGTTAATAGTGCTGTACAGAGTAGTGTTGTATTGCTTTGTGAAAATTACAATTCGGACCTTCTGAATCTGTTAATTAAATGTGTTTTATCCAAACTACATAGCATTACAAAATTTCTCAATATAACTGTGGTTATTATTCAAATTTCAGAAGCTTGAGGGAAAGTTTCTGTGTAGCTCAAATATTCTTATCACCCAGTGACAAGCTGGGTCAGACTTTTAATCTGACCTGATGTATAAGGGAGCCAGTCATTCTCCTGTACAGTACTATATACATTATTTATTCACTGACCCGGTGATTATGATCATAGCTCTTGTACTGGCAAAGCTGGTTTATTTAAAGTTCATTTAAAGTCATTTCAGATGCAAAAATGCAGGATATATCCTGGGTCCAAGGGCTAAATGAATCAAAGGAAGGAAAATTAAACCCAACCAATCAGTTGCATCAAAAAACAAGGACACCTGAGGGTATATTTCATGTATCGTGATATAACGTCACATAGCCCGACCCTGGTGCAGTTCTATGGCAGATCAGAGATTCAAATAGAATTATGAGTAAGAATGAAGAGAAATGGATGCAGAGGTAAGTCTTCTCCCATCTTCATCTGTATTAAATGGCCTTTACACGTCCCGATGAATGATCTTTTTCTCTGCTTCTTGGAGTGGGACATCCTGTGGGTAGAGGATTTACGTCTACATTAAATCACATGTCCAAGTGATTTACAAATGAGGCAATCCAACACAGAACTGAATGAAGTCAACAGAATTAGAACGAACAGTGTGAGCCTTGTATGAGAAAAGTTATACCTTCTTTAGGCCTAATAACAATTAACGTTAAATATTAGGATAGGATTCTACATGCACAACCTGCTGAACCTGTATAAGGTTTGCTTCCACCAGACCTAACAATCTCTTCTTTTAAAGGAAGAGGACCTAACCGTCGCACCAACACAGTCCACAATGCATTCTGCTACACAAGGACTCTTATGAATATAATCCTGCTGTCTGCTCTCACCCAGACGAGGGCAGGCTAGCCATTTGAATCTGGTTCCTCTCAAGGTTTCTTCCTTATGCATCGCAGGATGTTTACTCTGGGCTCTAGACTCGATTCTCTGTAAAGCTGCTTTGTGACAAGGTCTATTGTTATGATCGCTATACACAATGCATTCGGAAAGTCTTCAGACCCTTTCACTTTTTTCACATTTTGTAATGATGAGGCCTTGTGCTAAAATAGAATAAAGGTTTACCCCATAATGAGAAAGTGGAAACATAATTTCATAATGTTTTGCAAATTTATTAAAAAGGAAAAGCTAAAGTTTCTCAGTGACATAAGTGTTCCGACCCTTTGCTGTGACACTTGAAATTTCTCTTTCCCATTTCTCTTGATCATCTGTGAGATGTTTCTACACCTTAACTAGAGTCTGTCTGTGATAAATTCAGTCGATTGGACATGATTTGGAAAGACACACACCTGTCTTTATAAGGTCTCACAGCCTACAATGCATATCAGAGCAAAAGCCAAGCTGTAGAGCTCAGAGACATTATTGTTTGGAGGCACAGATCTGGAGAAGGCTACACAAATTCTGCTGCACTGAACGTTCCCAAGAGCACAGTGGCCTCCATAATTCGTAAATGGAGGAAGGACTCTTCCTAGAGCTGGCCGCCCCACCAAACTAAGTAATCGGGGGAGAAGGGCCTTGGTAAAAGAGGTGACCAAGAACCCAATGGTCACTCTGGCTGAGCTCCAATGTGTGCAAATGGGAGAAACTTCCAGAAGATCAACCATCACTGCAGCACTCCACCAATCTGGGTTTTATGGCAGAGCAACCAAACAGAAGCATCTTTTTAGTAAAAGACACATGAAAGCCTGCCTGGAGTTTTAAAAAAAAAAGCACATAAAAACTCCAAACAGGCTTTCATGTGTCGATGTATTGTAAATTGGTGCTATGTTCGGTGAATGTCACAGTATTTTTGTCCAGAAAGCTTATGGTATGAGGAATAAACTGAGTTTACAGTGACTACTACTGCCTTTAGCAATGCACCATTTATAGCTCTTGTCGTCTCTTAGATAAAATATGGGGTCAGAAACCACATAAGCAAATATATTTGGCGTTACGTGTGCAGTATGGTTTGAGGATAGTGTGTGATTTGAAAGTAACATTGTTTTTGATCAAACTGTTCCTTTTATGCTCTACAGGTCTGTATTTCACTAGGATAGTTTCACCCTAAATACTTCACTACCTGGCAAAGGGCGGCACACACTGTGCTTCATGAAAATGACATATAAAAAATGACATATAAACGTAGGAACAATAGCTGTTTTATTACTGAATTATACTTGTGTCTGCTGATTATTATGCTACATTGTGTTCTCTATCCCCAGATGCCAGTTACCTTGAAGGTGTTCTGAAGTATGCGCAGCCGGTGCAGCTTCTCGTTAAGCAGGGGGTCGTTACCGCGCCGCACGAACGAGCGCTTGTACTCCAGACGACTAGGGGCTAGGTGGTCGTTCACGGGGGGCAGGCTGGCCCTCTCTAGAGCTCGGTACAGGTCGCACAGCGAGTCGGCCTGATGCCTGCGCTCCCGCTCTAAACCTGCAGAGGGAAGCAAAGAGCAATGGTTTCTTTTGGAGTGAGGAGTGTGGTTATGTAAAGTGTCTTTATTTAAATGTGAACTGGAAATGGGTCACTTTAAAGGTCAAAATAGCATATCTGGGTAGTGCCTTTACTCTAGATAATGACGTTAACCTAATATTTGACTTGGCTGAAAAGTTTTACACAGAGTGAGACCGATCCAGAGCACAAATCTGTTAGAGGCAAACAGAGACACGAATCCTCCAGCACTACAATCAGCTATAACAAACAGATGGACAACAGAAGATGAATAACAAGACCTGGGGTCAATATTCACTGTATAACATAAGCTATAAGCAGGAATGTGCACAGATATACCCTTGTGCCCTTGTCCTTTTGCCCTCAGTCTGTACAGTGATTCTTTACTTAGAGGAACCTTTACGAACCCAATTTATAAATTCATGTTAGAAACACTTCATAACAAAATAAATAGCTTAGGTATTAAAAATAGAATGTATGGCATCACCAACAATACTTCTGCATCAAAATCATTGTGGTTTATATTAAAAAAATGGTTTAAACACTAATACTTTGCTACTTTGGCCTTGTCAATCCATTTTAAAAATCACAATGTGGATTTATTCTAATTTAAAAAGACTAAGCTTTTGCATATTTTTGAATAACATATTATCGTCCCCAACATTAGTGTCTTTACTGGAACAGCCCATGACTTCTGTAGCAAATTATCTGCAGGTATCACTTATTTATGTCATAATCATGGAAACAAAGACTGGCGGGGGGCGTACATATCAGCCATGAGAGAAGAATAACATTCTGATATCAGGAAATGGGAATCATTTAATTATGTATACCTCCTGATAGGGGTGTAATGATACACTCTACTCACGATTCGATTCACAATTACTGAGTTTACATTTCATAAAAGACATTCATTGAATGAAGTGTAAGCAAAGCAAAACAATGCTCATTTTCTTGTATAAGTTTTAAAGTTTTTAAACCAAAACCTTTAGACCTTTTTAAAAGAAATGACTGGAAACAGAGGTTTGAAATTGTAAACAAAATGCTCTATTGTAAATTCAGCATATCTTAAATAAAACAATCTTTTTTATTTCTGAAGAATAACAATTCAAAACCATGTGTAATTTTCTTGTAAAAAATAAACAAAGAGAGTATTTAGTTCCCTTGAATTAAAAGAAATGGGAAGGATTCTCACTGAAAACAGAATATGTGTCTGTATGACTGCGCTGCATTCGATGGTGATAAAATCATGAACGCATAATTCAACTAGATGATGCATCGTCCTACCCAGCGCTAGACATTATTTAATTATTTAAAAATGATGAATATTGAATTACATATCTGAATTCTACATAATCTCAGTTGTAGCCATCATAAAATCTTTATTTTAAAGCTTGTAAACATATCTTCAAATAACTAAAACAAAAATATTACAAATATTATTATTGCAAATCTCAAGATGGTAAAAAACTCCCCCAATTGAAGTACGCCCCCTTAACTGCCCCTATGCTGGCTTGTATAATAAGTTTTTACGGCTTTCTTGTGGCGTGCAGAGCAAAAGGTGCACATCTGGAATGCGGTCATGAAACTTGTGCACTTGTGAGTCTCACTCACAGCTGCACTGTTTAAAAAATGTGGCTCAGCTCTACAGCAATACAGTGAATTAGGCTGGCTTGGGTTTCATGGCTCTTGGGCACCCTCTTCATACCTGCTATCAATATTTCACCTCGACCCCCATCACAGAAACACACATCACTACAACAGGGTCGTCTATTAGCAGCTATAATGACAGGGTGGTATAACAGCTTTGAGAATCAATCTATCATTCATTCACTCAAAGCAGGCAAGTCACTTACTGGTACATTTTTGGGAGGTGGAGGAAACCAGCAGGATGGAGAACAAGCCAGCTCCACAAAGACAGACAGTACCCAGAGACTGAAACCGATTCCCAGACCCCTGGAGCTGAGGGTACACTGCCTGACAGCTCAGGTATTCCTATATGATGCAAAATGCATGCAATGGAAATATAATCCTGCTCAGGAAAAGCTACTGTGGTGATGAATATTTGTTCACTGTGCGCTGTAGGATCTGCTGCGTTCACCTTTTAGAGATTAATCAGAAAGCCTGGGTGTAGCGCAGAGTGACAGAAAAGCCCTAAAGCCTCATCCTATGCCTGAGCAGACATTAAGCCAGGATGAAGGACTTCCTCGTGTGTTCTGGGGCACGACGACTTCAGTACTGGAAGCATGTGTGAATATAAACATGCACATGATTGCGGGTCTGTATTACAAACACTGGATGCAGTGAGGATGAGCCAGAGAGGAAAATTCAGACTTATGATGAGGGGTGGCACAGTGTGGTTAGCTTTGCCACCTCACAGCTCCAGACACTCCGGGTAACTCCCACATTCCAAACACATAGAGGACTGTGCAAAATCTTAGGTATTTTATATTTTTCAGTTTACATTCTACTTTTTCCTGTGTGGAGTTTGCATGTTCTCCCAGTGTTTGCATGGGTTTTCTCCAAGTACTCTGGTTTCCTCCTACATTCCAAGGATGTGTGTCAGGTTAATTGGTGTTTCCAAAGTGCCCCTTAGAGTGTGAATGTGTGTGTGAGTGTGTGGGTGTGTGTGCCCTGTGATGGACTGGCACTCTGTGTTGCCGGCTGGGCACCGGCTCTACCACGACCCTGACTAGGATAAGCGGACAAGACAATGAAAGAATATTCTGCTTTTTCTTTATTTATTTAAATCAAGAATAAGCAGAATATAAACTGAAAAATATAGGATGACCAAGACTTTTGCAAAGTACTGTACAAGTCGCATCAGTTGTCCCAGTGTGAATGAGATTGTGTGTGCCCCCTAATCCCTAATGGACTGGTGGCCTGAACAGTAGTGGTTCCCTCTTTGCACCCTGTGCTGCCGGTTAAGCCCGAACCTGTGCGTGTCCCTGAACTGGATTAAGCGGGAATGGAAGGTGAATGAGTGAGTGATAATCATACAGCGCTCTGGGATGTGCAGCAGTCTAAGCTTGGCTAACACCGCAGGAAACTGGGTTTTACTCTAGAGAGTGCCTTCTGGCCAAGGTTGGGCATCAATATCAGACAAGACTGACTGTGTTGCACTGCAACAGCGACCCCTGTTGGCCCTCCAATGGAGCAATTGCTTCCAAAAATCCAATTACCAAGTCATTCCAAGCCCACCAGCTTTGAACCCAAATATGTATTCTATAACTGAAGTACAGTACCAGTCAAAAGTTTGGACACACCTTCTCACCCGGTGTTTTTCCTTAAGACATCAAACCTATGAGGGAACACGTATGTAATCTTGTAGTAAACCAAAAAAGTTAAACAAACCAGAATAAGTTTTATACTTTAGACTCTGTGTTTCAACCAGACCTCTGCACAACAAAGCTGATGGTCCAAACCCATTAAGAACTCTTGACATTGCCCACCTGTTAATTGAAACCCTTGCCAGGTGATTACCTTGTAGAGCTGATTGAGAGAATGCCAAGTGTGTGCAAAGCTGCCATCAAAGCAAATGGTGGCTACTTTGAAAAATCTGAAGTATAAAACATATTGTAATTGTAAAACACTTTTTTTGTTTACTACATAATTCCATACGTGTTCCTTCATAGTATTGATGTCTTCAATATTAATATTAAATTTAGAAAATAATCCAAGGTGTGTCCAAACCTTTAACTGGCACTGTATATTACACGGTGTAAAGAAGCAGTAAAGTTTGGGGGCACAAGATCCCATTTCAGAAGGTAAGGCATGCCCCCCTGTGAATGCCTCCCGGTGACCCGGGTGTGTCGTTGTATACCTGCATCTCTGCTGTAGATGTGGCCCATCTGGTCGTGATGGACGTCTCTGTGGTCAGGTGCCCCCGCTGTGGCTGCTAGGATGGCGTGCAGGCCGCTGTCTCGTGGCAGTGTGAAACTGCGATGTTTTACCTCCCGTACTATCCGGGCTGTTGAGGGCAGAGGCTGGCGGGGCAGCTGGCTGGGCGTAAGTGGGCCATGGCGCTCGGGTGGTGGGCATCGCTGTGCAGGCAACGTAGCCTGGCGTCGGAGTTCTGCAGGCACGGCGCCGTTGGGCTCCAGGAAGACGGCATCCTCTAGGGGCAGAGACTGCAGGTAGTGCAGCCCGGAGCTGGTGAGCGGCGTCTCGATCAGGTCCTGCCACGAGCGCCGCTGGCTGGACGACTTGCGCCCGGGAGAGGTGGAGCCGCTCATGCTGGCACACTGGGGATCAGGTTGGAAGTCCTCACGAGGAGAATGTGGCTGGACGGATTCTGTGGACGGGGGCCGGATGCGCTTGGGTTCCAGGTAGGGGCTCACCTGTAGTGCAGAGAAGAGGATGTTCTTGGAGGGTGTGCTAGATTGACCGGATATGTTTGAGTAGATTGCTTGGACGGATGGGTTTATATTCCATACAAGCACAACAGAACACCAAAATGAACCTGACACTGACAGGCTGGTTTTAAGTACCAAATAGAAACAAACTTAGCTATGCTAGCCAGCTATCAGCAGCACTGTACTTATAAATAGCTTCACTATTTAATGCTATTTTTAGCTATGCTCACTCTCAAGCTAGCAGTTGTTAGCCAAACTAATAGCCAATTTTAAAAGCAGGCTAGCGAACATGAACTAAGCTGGCTACACTGTCTGACTGTCTTTGATAGATTATATCATAAAGATGCAAATCTTTTAAACAGTTAAAATGTGAAAGTATCTTAAAGTCTAGCCTACAAGACTAACCAAAACATTAGCTATTCCACTTAAGTAGCAGTCAGCATCTGCTATTGTTCCATCACAAACAAGATGCTAACTACATCAGTTTAAATCTCTTCAGTACTTAACTTAAGATTTCTACACCTCTAAATTGAATCGTACCTTATTTGGACAGGTAAACAAGTACTAAAATGTCCAAAATCTAAATGTATTTCAGTATTTAAATAATCTGTTTCATTCACCCTGCTAAAAAAGCAGCACAGACCAGCGTATGTTGTGTTTTGGATGCAGGTATGTCGGTCTATTAGAGGACCATATGAGATCCATTTTTCATGTTTGAAAATCATTTGGTCAGAACAGCTTTTTCCATCTCCACAATATTGCTCGTCTTCACCCCTCTCTTTCTGTGAAAGATACTGAAACTCATCCCTCAGACTGCTGTAACTAAACCGTCCGCCCACTTCAGTATCTTTTCACAGTATGCAAAATTCTGCCACTAAATGTGTCCGTCGCAATGATGCTGCAACGTTAAATAAAGAAAATAAATAAACAAACAAAATATTCTTGTAAAGCAACCTTGGGTATGAGAAAGGCACTACATAAACAGAACTTATTACTGTTATTGAAAAGGTTGTGCTGATTGGGGCTGGTCTGGTGATGGCGTAGCTGATGAACTCGAATGGTCTTGCTGGTATAACTCGTTGACCGACATACAAGTTTCCAAAACACAACAAATGCTGTTCTTTGCTGTTTTTTAAGCAGGTAGACCGCATGATGGACGATTTAGCCACATTTACCAGGTGTTCTGGCTGAAATCCACTGACTGCACCATTAATTCCACTAAATTTAACGAGTCAAACTGGCAAAAGTGGCATGACGAGAGAAATAAAGCACACCTGCGGCATTAAAAAGAAATAAAGCAAGGCTCAGAGCTGTCGCGATCAGTTAGGCCTTGAATACATTAGCGCTCACACATTCACCCTGCACTGGGTCTCCCATTCAGTTTAGCAGGACCCGGTGCCAGTGGACGCGCTTCAAAAAGCCCCTTTGTTTCAGAATCCGAAGCCACAAAGCTGCTCTCTAGCTTTAATTATTAATAAGCCCTTCACCTGCTGCCCTCCTTCGAATTTCACGCTTCATCTGCTTTCCCATTTCCATCTGCTCTCACTTCTATTTCTTCACTACCTTCATGTTTGAGATCTAAAGGTCATCATGTCTGACAAACTCATCCGAGTAGACAACATGAGAAACAAACAGCTGGGCTCCTGCTATTCCACAGAGTCTCAGTCATCTGAAAAAGGCAGCATCTCGGGATATTTCACTGGTGTGAGACGTACTAAGGCAGGGTAGGTGTCATACGGCGGTGGGGGACTGTCCTGTTTAGCCACTGAGGACATGTTATCTGCGTCCTCATGGTCGCTCTCACTCCAATAGTCTGAGAAAGAAGCAGAGAAAAGCATATGAACACAGTGTTAAGGCCTTTTCACACCGGGGTTGATTGTTATGGGCGAAAAAAAGGGATGCGATTTTTAACGTAGTGGGATTGTGGAACTCCCTGTCCGCTTTTGCGTTCTTTAATTTCCCTTCTTTTAATATGTCAGACATTTCACCGTGTCTCTTTCACATCGTCATCTTAAAAAAACAAAGACACGAGCGAAAACGTGTGCAGGAAGCTATAGTTTGTGTTTTTTTGTGAGCATGAACAGATTAGTATGCACTTCTAATGCACCATCCAGTCCCTGTGAATTTTATCAGCATCATTCTCCAGCCTTTCAGTTCTATTCCACCAGATATTTTCTGTAATATCCATGTTTTTAGAGTCAGTGTTTTGCTCGTCCTATAAGCTCTTGATGAGCTGTTCTGCCCGACAACCGAGCTCTGATTGGTCAGCCTGATTTTAACGCATCCGAACAACACAGAAATTAGAACATGCTCTGATTAATTTACGCAGCGTCGCAGTCCATCAGTTTTAGACTCGATGTGAAGGACGGCATTACTGTCGGTGTGTTCTTTTTCAAAACTTGACATCGGTGTGAAAAGGCCTTTATACATTTAATGTCATGACATTTACAGCATTTATGAGCAGTCCATAGACGTAACCACTGATCCACCACTGCAACTGGTGTAATGGTTAAAGGAATAGTTTGATAAAAAAGTCAAAAGTTCCAGTTTTGACCATACTTGTCCTGTTCAGGGTCGTGGAGTCCATTCCATAATTTACTGGGAATAGATTCACTTTGTGGAATGCTGGTCCATCACAGGGCAACCTAGTTGCGGGACTTGACTTTCACAGGCTTTTCCCCCATGTTTAATCTCCACTTTTTTCAGGGTCAAGCTGTTCCAGATCCTATTACGGATCCGCCCAATGAAGCGCCAATCGGAATCCTAGGTTTATACTTGACACATTGCAATTGAAATATGATGCCATTGCGGTGGTTCTGCCTGTTGCAACGTTTATTAAAATTTCCACAACATTTTGTATTTTTGGTTCCTCATGTCTGGAATGTTGTTATTCTGTTTTTGCTGTAGTTAGCTAAAGATGATAATGTCATTTGTATGATTTTGAGGTTGATTCATGTAGTTGTTATGCCTCAGTGCCATGGATCTGTACCTCCTACCCTCAATAAAATACATCCTGTGTCAAAAAGTAAGAAAGGGTTTTTAAGGAACTACTTTTACTTTTTACTTTAAGTACATTTAGAAGCTGTTATGTACTTGTATACTTCTACTTGAGTAAGCTAAATAAGGCATCAGCTTTTACTTAGAAGTTTTTTTTACTTAAGTAAAGAAATTCTGTACTTCTGTCACCTATGATCCTGCCGGTGAATTTTGGCTGGGTCTAGCATCAGACTGATTCATAACTGGCCATGTCTATGAGAGGGGAGGGACCTGGAGCTGCACCAATGACCCCTTGCGAGCCCCAAATGATGGACTGTGCTCTGTCCAGGGTACATGCTCTTCTATGGCCCATAGGTCAGCCTACCCCACAGGATAGGCTCTGGACCTGTGTAATGTTTTCGTCTTCAGTGTTAAGTACAAGGCTAATGAAGCATGTAATGGAAGCCTTTCCTACCCAAAATCATTACAGTAAACATCTTTTTGCTGGATGGTGGATACTGTTATTGCTTTACTTTCAAACCTTTTGTCTGTCCATCAATCATTCAAGCACGTTTGCATTTCAAACAGTACAGTCAACTCATTGTAAAAGCTTTAGGTTTACTTATCCACGAGACCAGACTAAATCAAAGCGAGAGAATAAGTGATCTGACAGGATCAGCGGGGTGTGAATGCTTCCTCTCACCATGATCCTGCCGAATCCTCTCCTGCTCTGAATGAACCACCGCTGCCATGTTCAATCGACTCAGCCACCTACAAACAAACAGCAATCACCTGCAGAGCTACCAACTGCTACCAAAAGGTTATTTGAACAAATGTTCTATATGTTAATGGTATTTAGGTATTCGGACACCTCTCTGGTGGAAATCTTGCATGTAATAACAAGAACTACATGTTTGAAATTGCAGTGAATTTAAACACCTCTTCACTCTAACAACTCGGACACTCATTTAAATTTTTTTTGCCCCCAAATTCAAACAAAAATTCCAACTTCCAACATGGGCACCCTAGATAAAACACTCAATGGTGCGATCTTCCAACCACGACGCATGTAATCCAGTCCAGTCGGTGGCGATAATGCAGTATGATAAATCGCCACAAACGAAGAAGAAGAACTAGGCAGCGATAATAAGTATATTGGATTATATATATTGGATTATTATATATATTGGATTATATATTGTGTATATCTATATTACATCAGTCTACAGGTGTGATGTCAGACACCCCCTCAGTCTCGGCACCGCTGTCCCAGTGATCATATAAAATTCGCCTCAGTGCCTATAAAATTTCACTTTATTTTCACTTATTTCATGGATCTATTGATAATTTTTTCATTACATTCCTTTGCTTTATTCAAGTGTTAATCATTAATTACATACTAATACTGGTTTAAAAACAATCACTTGGCGCTCGGGTACAGATTAATCCTATTTCCATTACTTCTTATGGGGAAATTTTATTTCAACTTCCAAATGGCCTTCTGGAAACAAGTAAGTTTGAATTTCGAGATTCCACCGTATAGTGCACAATTTTGGGTTTAACACATACAGTGGGGCAAAAAAGTATTTAGTCAGGGGACCAAATACTAATAGCCCCAAAACATCACTGCTCTAGAGGAGATCTGCATGGAGAAATGGGCCAAAATACCAGCTACAGTGTGTGCAAACCTGGTGAAGACTTACAGGAAACTTTGACCTCTGTCATTGCCAACAAAGGTGATGTTACAAAGTATTTAGTTGAACTTTTGTTATTGACCAAATACTTATTTACCACCATAATTTACAATTAAATTCTTTAAAAATCCTACATTGTGATTTCCTGGATTTTTCTTTCATTTTGTCTCTCATAGTTGAAGTGTACCTATGATGAAAATTACAGACCTCTCTCACCTCAAGGAGAACTTGCACAATCAGTGGCCGACTAAATACTTTTTTCCCCACTGTATCTACTGCACTCTAATGCACTCTAACAATCCCACAATGCACCATAATAAGTAATGAACAAACAGAAGACCCTAGCAGACAAGAAATCCCTCCCTAAAACATGATCAACTACATTCACCGGGACTCAAACACATGTCTTGTTACTATTTAATAAAGACACATGTACAGTACATACAACATCTTTAATGGCAAGTTCTCCCAGGTGTCCCTGTGTCGACTCACCTGTTCATGTCATCCACATTATCCGCTGCGAAGTAAAAGCTCTTGATCTTGGGGTGACAGGCCTTAAAGGCACTTCAGTGCAAAAGAGAAGAGAGAGTAAATCAGTGTTTATTAAGACGCTATTATGTCTGTGTAAAAGAATTTCTCCGTACAATTTCTTTCTGCATTCATTTGCTTGGTCGATTTTAAACTCAGGGAGGCTGACGAAGCCCTCTGCCTTCTCATCCTAAAAACACACACAAAGCCATTAGTGCACTGAGAACGGCTCCCAGGACACATTACGTTCACAGAATTGAGCAGATGCCATTATCCAGAGCGTGCTGCACAGCTGGCTCGGTAGGTTGAGCGCTGGTCTATGGCGCATGAGATCCTGGCAGTTAATTCACACAAGAACTCGCAGGTGTATGGGTGCATGTATCTACAGGTCCCTCTTTAAAACTGTTAATACGTTAAAACTCCAGCAGCACTGCCGTGTCTGATCCACTCATATCAGCACAACACACACTAACACACCCCCACCATATCAGTATCAATGCAGTACTGAGAATGATCCACCACCCAAATAGTACCTGATCTGTGCTGGTCCTGTGGGAGTCCTGACCATTGGAGAACAGAGTACAGAGGACGAACAAAGTATATAGAGAAACAGATGGACTACAGTCTGTAACTGTAGAAATACAAACTGCTTCTATATGGTAAGTGGAACTGATCAAATGGAGGAGTACCTAATAAAGTAATCAGTGAGTGCAGACTGCCATCATAACTGTAAGGCAGAAATCAAAAATGATATTTCATTAAGCGTTCCTTAAGCCTGACCTCCTCGTTGATGTACCAGTACAGACAGGCATCCTTCAGCACCACCCAGTACTTCTTCCACTTCTGAGAAAAGTAGCTCTTGGCATCCTTCTTCTTCCAGAGCCAGCCTGCACAGTCTCCCTGTCCCAGGTCTTTACAGGAAATCCTCCGCTTACTGATAGAAGACATCGAACCGGCTGAAAGAAGATGGAAGACAGACCAGAGAAAGAATGAGCTTGGAGAGACTTGGATATTCTATCATGTGTTCATACTTCACTTTTAATCTCACCTCGCAAGCTCTTCTTCGATCTTCCCAACCTCGATGACTGATCGAATGTCTGCAAGATATAACAAACCCTGCTCAGTCAGCTCTATTCAACCACAATAAAGCACCACAAAAGATATGGTGTGCAATGTAAACACATTTAAAACTAGGAGATACCATTTTAGAGTAGCATTCACAGCTATGAAGCAATAACAGCATAGAACATGTAAACACTTCTGCTTTGGGCAAGGGTCTAATTTACTACTAATGTAGTAGTCCAATTACTACTAATGTGATAGATCATTCATTCATTTTCACACTTAATCCAGTTCAGGGTCATGGGGAGCCAGGGCCTAACCGGTAAGACATTTTTCTAGTTGTATTCTAATAAAGAGTATGCGAAGTAATTCTATATAATCATTATACCATTGCTAAAACAATGTTATATCTAATTTAATGGTGCCCTAAGACTTTCGTACAGTATACAGTATACATATATTTCAGAATTGATTCGTATTTGGTATGTTCATTTTACTGCTGTTTGTGTAAAATCTGATGGTCCATGTTATCCAGCATGTCACTGTATGCTCAGCTTCTCTGTCTTCATGTGATCCCATAAATACTCGTTAAGGTTTAGGTCAGGTGACAGTCAGTACTCTTTGATATTCTTTGATTTAAGACTACCATCTTAGAGTAGCATTGACAGCTTTGAAGCAATATAACATGTATATACTTCTAAGCACAATGGGAAAACCAACCCTAGAGAGGTCCCATGCACATATACTCACACTGGGACACTTTAGATAGCCCGTCTGGCTTAACACATGGGAGAGTACCCAGAGGAAACCCACATACCCCACCCCCCCACCCCCGGGAACACATTCAAGCTTCATACAGGCAGAGTTTGGGCCAGGAATCAAAGCAGGGATCTCTGGAGCTGAGGTGACATCGCTGACCAATACACCACCATGTTTTAGATCAGCCATGCACACTGTACCGCCAATGCAGTCCAGTTCACCCATAATCACCACTAAGTATGGTATGTTTCACAGCATGTTTGGCTTACTGACTACATTTTGGATCTTCTGCGTTTCACTTACATGATAGACGGAGGAGGTATCCGAGGTGGGCGTCGTTATCGAGTCCTGTCGCCGCATCTCCATTTGATGGGCGGGAACCAAGGCATAATGGGCAGGGCTACCCCCCTTCTCATTTCTCTTCCGGCTCTGCCGAATGCTGCTGCGTCCCATGACATATTCTTCAGAACCCGTTTTATCTTCCACAGCGTAGCGAAGCAGGGAATTCTCTGCATGCACAGTGATGGGATGGTTAATAACAAGGAATTAGGGCAGAAACACCAAAAGCATCATGTTTATCAAATACCCATCGGTGCACTGAAGGGAGGGGGGGATACATTTTTATTCAATGCATTCAGAAAGTCTCCAATCTGGGTTTTATTGCAGAGTGTTTTCATCAGACCAGAGAATCTTCAGTCTTCAGGTGCTCTTTTGGTGGCCTTCTGTGTCTTTTACTGAGGAGAGGCTTCTGTCTGGCCACTCTGCCATAAAGCCCAGATTGGTGGAGTGCCGCAGTGATGGCATAAGTTCATAATATCCAAAAGTGCATCTTATGATGTCTTCATGTGCCCCCATAAATGATTGATAGGGTTTAGGTTAGGTGACATTCAGCAGTCCTTGACATTCTTTGGTCTTCAACTAGTAGTTGCACAGCTGTGAGGTGTGTTTTGGGTCATTATATTTTTTTATGAAAATCATTTAAGAAAATTCAAAACTAGACACATTATTACTAGTCAGTTCAGACCTTTGGCTAACGCTGTCAGTTCTCTAAGAAAGTCTGGGTCCTTCCAAAATACACTGGTGCTTGAAAGTTTGTGAACCCTTTAGAATTTTCTATATTTCTGCATAAATATGACATCATCAGATTTTCACACAAGTCCTAAAAGTAGATAAAGAGAACCCAGTTAAACAAATGAGGCAAAAATATTATAAATTTATTAATTGAGGAAAATGATCCAATATTACATATTAGTGAGTGGCAAAAGTATGTGACCCTTTGCTTTCAGTATCTGGTGTGACTCCCTGTGCAGCAATAACTGCAGCTAAACGTTTCCTGTAACTGTTGATCAATCCTGCACACCGGCTTGGAGGAATTTTAGCCCATTTCTCCGTACAGAACAGCTTCAACTCTGGGATGTTGGTGGGTTTCCTCACATTAGCTGCTTGCTTCAGGTCCTTCCACAACATTTCAATTGGATTAAGGTCAGGACTTGGCCATTCCAAAACATTTGCATTGTCTTGCTGCATGACCCACCTTCTCTTGAGATTCAGTTCATGGACAGATGTCCTGACATTTTCCTTTAGAATTCTCTAATACAATTCAGAATTCATTGTCCCATCAATGATGGTAAGCCATCCTGCCCCAGATGCAGCAAAACAGTCCAAATCATGACACTACCACCACCATGTTTCACAGACGGGATAAGGTTCTTATACTGAAATGCTGTGTTTTTCTTTCTTCAAACATAATGCTTTCTTTTATGCCATTTCTCTTATTCGTTTATATCTTAACAATGGTCTTGAATTTCCTCTATTTGTACACAATCTGTCTGATTGTGGATTGGTGGAGTCCAAACTCTTTAGAGATGGTTTTGTAACCTTTTCCAGTCTGATGAGCATCAACAACTCTTTTTCCGAAGGTCCTCAGAAATCTCCTTTGTTTGTGCCATGATACAATTCTACAAACTTGTGTCGTGTAGAGCAGACTTTGATAGATCCCTGTTCTTTAAATTAAACAGGGTGCCCACTCGCACCTGATTGGCATCCCATTGATTGAAAACACCTGACTCTAAATTCACCTTCAAATTAACTGGTAATCCTAGAGGTTCACATACTTTAGCCACTCAATAATATGTAATATTGGATAATTTTCCTCAATAAATAAATGACCAAGTATAATATTATTGTCTCATTTGTTTAACTGGGTTCTCTTTATCTACGTTTAGGACTTGTGTGAAAATCTGATGATGTTTTAGGTCATATGTATCATAGAAAATTCTAAAGGGTTCACAACTTTCAAGCACCATGTCACGCCCTCTTCCAGCGCCGCTTCCAACA
The DNA here is from genome assembly GCA_025084515.1 of Ancistrus triradiatus. Lineage (NCBI taxonomy): Eukaryota > Metazoa > Chordata > Actinopteri > Siluriformes > Loricariidae > Ancistrus > Ancistrus triradiatus. The sequence goes on from JAJAGP010000312.1 coordinate 160,599, forward strand.
CACGCAATCTGCCTCGCTCTTCCTCGCCCGCCTACTGATTGCCTGCACCTGTTCCCGCTCTTGGCCTCTCTCTCTCTCCCTAGTTAAGCACCACTCAGTCAGTCACCCATCGCTACACAACAAGGTTGCATACCTTGTTACCTAGCTCCTGCATTCCCTTTGCAGTTTCTCTTACCAATAAAGCCTCCTGTTGTTACTCCACTGCCTGCGTTTGTCTCCTACCTCCCGTCGGCGTTACAGTTTGTGTAGCCAAAACATGGAGACATCGGCTAGTGGTGCCGAACTCACCTTGACCACAGCTGAGCAGCTCGCCGAACTCCGCTCCCAGCTCCAGGAAGTGGCTCAAGCGGTTTCCCTCCTGGCGGACAATCAACACTCGCTGAACGCGCTGGTCCCCTCCGTCAGCGAGCTCACTCAACGCGTGTCACAGCTAACGCCGCCCGCCGCCACCACGGTGCCCTCTGCCTCAGTTCCGCTTCCGCCCAGCCCACCGCGCATGCCGCATTCCGCGTACAGGATCGCTCTGCCGGGGAAGTACGACGGCGACCCGGAACGTTGTGAAGGTTTCCTTCTACAGTGCGATCTGTACTTCACCCATTCACCGCCATGACTATCGCCTTGATAGTCTCCCTCCTCTCCGGTCGAGCCTTGGATTGGGCCACCGCCGTCTGGACCCAACAGGGTGAGGAAGCCAGCAATTATGGCCGTTTCCTGACCGCCTTCCACGCCGTATTCCAGCACCCTCGCGAGGGGCGATCTGCCGGTGATGTCTTGCTAACTCTACGCCAGGGTCGTCGCTCTGCTGCTGATTACGCCCTTCACTTCCGCACCCTGGCGGTTCAAAGCGGATGGAACACACCTGCCCTTCTCTCCGCGTTCCATCAAGGCCTGCGTCCCGATCTCCGGAGAGAACTGGCCGGGCGGGACCTCAACTTGTCCCTGGAGGAACTCATCACCCTCACCATCCGCCTGGACCAGCTTCTCGATCCCCGGCCTGCCACCGCTCCTCGCCCCGCTCCCTGGGTCGTCCCTTCTGACTCCCGCGATCTCTCGCCTCCAGCTGAACCTATGGAGCTCGCTCGCACCCACCTGTCCACCGAAGAATGCCGTCGCCGCTTCGAACAAGGCCTCTGCTGTTACCACCATCTCTGTCCTGCCTGTGACCTCGCTCCACCCGCCGGGCCAGACCACACACCCCGGGTGAGTTGACTCCCTCTTGACTCCTCCTTTACTCTGCCAGTACTCTTGCGGCTCGCTCACACTGACGTGTCTCTCACAGCGCTGATCAACTCCAGCGCCAAGGGAAACTTCATCTCCAACCGCCTCGTCACTGAATGGAAGATCCCCTGTTCCACGCTCTCGGCCGGACGCCGGATCACAGCGGCCAATTGCCGTCCGCTTGGCTCAGGACTGCACACCCGTGTCACCGCTCCTCTCTGCCTACTCACCAGCGCCACCCACCACGAATCCATCTCTCTGCTTCCCGTGAGCTCTCTCGCCTATCCCGTCATCCTGGGGCTTCCCTGGCTTCGCCGCCACGATCCTCTCATCTCATGGTCCGCCCGCGAGCTCGTCCGTTGTCTCCGTGGTGCCAGGAACACTGTCTGCTCCGTCCAGCTCTGCAAGTCAACTTGCTCCCGCTCTCGGATCCTACACCTCTCCCGCACATTGTGCCCGACCACTACAGGGATCTGGCTTCGATCTTCGCCATGGGCTCGCCTCCTCCTCTCCCTCCGCATCGCTCCTACAACTGCGCTATCGACCTCATCCCGGGCGCACCGCACCCAAGTCCCGTCTGTATCCTCTCAAGTCCATGACGGAGTACGTTACCGAATACCTGGACCTCAGCTTCATCCGTCCGTCCACCTCCCCCGTTTCTGCGGGGTTCTTCTTTGTGCCCAAATGAGACGGCGGCCTCAGACCCTGTATTGACTACCGAGAACTCAACCGCATCACCCGCAGGTACGCTTATCCACTCCCGCTGGTACCCTCAGCGATCGAACAGCTGCGCACAGCCCACTGGTACACCAAGTTGGACCTCAGGAACGCATACAACCTGGTCCGTGTCAGGGAGGGTGATGAGTGGAAAACCGCCTTCAGCACCAGCTCAGGCCACTACGAGTACCTGGTGATGCCCTTCAGTCTGGCGAACGCACCCTCCTTCTTCCAGGCCTTCATCAATGACGTGCTTCGGGACATGCTTGGCCGTTTTGTCACCGTCTATCTGGACAACATCCTGATGCACTCACCGGACTTCACCACCCACGTCTCCCACGTTCGCCAGGTACTCGAGAGGCTCCGGCTCCACCATCTCCGTGTGAAGGCGGAGAAATGTGAATTCCACACTCAGTCTGTGCGTTACCTTGGGTACGTGATCTCTCCTTCTGGGGTCGCCATGGACGAGTCCAAACTTTCCGCCGTCTTCACCTGGCCCACACCGAGGTCCATCAAGCAGCTGCAGCGCTTTCTGGGCTTCGCCAATTTCTACCGCCGTTTCGTCAGAGATTTCAGCCGCATGGTGGCGCCCCTCACCACACTTCTGCGGGGCAAACCTCGCTCTCTCCGCTGGTCCCCTGAAGCCGAGCAGGCCTTCTGTGCGCTCAAGACCGCGTTCACCCGCGCTCCCGTCCTGGGCCATCCCGACTCGGAATGCCCCTTCACTCTGGAGGTCGACGCGTCTTCCGTAGGAGTGGGAGCCGTCCTCTCTCAGCGTCTCGGCGATCCGTCCAAGCTGCGTCCCGTGGCCTTTTTCTCGCACAAGCTCACCTCTGCCGAGCACAACTACGACGTGGGAGACTGCGAGCTGCTGGCCATTAAGCTTGCCCTGGAGGAGTGGTGGCACTGGCTCGAGGGCTCGAAACATCCCTTCACAGTCTACACTGACCACAAGAACCTGGAATACCTCCGCTCGACCAAACGCCTCAATGCCCGCCAGGCCCGCTGGTCTCTCTTTTTCTCTCACTTCACGTTTTCCATCACCTATCGCCCGGGGATGAAGAACACTAAGGCAGACACGCTATCACGCAGCCTCGACCTCGAACCAGCCGCCCTAGAGGCACCCACGCCTATCCTCCCGACTTCGTGCACCATCGGGGCGATCCAGTGGGACTTCGAGCGCGAACTGGACGAAAGACTCTCCCAAACACACGTTCCACCCAAGTGCCCACCAAACAAGAGGTTCGTGCCCTTGGAATTCCGCGACCGCCTCCTCACCTGGGCTCACTTCTCCCTGTGTTCTGGCCACCCTGGAGAGACCCGGACCCACCAACTCCTGGCATCACGCTACTGGTGGGAAAACATGCGCAAAGACGTGCACCGCTTCGTGGCATCCTGCAGCGTTTGCTCGCAAGCCAAGACCCCTCGCGCTCTTCCATCTGGTCTGCTCCATCCACTGCCCGTGCCGCAACGGCCCTGGTCTCACATAGCCCTCGACTTTGTCACGAACCTCCCTTCTTCCCATGGATTCACGGCCATCCTCTCCGTAGTCGACTGCTTCTTCCGTGCCGTCCGCTTCATTCCACTCCCCAAACTCGCCACCGCACTCCAGACGGCAGAGTGCCTGTTCGAACACGTCTTCCGCATCTTCGGCATCCCCGAGGACATTCTCTCGGACCGAGGGCCTCAGTTCACCTCTGCAGTGTGGCGCGCTTTTGTGGGCAAGTTGGGCGCCTCAGTCAGCCTCTCCTCGGGCTACCACCCTCAAACTAACGGTCAGTGTGAGCGCTCTAACCAGGAGCTCAAAGAAGTTCCTCCGGTGCTATTGTCTTCACAAACCCTCATGACTGGTCGCAATTTCTCCCCTGGGCCAAAATAGCCCAGAACTCCCTCCGGCACTTCTCCACCGGTCTCACGCCGTTTCAGTTGCGTCCTGGGCTTCCAACCTCCCTTCGTGCCCTGGGACTCCACGCCCTCGGACGCCCCGGCCGTCGACGACTGGTTTCGCCGCAGCGAGGACATCTGGTGCCAGGTCCACCTCCAGATCGACAAAGCCATCCGCCGCTGCAAAGAGGCACGCTGACCAAACACCATCGCTCCGCTCCCACCTTCCATCCTGGGACCGTGTCTGGCTGTCAACCCGGGGGCTGCGCAACACACAGGGAAGTACCCCTTTTTCTCCTGGCTTTTTGGGTCCCTACAAGATTGTGCAGCGCATTAACGAGGTCACCTACCGTTTACAATTGCGTACCCATTTACGCATCTCTCCATCCTTTCATGTGTCGCTCCTGAAGCCCTGGGTGCCCGGTCCGCTGGCTGAGACCTCTCCTGCGGAACAGCCTCCGCCCACCGGTCCGCAGGAGTCTCCCACCTACACGGTCCATCGCCTTCTGGACTCCCGCCGGCGAGGTACGCACATCCAGTACCTGGTGGAATGGGAGGGCTACGGCCCCGAAGAGAACTGCTGGGTGGATGCGAAGGATGTCCTGGACCCCCTCCTCATCCAGGAGTTCCACTGCGCACGACCCAACCGGCCAGCACCCACGCCACGCGGCCACCCACGCAAGTCCTCCTCGCTCCTCCGGTCCTCCGGCTCCCGCTGCGCCCCCGCCGGCACGAGTCTTTCCGGGGGGGGGTTACTGTCACGCCCCCTTCCAGCACCGCTTCCAACACACGCAATCTGCCTCGCTCTTCCTCGCCCGCCTACTGATTGCCTGCACCTGTTCCCGCTCTTGGCCTCTCTCTCTCTCCCTACTTAAGCACCACTCAGTCAGTCACCCGTCGCTACACAACAAGGTTGCATACCTCGTTACCTGGCTCCTACATTCCCTTTGCAGTTTCTCTTACCAATAAAGCCTCCTGTTGTTACTCCACTACCTGCGTTTGTCTCCTACCTCCCGTCGGCGTTACACACCACTGTAGGTACTAATACCAATACTCTAATGACTGCAGGCAACCAGTGTCTCAAGAGCTTACCTAGTGGTTTAATACCAAAGAGTTTTATTTGAACATTATGAAACAAACCATGCAGATTTTCATGCACTACCAATAAATGCATTTACATTCTGGTTTATACAGTACAGAATGTCCACAAAAGGACTGGAATACCATTATGGTTGTAAATGTGTACATTTTAGTATGCTACCCATCACCTAGCAAGCAAAGATAGCTTTCTCTATACAAGAAATGGAAGCTGTAGATTTTTTTTTTCCATGTTTTATCCTCACTCAGAGTGATGGGGGTCTGATGCCTGTCCTGGAGAACATGCAGGCATAAACAGTGCCTTTAAACAGGATGCCAGTCCATCGCAGGAAGCTGTAGATAATTTTCCCATTTATTCTGGTAAACATGTTTTTGTGTTCGGGTTCTTAAGCAATCCATATTTAATAGAAATCAAATACTACACGTACTACATGCTATTCATAGATATTGTCCTAAATAAGATCGTAGATGTGATTGCCATGGTTACGAAAGAGACAAGACAGAAAGCCCTCGAGACTAAAGCGATTACAGACGACGAGCTTATAAATAAAGACACATATGCTGTGTATCTGTGACCAGCCTATTCTTTCTGCACCTACTCCCTGTGCCACTGAGCCGCTCTCTGATAATCAAACGCCAGCATCTTGCCAGGAGTTTCCATGGCAATGGGATAGCATGGAATTTCAAAGTCTGTAGACAAAGCGAATTGTGCACATGCAGAGAAATGTACAATGGAGGAAGTAAGAAGGAGGGAGGAAGTGGGAGGAATCTTCACAGAGCAAAGCCACAAATGAAAAAGAACACAGAGCTGAAGTGAGAGGGTCTGACGGAACTGTAGGAGAACTTTAGCGTGTAGGGTGAGTGAAGGAAGAAAGCTAAAATACCCCCTGCCCTCATTTTGCCCGTCACCCTGGCATGCTTCACTTACCTCTCCTGAGCTCCTTCTTCAGCTTGGCTGGATCTTCATAGTCTCCCACCCAATTATACTCCACTGGCATGGAGATGGGCCTCAGCCTGCCTGCCTCACACACAACCACACACACAGATCAGCAAAACATGACCACGGGTTCCCAAGCTTATTACAAGTTGGAAGTACTGAACACAACCTGCAGGGTAACTTAACTAAAGCAAGCAAAGCAAAGCAAAGCATCCCGGGTTACCCCTGTTGATCCTGGTCAGGTTTACATGACCCTCGAGAAGGCACCAGTCTATAAAAGGGTTCTGTAAATGTACCCCCAGATCTTAAAGCTGCAAGCTACATCTGTGATTCGAACCCAGGCCCTCAGGAACTCTCATTTTCAGCAGCTGGCTCTTACCATCGAGCAAACAAAGCTGCTAAATATACCACTCACTCACTGTCCAAATCGGATTAATTAAATTCTACGTCCTGGGGGACATGAGCATGCGTGCAGACACACACACAGACATGCACTCACTCACACAGGGACAATATAGAGATGTCAATGGACCTAAACCTACAGAGACACAGGGAGAACGTGCAAACTCCACACAGGCAGCAGCCGGGCCTGAATTCAGACCTGAGTCTCTAGAGCTATGGGCTTATTTTCAAAGACCTCCATGTTTCTCTCATGGGATCTGGCAACCCCAGTGTGTTTGCACCACCAGTCTTTCATGCTGCAAGCCCTCACTTGGGATTCGAACCCAAGCTCTTAGGAACCCTTAGCACCGAGCCACCTGAGCTGCTAAATATACTATATTTCTGCAAATGAAAAACCCCATGATTAAACCAATGATTAGGTGCCAAACCTGTGCCTAAATTGTTCCAGTTATTCCAGTACGTTTTAAAATGTAAACATTAAAAGTTGCACACCTACAGCACTGTGCAAAAGTCTTAGTCCACCATTAGATTTGTTGCTTTAGCAATGCTATAATGACCACATATAACATGTTGATGAATTGACCTCAAAATTTCAACCTTGTATTCTTCACTCCATAATCCTCTTTTCCACTGATCTTCATTCCAATCTTTGTGAGCTTTAGCATAACTTCCAAAAGCATCATTCCTGATCAAGCTTCTTCAGACTGTAGAAGGGTCAACATGGCATCCTGATGAAGCTCGCAGATTTTAATACTCTATGCAAATTTCTTGTATTTTCTGGTTGTATTCTCATAAAGAGACTCTATAATTATATATGGTCAACATATCATTGCTAAAACAATGTTAGATCTAATCAAATGTTGGCCTGAGACTTTTGCACAGTTCTGTATGTCATCTTTAAGTTTGTTCTCCAGAGGTTGTGTTCATTTAAAAATCTAACCAGCCCAAACTATTGAGATCAAAGCATGTACCGTAGGTCAGGGTGTTGTCGCGCCGCACAGGTGGAGGTCCCGGGTTCTGCTCGTACTCATAGCAATAGAGGACTGCGTCCTCATCCACCACAGGGAACCGTCGTCTGCACTCCTGATCCAGGAAAGAGTTGGGCGACTCCGAGCGTTTGGCTACTTCCTGCTGGGAGGGTTCGATCCCAGTACCCTCTCTGGAAGGAGAGCTAATTAGTGTGAAGGTTCTGTTTTGGGAGGTAACTCCACAGAATACAGTCGTACCCTGATGTCTATAGGTAACTTGTTTCATAAAGTGGATGGGACAGCGAATACTCAGATAGATACAGCCTCCACCATCTGCATTTTCAGTATTTTGGAATCTCCCTCCTAACTGGCCCGTCTTTCCTGTGGTCTGCTTATTTGGTGGGGCTTCACCTCTCTACCCTCCTTGCCACTTAGGTGATGCAGTGGCAGGTCGTGACACGGGTCTGAATCCTGGTAGTGCTTTCAAGCCAGGCTTTACATCAGGGGATCTCTGGCACTGCAGCAGGAGCCCTGCTGGCCATGGGATGGACTGGTGCCCTGTGTCCTTTAGGATAGACATCCTTTGGGTTCGGCTAGGTTATCATAAAGGTTAGAGGATTTTGGATAGTGGAACTTTATGACTGTAGATTTTCTTTATAATAAGCTGTGAGGTGTGGGAGTACCTTGGTGTGTATGGCTCATCTGGTGGTGGAGGGAAGTAGAGGTCCTGCAGGGCACAGCTATCCCGTCTTGATGGTGTGCTCAGGGTGCTAGTAGGAGTAGCAGCACTGCTGCTGGGACTTGAAGGGAAAATGGGCTGAAAAGAAACAATCATTTCAGAAAGTCAACTGAGAGGCAACAATGAACTCAGTCCTTAGTTTACCAGCAAACTGGGATATTTACCTGATCTGTCCCGCTCAACTCAGTGGTCCATCTACATAGCCGGACATCCTGAGCTCTCAGGGGCAGCCCTTGAGCACTGAACTAATCCCATATCCATATCTCACAAGAACAGTCTCTGAATCTGATGTCCTAACACACTGGAACATCTACTTGACCCCACTCACTCAGCACACTAGAACAGCTATCTGAACCCCTTTATGAAGACACGGGTGCATCTACATGTCTTTACCAGCTAAGCATCTAGGAGCACACTGGAGCATCCACCTGACTCGACCCATTCAGGTGAATTAAGCAGGTACCGGATAGCAACTTAGACCAAAACTGTACTCTCCTCTGACCAACAGTAACAGAATAAGATGTGCAGAAGTTGAAAGAGCTAGCTAGAGCAGATGATGCATGAGGGAGGAGGAGGAGGAGGAAGATCACCATTCGCTCCAGTTGGTAAGAGCCCTGAGGTGGGGATTCAGCTTTTATTACAGAGAGTCCCTTAGCATGGGGGCTAGTCCACTGTGGCTCATTAGTTTATACACGACACTTAAACCACACACACACACACACACACACACACACACACACACACACACACACAGTGTAGTACCTGCAGGGCCAGTGGCTTCCATCTCATGTTCTTGAGTAAGGCAGGAGTGGAAGTGAGAGTGCTCTGAGGTCGCTTCTTCAACGTCAAAGACACGCCAGCGGGGTCGCCACGCAAAGAGTTTACCAAGTTCTTCAACTGCCATCCCACCTAGACAGACACAGACAGACAGACAGACAGACAGAGACACACACACACACACACACACACACACACACACACACAGAGTTCCATTACCCACAAATACAGCAGAGTTTAGTATATAATGGACTTGGACTGAAGCTATAAGGGTAATGTAGCTTTTTCTCTGTTTGGGTCATGACAGGTTCATCGTCTATCCCAGACTGCACATGGCACAAATGTAAGTGGGTAGCCAGTCCACTGCAAGCCTGACAAATGTCACCAATGTAGCTTCAGGTACAATACAGTACACTGTGCCTGTATTATGCCCAACCTGGCTGAAAGAAACCACTTGGACCCAAACCAGAACCCAATGACTGGCAAGAGAATTGCTTCTGCCGCACACAATTGCCTAGCTACTACATGTCACCCTAAATTTGCAGTCACATGCAAAGTTTGGGCACCTCAGTTACAATTTTAGACATTCTACTCCCGCTCTTTATTCGGCAGGATGTCGGTATTTTTTCAGGTATTCCCAGAGAGCACAGAATGGGACACTGGGCCATTGCAAGGCTGGGTAGGAATCACCGTTGCCCCGATTGAAATACTGATTTTTGAACTTTTAACACTAATACCAAGTTGTAACTTTAGCATTGCTTTGTTAAAAAATTAACATACAGTTGTTTCTTTGTATTATTTATCGAGGTCTGAAACACTACATCTTTATTGTTATTTTAACCAGTTGTCATTTACAGTGAATAAATGCTCTATTATTTAATAAATGCTCTAAATATTTTTTATTTGGAATTTATCAGTAATTTATAGAATTAAAATAATGATCAATTTCACTCAAACACATACAGTACAGAGGGTAAAACCAGATAAACTGTTCATTTTGCATTGGTCTCTTATTTTTTCCAGACCTGTGCAAAAAGAAAAGCTATAAATCCTAATATGACACAACGCACCACTGTTTGATGATTGACCTGTATGACCTCATCACCAGCATGGATTTTCTTACACCGATCAGCCGGAGACTGCAGAGAAACAGAGAAAGGTCACTGGAGTTGGAATGTGAATTTATTCACATTTTAATCCTAGTCAGATTCTTTCTTGGGACACTCAACATAGGTATAAGCATGGCCTAGATGTGACGCTAGTCCATTCCAGAGATTTCAGGGGTCACTGCTGTAGAATGACCCTAACCGGCCTCCGCTTTATCAGACCGAGCCAGTTGCACCTGCATCTGATGCTTGACCAAGCTGAAAGGCACCACCCAGGTCCGTGCAGTGATGGACCACTGTACCAACCAAGTCCTGATGTCAGAGATAGAAGGAAGATTTCATACAGTTCTGGATTTCATTTTCTGCCATCACACGTCCACTTTTTTTGAAATATAAGAAAATATGCATGTGCTAAAGAATAAATATTTTTAAAAAGAGCTGAAAATGTGACAGGGCTCTGGGTTACAAGGCTCTGGGCTTACCCCGGATAACACAGGGCTTAAGCATGATATCAGAATGATGGTTGCTGCTGAAGTGCTGGGCAATAATCCTGACTGGTCTCCCCTCCCTCAATCATTGCCAATCGTGTCCCGAGGTAATGATGGGCGTGAGCATTAGAGCATTGTTGGTGGTAACGCATTACAGAAATCTAATGACTTTTTCCTTTAATGAAATAATACAGCGCATTACGTTTTAAATTCTTGAAATCGAATTACAGTTACTGATTAACAACAAATTGTTACTTGTCTTACTCCAGTTTCTAAACAAAAAATAAGCACACCGGACAAAAATTAGTCATCTGTGACTGAACTAGTCACCTAATTAGCACAGATAACAGCTGAGATTCAGTTTGGCATGGACTCCTAAATGTTCACCATGCCAATCAGTCAAATTTGCACCAGTGAACGTGAGAATTGTCATCTTGGAATACATTCATAAGAATGTTCTGTTCCACGATAAGATAATGAACAAAAGGCAAAACCTTGTTGTCTAGCAGCTCAATGTAGGCATTGCGATTCAATTTACTGTCATCTCAACCGAAGAAGCCATTTCTATATAATTAAAACACCCCCAGAACATCACAGAACCTCCTCCAGCTTGAACCACAGCTTGCATGCAGTCCGCATCGAAGGGTTCCTGAGGTCCTCGGTGAACAAGACATCTTTCATCATTCACATACAGACAGAAACCAGATTTGTCTGATAACCAGATAACACATTTCCAGTCATGCAGAGTCCAATTTTTGTCTTTTCACTCACTCTGACCAGACAACCTTTGGAGCAGATGTGTGCCACTCTGCTCCATATGTATATGGTATGCAGTTCTCTGCGGAGTGTTCTTACAGAAATTCGTTGTGAAGGACCTGTGTTGACTTCTACAAGCAATTCAAGCCTGGAAGCGAAGCGATTGTTATTCACAAGCCATGAAACACACCGGTGATCCCTGTCCATCAGTTTCATCTTTCGGTCAAAATTCTGACAAGTATTTAGTGTAAACTGGGATTTTTGCCACTGCTGGCAGAGCCGTATGATTGTACGCTGCAATACCTGCAAATTCAGCTACCTCCTTCAGACTATGGATTTGGCATGCTCTGCATAAATATGACCTAAAACATCATAAGATTTTCAAAAATCCTAAAGTAGATAAAGAGAACCCAGTTAAACAAATGAGACAAAAATATTATACTTGTCATTTATTTACATTTACATTTACAGCATTTAGCAGACGCCCTTATCCAGAGCGACTTACAATTGGTACAGTCTTACAATCCAAGCAATTGTGGGTTAAGGGCCTTGCTCAAGGACCCAACAGTGGCAACTTGGCAGAGGTGGGATTTGAACCCTGGACCTTCTGGTTCATAGTCCAGGACCTTAACCACTAGGCTACCACAGTCCCAACTTATTGAGGAAAAAGATTCAATATTGCATATCAGTGAGTGGCCTAAAGTATGTGACCCTCTAGGATTAGCAGTTTAATTTGAAAGGTGAATTTAGAGTCCAGTGTTTATTCAATGGGATGACAGTCAGATGTGAGTGGGGCACCTGTTTTATTTAAAGAAAACAGGAATCTATCAAAGTCTGCTCTTCACAAACGTTTATGGAAAGTGTATCATGGCACGAACAAAGGAGATTCGGAGGAGCTCAAAAAAAAAGGTGTTAATGCTCATTCCGGCTGAACAAGGGTACCCAAACATTGTCTAAAGAGTTGGACTCCACTAATCACAGTCAAACAGATTTTGTAAAATTGAGGAAATTCATACCAATTGTTAACCCTCCCCAGGAGTGGTCGAACAACAAAGATCCCTCCAAGAGAAAGGCGTGGAATAGGTGGCGAGGTCACAAAGGACCCCAGGGAACTTATAAGCAACGAAGGACTCTCTCACATTGGCTAATGTTAATGTTATGCAGTCCACCTTCCCCCCCCAGAAGAACAATGAACAACAATGGTGGCCATGGAGGGTTGCAAGGGAGAAAGCACTGCTCTCCAAAAGAACATTGTGCGATTCTGCAGTTTGCTAAAGTCCACGGCTGGACGAGCCAGAAGGCTATGAAGAATGGTTTTGTGGACAGATGAGACCAAAATAGCACTTTTTGGTTTAAAAGAAAACCGTTATGTTTGGAGAAAGGAAAAACACTGCATACAGATAGAACCTTATTCCATCTGTGAAAAAACATGGTGGTGGTGGGTAGTATCATGTTTGGGCCTGTTTTGCTGCATCGGGCCAGACAGAACGCTGCCATTCATTGATGGGAACAAATGAATCTGAATGATATCAAAACTATTTTAAAGGAAACCATCAGCGACATCTGTCATGAACTGAACTCAAGAGAAGGTGGGTCATGCAGCAAGGACAGCGACCAAGACACAATCGTTCTACAAAGAAGGGTTTAAAGAAGAATAAAGTTAAGGTTTTGGAATGGCCAAGTCAATGGTCCTGACCTTAATCCAATCAAAATGTTGTGGAAGGACCTGAAGCGAGCAGCTAATGTGAGGAAGCCCACCAACATCCCAGAGCTGAAGCTGTTCTGTACGGAGGAATGGGCTAAAATTCCTCCAAGCCGGTGTGCAGGACTGATCAACAGCTACAGGAAACGTTTAGCTGCAGTTATTGCTGCACAGGGGGGTCACACCAGATACTGAAAGCAAAGGTTCACATACTTTTGCCACTCACTAATATGCAATACTGGATCATTTTCCTCAATAAATAAATGACCAAGTATAATATTTTTGTCTCATTTGTTTAACTGGGTTCCGTTTATTTACTTTTAGGACTTGTGTGAAAATCTGATCATGTTTTAGGTCATAAATAATAAATAATTTAAAGAGCTATAGACTGTTTTCTTTGCACTTTTTAATTCGTACAGATTAATATGGGTTTTAGGAAGTAACTCCGAAGTAATGAGTAATGGAATTGCTTTCTCCAGAAAGTAATGACCTCTGCGCCACCCTAACACCGTGCCACATATATCATATTTCCTAAACTCCTTTAAGCACTGAATTATATCACCGATTCATGCTGTTAATTTTCTCTGCTGATATTGCCTCAGATCCTAAACGTGATCTAAACATCAAAACTCTTCAGCCAGCATAAATAAAACACTAGAGAACTGAGGCAGTTATTCACTGATACAGCTGGTGTGAAGTACAAAAACCCCTGCTTCATCATCATCTGATCGTCTGGCTCAGGAAATTGGATTTGACTACACTAAGAAATAAATCTGAGCTGATAAGAAAAACTAAGATAGCAACATCTTTTCATGGCTTTTCCAGCATGTGGATATCAAGTCATTTTGTAATACTGAAGCTGCTGAACGTGGGTCCTCACCCCCTCCGTGGTCCCTGTGATGACATGTAGGCCATCATACGTCGACTTGATGTACATGCCCTGGGGGAAGGAGAGGAAGAGATGTTACTCCAAAACGCTCGCCGTACCGGAGAACACACAGTGCTAGACACACACACACTAATAGAGTTTGACACACAAGCTTTAGAATGTGAGGGGTGAGGGAGGAGGAAGAACGTGTGAGAGGAAAAGGTTTATTTTTATCCGTTTCTGCACAGCCTTTATTCAATATGAACACGAGCTGCATGCCGGTATATGTATGAGAGTGGGTGAGAAGCAGTACTGCCTCATTACACAAACATCTGACAGACTATACTTTTTGTTTTACAGGAATTTATATCCATATTTTATTTCTGGAACTGACAACTACAGAGAGCACACCTCTGTCTTTGGGACTCACAAGTACAGAGTTCACATTTCCTGCACTGGAACTGATATGTACACAGCAATAATTGATAACACTTAATAATCTGATAACTGCAGTAATCAGATCGAGTTTACGTGCACCGAGACAGGTACAAATGCCAGCCCTCCTTCACTGGTACAGAAGCAAAACCTACTTCACTGGGTCAGGTTCAGAGGACATACCTCCTTCACTGGGACAGGTACAGAGACCACACCTCCTTCACTGGGACAGGTACAGAGGCCAAACCTCCTTCACTGAGTCAGGTACAGAGGACACACCTCCTACACTGGGACAGGTACAGAGACCAAACCTCCTACACTGCGACAGGTACAGAGACCAAACCTCCTTCACTGGGACAGGTACAGAGACCAAACCTCCTACACTGGGACAGGTACAGAGGCCAAACCTACTTCACTGGGACAGGTACAGAGGCCAAACCTCCTACACTGGGACAGATACAGAGACCAAACCTCCTACACTGGGACAGGTACAGAGGCCAAACCTCCTTCACTGGGACAGGTACAGAGGCCAAACCTCTACCAATGGGACAGGTACAGAGGGCCAAACCTCCTTCACTGGGCAGGTACAGAGGCCCCAAAACCTCCACGGACCAGGAAGGAACAGAGACCCAAACTCCTACAATGGGACAGGTACAGAGGACAAACCACTTCACTGGGGACAGGTACAGAGGGACCAAACCTCCTACACTGGGACAGTACAGGAGACCCCCATTCATCACTGCCCCTTCACGGGTCAGGTACGAGACACATACCTCCTTCAACTGGGTCAGGTACAGAGACCATTACCTCCTTCATTGGGACAGGCTACAGAGACCAAAACATCATACATGGGACAGGACAGAGGCCAAACCTAATTCACTCGCTGGAAAGCGTAAAGTTATGGCCAATTTTATTTTAAACTGGGAATTAGGTATATGTAGAGACCAAACCTTCACACATGGGACAGGCACCCACCGAGGCCAACCTCATTAACTGGGGCAGGTATCATTGCGCCCCCCAGGCCAAACTCCTACACGGGAACAGGAACAGAGACCACACCTCCTACACTGGGGACAGGATACACGAGGCCAAACCTTATTCACTTGCGACCAGGTACAGAGAACATACCTTTTCCTTCACTGGGTCAGGTACAGAGACCCAAACCTCTACAATGGACAGGTACAGAGGCCAAACCTACTTCACTGGGGACAGGTACGAGGCCAAACCTACTACACTGGGACAGGTACGAGGCCAAACCTACTTCACGGGAGAGACAGGTACAGAGGACCAAACACCTACTACACTGGGACAGGTTACGAGGCCAAACCTCCTTCACTGGGACAGTACAGAGGCCCAAACCTCCTACACTGGGAAAGGTACAGGAAAAAAACTGCTCACTGGGAAAGGTACAGAGGCCAAACAACTCACTGGGACAGGTACAGGACCAAAACCCTATACACTGACGACAGGTACAGAGACCAAACCTCCTTCACTAGGGTCAGGTACAGAGACCATACCTCCTTCACTGGGTCAGGTACAGAGACCATACCTCCTTCACTGGGACAGGTATATATTATACATATAAATATTAAGTCACACTCACACATGTCATCTTGCCATCAGTTACATGGTAGGCAAGGAGAATGAAATAAAGAATGTAGCACTCACAAACCTACCAGCCCCTCGGTGGATTTGATGTTGTCCAGTTGCACCACCTCCAGATGTGCAGCCTGTGACACCATGGGGTCTGAAGATAATGTGATGATGTGGTCACACACACCGGACAGCATCTTACACTGGTGAAAGACAAAGAGATGGCATGAGACCCTGCTGTCTTCTCTAACTTGGTCTCCCTCCTCACATGTCTCATGTGAGATGGCTAAATATTTATTTGTTACTATCCTTGTCAGGGTCGCAAGGGCTCCTGCGTCTATCTGCAGAATACACAGGGCGAGCATGTACCAGGGTGCCAGTCCATCACAGGGCTGGGTAGGGGGCTCTGTTACTGTACTGAAAAACGAGCTCCCCATCCAACCTTGTCTCCTTCAGGAACAACACATTTGTGCCTCTAGTACACCCTTAGACCTAAGACGTCCGCTCTGGGTGGAAGGGCTTTGAACCTGGATCAATGTGGTAGTGGGCCGGCTTATTAAACCTCTGAGCCACCAGGGGCCTTATATTTAATTTAATTTACATTCACATGTAGAACTTTTCCTGGTGCTCTTATCCAGAGCAGCTGATGCAGTCTTACAAGGTACAACACAAGCAATTTTGGGTTAAGTAGTTTCCTCAAGGGTAGCAACTTGGCAGTATTTGGACGTATTATGGACTTTCAAGTAAAGTACCTTAACCGCTGCACCACCACAATCCCAATTTAGTTGCTGGACAGTCATCTTCCAGTCCAATATTTCCAGTACAAAATACTTTTCAAAATACTAATTATGTAATGCAATGTTTACATAATAAGTACAATACTGTTCAAAAATCTTAGACCACCTTTAGATTAAATAATCCATTATATACCATTGTTTTAGCAATGGGCAGCAGCTGCATCTGGCAGCTTAAATGGGATGCCAAGTTGAACCTTCTACAGTCCGACAAAGCTTGAACAGGATTAATGTTTTTGGTAGGGAAGCAGGCAAGAACCCACTTTTTCGGAAGAGGAACAGATATGCTAAAGCTCACAAAGATTGGAATGAAGATCAGTGGAAAAGAGGATTATGGAGTGATGAATCCAAGTTATTTTTTTGGGTCCAATATGTTATATATGGTCATTATACCATTGCTAAAACAAAATATCGAATGGTGGCCTAAGACCTTTGCTCAGTGCTGTATTTCCTGATAAATTAATTTACCTTCTTGGGAAAACCGCCAAACCATTAACCATCCATTCAGATAAATCAATGCTTCACTAAAGACATCAGCTATGGGCATGAATTAAATCCATGAGATTTACACATCAGGCCATATCGGATGTATCGATTCTGGAACAAATCTTCATGTCAATGCCAAAGCAGTGAGTTATGATCTGACTGAGGCTCTGGTTTAACCACAGAGTGTCTTTAAAAGGAACAAAAACATATTTGATACCAGCATGGTCTCCTGCAAGATCTCATGAGATTATGAAGCTATTAAAGAAGCTTTCTTAATATTTAATTACTCTGTGACCCTAATTAACATCTTTCAGCTGCTGTGCAGTGAGAACAGATCAGGTAGGATGTCTTTTTTTACAGATATTTAAAACTAAAATGATACACCATTATATGATGTTGATTAAACACTGTGTCAAAAGTAACAGCAAAGTATGTGAACCCTTGTATTTAACAACAATACCTTCATCTGCGGCTGCTAATCAGACATAACAGTAACGAGGAATTTGGGACCATACTGGATTTTCTTGATGTGTTCTGTTGTTGTGTTTGGCTCTAAGTCTTGTTGCATCATCCAACATCTAATAGGCATCAGTTAAGGCATCAGCTACCCTGATATAAATACACCCTGATATCAATTTAAATATTGAATTGGCCACTGTCAAAGGAAGAAAGCTACAAGCCAGCGATTGCCTCTGTAAAACTTCTTCTCACATGTAGTTGGTCAGTTTGGTTAAAAAAATGCAATTGGAATGTTCCATCTGGAGTACTGTGCAAAAATCTTAGGTCACCTTTAGATCTGTTGCTTTAACAATGAATGGTATAATGACCAAATCCTGTATAACATATGGTTGACAATTGGACCCAAAAATTTCAGCCTTGGATTTGTCACTCCATAATCCTCTTTTCTACTGATCTTCATTACAATCTTTGTGAGCTTTATCATATCTTAGCCTTTTCACCCTGTTCCCCTTCTGAAAAAGTGGTTTCTTGGCTGCTGCCCTTCCAAAAAGACCATTCCATGTTTCTTCGGACTGTGGAAGACTTGGCATCAAGTGTAAGGAGAGGTCACATTAACGACTTGCTACAGTAGTATAGCAGCTGTTTTCTTTCTAAAAAATCAGTTTTAATACTGATGACACATTTCCATATTTTCTGGTTGTATTCTAATAAAGAAACTGAGAAATAGGTATATATGTTCATTATACCATTGCTAGAAGAAAGCTATATCTTTTCTAATGGCGGCCTAAAACTTTTGCACAGTACTGTATTTTATCTGTAAAGTTTGAATTAATTCCAGTATTAAATATATTCTTAAAGTTCTTTAAAAAATTTGTGAATATGAGAGCAGCAAACAATTTTTACATCCAATGTTATATCCTACATCCACAAGAGGGCATTTGCATTTACCATGTCAATCATTCCAATGTGCACTGTAATCATTATTATTAATAATAATTAAAAAAATAATAATATCAGTGCAATAATAAGGTAAGGAATGCCGAGTTATTTGCTGAGTTGTTTGCTCCCAAAATCCTGATTGGCTATAGATAATGGGCTAAACCAAAATGTTTAATACTTGTTTAATAAAAGGTTTTAAAGAGCTATATAAAAATCTGAAGTCAGTTAGAGTAGCTGCAGGGATCAGCTGATGAGGCAGGCAGTTTATTTGCCTCTGTCATAAGCGGGAGCTCGTGCTGCGCTGCAATATGCTGAGCTTTTGATTGCTCGGTCACTGTGACGCCCCTCCACGCCATCTGTGCTGAGCATGAAGAAATGCTGTGTGATCGCAGCACCTTCAGCATTCCATCTCATTATTCATCCCTCATTATGTACATACGAACAACTAGGTATGCATGCCTTCACCCATGTCCCATGGAAATGTCACACACTGTGTGTGTGTGTGTGTTATTATCCAGGATTTTCTTGATGCCACAGCTCAGGATTTCTCTCTCTCTCACTCTCTTTCTCCCTGTCTCCCTGAATGAAATGGCATGTCGTGGTATTTATAGCAGGAGGGCAGTTATGTCCTGGCTGACTCTGCAGAGTGACACAGAAAATCTACAGAAAGCTTTAAATCACATGCGTATAATTCATCTCTTACCACATGCAGGATTTTATTCTCCGTTTCATACACTGTGTTGTCCTGGAAAAAAAGAAAAAGTAAAAGAAAAATGTCTTGATGCATGCTCAATGATCCAGGTAAGAAAATCCCAGAAGTTGAATCTGTTCATCTGGACATAGATTTTGTTGGAGAAACGCTTCATCACTCATCTAAGTGACTTCTTTGTCTCCAACAAAATCTATGTCCAGATGAACAGATTCAACTTCTGGTAAAAGAAAAATGTTATGATATCACATAATACAATTTCTACAATTCTCCTGTTAAGCCAGAACATCTGATTTCTTACTTTGTGCTGATGTTATGGGGTTAATAATAAGTATTACAATTCCATTCCAAATCTTTCCCATAAACACACATTCACATCCTCAAATACTTCCTTAAAGCAAACAGAACACGTAGACTTTGTATTTGAGTTTAAATTAAAAAAATTAAGAAAATGAATTGGTATAACTGACGTAAATGCCATTTGATGATGAATCTGTGTATTTTTTGCATTTTTTAAATTTAAAATACAACAATCAATCAGTCCAACACTGCAGGGACTCAGGTGCCAGTCTTGGCAATGCCTTTCACCCAAATCGAGCATTACACAGGCAAACTGGGCTATGCTTGAAGAGAGGCTGGTCGGGGCATCATCCTACCCTTCCCAGTCCTGCGATGAACTTCAGATAATATACTCTCCTAAGTACAGGAGCTTAGGTGGCAAGCTACCAAATGTAACAGTATGGATTTGGCTCTTTTTTTTGTGGATCCATCCTTTATATAGAAGAACACCCCCACATTTAGTGATACAGCATATCCAGAGAGATTAACAACAGGTATAATCCTACAATGTATAATCCAAATCGCTAAATATCCAAGCAGTGGCAGCTTGTTAGGATTATTATTTAGTCCTTTAGGAAACGCCCTTATCCAGAGCGACTTACAGCTTACAGTCCAAGCAGTCCAAGTGGACTGTGGTAGCATAGCGGTTAAGGTACTGGACGATGGACCAAAAAGGTCAAGTGTTCAAATCCCACCTCTGCCAAGCTGCCACTGTTGGGTCCTTGAGCAAGGCCCTTAACCCACAATTGCTTGGATTGTAAGACTGTATCAATTGTAAGACGCTCTGGATAAGGGCGTCTGCTAAATGCTGTAAATGTATCAAGGGTTTTGCTCAAGGCCCCAACAGCAGCAGCTTGGCAGAGGTGGGATTTGAAACCTGGATCTTCTGGTCCACAGTCCATAGTACCTTAACTGCTAGGCTACCACAGTCCCTACTTCCCCTAGCTTGGCAGTGTAGATACTTTTTCTCTCCAAGCTCATGTTCCGGTATCAGTTCCAGCCCACACACTGAGATGTTTGCTTCAGCTCCACCCAAGCTGTTCTTCCATCACTTTCCAAGGCACCATTAAGCAGACCACAGAGGACAGCAACTCTCCTCTCCTCCAAGTGACTGAGCATATGCCACCAAAACTTTACCGTCAAGGACACAAGATCCTACAGTGTACCGAACTAAATAATGCCTATATGCACAAATAATCGTTACATTATTCTATTCAATATTTTATAATAATAATAATAATAATAATAATAATAATAATAATAATAATAAGTTTAATTTATATAGCGCCTTTCACAGTACCCAAGGACGCTTTACAATATTCAGATATACATACAGCAATACAGAACTAGCAAACACATAAAACATTTCTTGGAGAAGACAGCATGAAAGTTTTCAGAAGTGATTTAAATTGTGGAAGGGTAGATGCAGACCGAACAGATGCCGGAAGAGAATTCCACAGCAAAGGATCTCCCACCCATGGAGGAAAGCCTAAATCTAGGGACAGAGAGTAGGTTGGAGCCAGTAGAATGCAGTGACTGTATTTTTATTTCTTTTCACTCATCTCATAGTTTTGATCTTATGATACTTCATATTTTATTTTTATTTTATATTGTATTTTTTAAATATGTTCTCTCTGTCAATTTTTACTTTCTTATGTTTATTTGAACTATTACTATAAACTTATTAACTAGATAAATTAGTTTAATTCTTACTCTATATCTTCTAAGCTGCTCAGGTCCCTGTTTGAGTCTTGGTCCTCCCAAGGTTTCTTCCTTATAAAGTTTAGGGAGTTTTTCCTAGGCTTGCTCAATTTGGAATTGGGCTTAGATAGTAGAACATAGCATAAAATTGTAACACTGTTTTGAGATAATGCTCCATTGTAAAAAGCGCTACAGAGATAAATCTGACTTTGACGTTATGCAGCACAAACCTGTAGGTTTCTCTAAAATCCAATTAGCATTGATTGTCGCTAGGACTGGATCGATGTTGCTGTAATGTTTGTTTGCAGTTCGACGTGAATAATACTTTATTAATCAGACCTCTGCTATATTAATAATGTCTTAAATTGTTATTTAATTGATGTAAATGGGACAAATTTCTTACAGATTCTAAACTTCTGCGTGCTAGTGTACCTGTTATGAAAGCTGGCATTGCCATTGCTAGTAGCCGAAAGCTAATTACTAGCGGAGGCGGGTGAGGCAGCTATTATAAGGTGGCGCATGTCTTGCAGCCAGTTCTGCTTGGAGGTGCCAAAGATGAGCGATTTATCTTTTTCCTCTCAGACAGATGAGTGAGTCGTGAGTCAGACCTCCCACTCTGAGCCTGATGAAATACTTCTCTTCTCCCTCGCTCTGCTCATTTCCTCCTCTTCCTTCCACCAATCTGAGCTGTCAGCTTACTTTAGCCCTGTGCCCGCTCTAAGTTACGTGGGTGGCATCGGCCGCTTTTGCGAGGAACTCCACTGGCTGGCTTTATGACTAACGAGGGACATATCGGGGTCTTCCTCGTCCCACTGCCTCTTTAATCGGCTTCTTCTTTTCACTCATTAGAACCACTCGATAATCTATTTACACAATGTGCATTTCAATAAAAGACAGATTAGCATTCGCATGTTATCGCAGCATAATTGTATAACGCAAAGTTCTGGGACACCGAAATCTTCGTCCCCTCCCACACGAGCTGAACCAAATTCATTACGCCCCCATTTGGCTGCAGAGAAAACAATACTATGTTCAAGTCCACTGCTCGAAAAGAAAAAAAAAAAATTCCCATGTCCTCGTTTCCGGAGGAGAAATCTCTGGCCTGAAAAAACATAATTTCAGGCCCAAACTCCAAAACCTGAGCCTTAATATAAAAATTTAAAAAGCCTCTGCAGTGCTAAAATTTAAAAGTACATTACCAAAGGTCAGCAGGAAAAGAAAAGAAAAAAAGAAAAGGAAAATAGCACGGAGGGTAGGAAAGTATGTGGAAAAAAAAATAAAGGTCACGACTGGGTCTAAAAAAAATTAGACCCATTGCTCCATTTTAGATTATATAAAATCCTGGCGAGTAAAAGGCCAATAAAAGCGGAATTTAGTAGTGCGTCTGTTTTTTTGGTGAGGTTTAACACATTATATAACACCTTGTATTTATTATCCCAAGTAAAACCATTAAAAAGGCATCAAAGGGGGGACTGAACTGCTTAAAGGGGGCCACCCCTGGTCTGCATTTCATGTAAACAACCAAGGTTTTCTCTTTTTTTTTTCTTTTCGAGGCTCTGTTTTCAGGAACAGTTAAAACAGTAAAGGGTCTTGCTATTGCCCTGGGTCAATTTCTCTTTAAAGACCCAAGGTACTGAAACAGTCCCCCATATTGATAGAGAATGCCCACCCTCCCATAATAAACTGGGAAGGGCCCTCAACTTGTAGGGGTAGAAAAATCAGCCACCGGGATAAAAGGGACCAGGGAGAGTGGGCAAAAGCATTCAGTATCGACCCCAGGAAAGGCCATTAACCTAATTAGGTCTTACCCAGGGAGGGGGTCCAAGGTAACCCACAAAAGGACCAGGGAAGGAGAATCAAACACCAAAAGGGACCAGGGGAGGGGTTGGAGGGTTCAGGTAGGGTGGTCGGGGTTTAAAAGGCCACAGAGGATCAGACGCATACAAAAAACCAGGGAGGGGTTTCGCAACCTTTAAAAGACCAGGGAGGGTCAGGCCACCCCTTGTTTCAATGGACAGGACCCATAACAACCACAGAGAATTAGATAACCATATATGACCCACAGAGGCATTCATACCACCAATAATAAAAACCATGGAAGGAATCATTCAACCCATATAACAAACCACCAAGGGACCAAGTTCAGGGCCCAGTAATTCCCAGGGGATTGGGGGGCAGGCACCCAAAATGGCCAGTGTCAGAGAAGCCCAACATGAATGAACCAAAGAAGGGTCGTTCCCCCTGTAACAAATCAGGGACAGTTCAGGTACCAATAATAAAGACCACAGAGGGTTCAGGCACCCATGACAACCAAAGGATGGGTTCAGGTGCCCATCATTAAACGGGGACTTAGAGGACGGTTTTCCAGGTTTTTCCAGGTTTAAACCTGTAGGTACCTTTAATGGATCAGGGGAGATAGGATCAAGGCCAATTGTAAAAGAACCAAGGAGGATTTTTTTTTAAGGGCACCTGCCTGTAAAGTAAGGCCAAAACCTGATAAAGGCACCTTGATAGTTTATTTTATTTAAGGTTTTTTTAGGATAAAGGGCAACCTGTTAAAAAAAAGGAACCATGGAAGAGGGAGTTTTCAGGCACCTGTTTTGTAAGATAACAGAGGGAGTTTATTGGGGCCTGTAAAAAAAAAACCATGGAGGCTGGAGGGGTTCCGGGAGCCTGTAAAACAGAAGGGGTCAGGGTCAGGGCCCCTGTAAATGTTGTAACCTGTTTTAAAGCCCCCAAAGGAGGGGTTGCCAATATTATCATGAAAGTGAAGGGAGGGGGGGTTGGCACCTGCCTGGGTAAAGATTAAGGGAGGGGTTCAGGGGCCACACACACATAAAGCCCAGGGAGGGTCCGGTTGCCTGTAAAGATTCAAGGGGAGGGGGTTCTGGCACCTTGAAAAAAGAATGGAGAGGGGGGTTCAGGCAACTGTTAAAGAAAGGCGGAGTAGGGCCGGGAGAGCAGAACATAATGGGGGACCAGTGTTTTGTATAAATGGGAAACAATGGGACCAGTTGGTTTTCAGGTTCAGGTATCTGTAAAAAGACCAGGATAGTGTCTTGTCCAGGGTGGCCCACGAGGCATTTTTTTTTTTTTTTAATGGAAAAAGGCGTTTTAGGTACCCATGAGTGGACACCGTCAGGGACCCTGGAGCCACCATTGTTTAGATTTAACAGTATGTGTGTTTCCACCTCACCAGGGGATCTGAGGTCCCCACACTCCCTGAAGTTGTTGGGCAGGGACAAGACAAAAAGGGACAAGGGGGGATCCGTGTTTACATAGGACAGTTTCAGTTCCTACAGGAACCCAAATGCAATTCAAACCACATGCAATTTTACTATAAATTGACGGTATGTGTAGGATGGGGGAACTTAGATGGGGAAACGTCTGAACATTCATTTGCTTGCTCCCGAGTGGTAGTCCCGGACCCAAATCAAACCAGGAACAGGGAAAAAATGGTGGTAAAAATTAATAATTTAAAGAAATGTTTTTTTAAAGAAGGAAATGTTTTTATTATTTTTTATAATGATTATTACCAGAAAGTTAGGGTTTTGGGGTGAGAGTGGAGGGGGGGGAGGAGGGGACACAGGTTGTTCAACATTTTAAAAATTTTTTTTAAAAAAGAACGTACCGGTTGTTACATTTGTGGTCAGTTTCCAGAACACAAGGCTGGATTCCCAAGTTGTTTCTGGTTCAGGGAGAGTAAATCAGCTACCGGCGGGCGGACAAAAAAGGAGACCTGAGGAAAAAGAACGCGGGAGAAGACCTTAGAGTCCCCCCCCCCCCCCCCCCACCCCCCCCCGCGTTAGAGGTTAAACCAGCCACCCACAGTCAAGATTTGCTCTTTCCCATCAGGACAACAAAGGACTTGTTTAGTGTCTGATGTTTGCGTTTTAAAAAGTTAAGAAGGCTTAAGTATTATGGTTTATTTAAGAGGGCTAATGTCACCAAAAATCCTTCCATTAAAATACCACGCAAAACCTTCAAATATTCATTCAAGCAATTGGTTAAGCCCCCCGCATTATTTGTTACATGTAATGAAAAATTTTGTTTTTATGTTTTTTGGTATTGCTAGAATGGCAATAACATTTATATAATAAACTTAAGAAGTTTTTAAATTGCATAATTTTTGTTAATTTATTAACAAAAATTAACATAACAGTACACTCTAAAAGTATATTGGGGGGAAAAAGGGGAAGGAAAAAAAAGAAGGGAGGAAAAAAATGCAATATGTTTTTTCATATTCTGTCAGAATCTGCCAAATGAATTTCTTCCAAAAGCAGAAATAAATTTAAGTTTTCTTTTTTCTCAAGGCTTTGGTTGGTTTGTGGTGAACGTTTTTTTGGCAACATTTTTCTCAAACTTTTTTTGGGTTTTTGGTTAATTATAATTATTATTGTATTATATTGTTATTCTTACTATTAATTACCGGTATGTATATGATGATGTATTTTAGGGACCATATAGTTTCAAAACTGAAAATTGCCTATAAGCTCAACCAGTTGGTAGTGGGCCCAGGAAAAACTGTACCACAGTCCCATGACCACCCCACGTGCTTATCTTTACACCAAAACCGTTTTTTTCTTGAAACAACCACTGCTACATGATACAACCAAATATAAACATTTATTATTTAAAACACTTAAACGTTTACTTAATTCCAGTAGTGTATGAAAAAAAAAAAAAAAGGTGGAATCCCAACTACTCCCACAACTCGACCGGGCCCATCCCCACCACCACCTGGGGCACCTCACCCCCCCCACCCCGTCCGCGTTGCAGTCTCACGTCCCAGGTTCTAAAAATACAGGTCTCTAAAATACAAGGGGTGTTACCTTAAATTTGGTGTACCTAATAAAATAAGGCTTCTGCCATTGGGCTTAATCTAAGTTCTTCTTTCGTGGGCTTCAAGTAGTTCATGTTTAAATTGAAACAATAATTCATCTAAAGGTTTTAATATTCACGGGGTTACAGATGCAGTATCTTAAAGTTACCTTGTAAAAGCAACCTGAAAAAAAATGCAATAAAATTTAATTTTTAAAAAATGGCATTAATTAATAAAAAGTAAGTATAAAATGTAAATAGTAATTAAGTATTATTTTTTTTTATAATTCGAGTTTTGGAGCCCCCCCCAACCTCCCACTTAGAGATAATGGACGTTATGTTGTAGATTTAAAGGCTTATATTCCAATTAATACCTTAGGGGCTTAGATCTTGGGAAAAATTAGAAATAATTAGAAATATATAATTAATTATTGTAGTCATTAGTTCATTAGATAAATTGTTTAAGAAGAAAATGATTTTATCATAAAATAATTATACAAACTTAAAAACTGTCTATGATCTGAATGCATAAATTGTTTTTTTTTTTTTTTAAAATTTTAATTACTTTTTTGTTGGGGCAACACAGGGCTAAACCTGCACCTCAGAGTAAGTTGAGAGAGAAAGTTTACTCATGGATGCTGCGGTCCCTCCTCGTTCTGAGGGAAATATGAAATAATTGGTTAAATGATTGAGGCGATTCCTGTGGCATCCACACCCACACCGAATCAGAGAAAGAGCACGAGTGAATGCAGGGCGCGGACTTTTCAGCCGTAATGAAGTAATGAAGAGGGCACGAAGCGAGGAAATAAGAAATTAATTGGAATTAGGGGAAAATGTTGCAGTTAGGGCAGGAGAAGAGCCAAGAGAGTGGACTAACGAGGGAGGTTGGTCCCAAAACCCTGAAGGGGAAAAACTTCGAGGCGGGGAGAGGGGGAATTGGCACCCACTGGGACCCAACAACAACAACACACACACACACACACACACACACACACACAAAAACACAACCACACACCACACACCCCCTTCACGATCCTTGTGAGGGACTTTTCCACTGATATAAATATTACTTATCTTAATAATTATAATTTAATATAATTAATGTACACCCCTAACCGCACCTCAGTAAACCCTAAAGCAAGTGTTTTTGGTTTTTTGGGTTTTTCTAATATAATTAACAAGTTTCGGTGTTGTTGTTGGAAAAAAAAAGGCAATTTTATTTAAACCTAAAAAAACTGTCAAAGATTGCCAGGTTTCCTTCATTGTAGGGACCATTTGGTTACCACAAAGTACAGAAAGATCAAGTACATACCATACGCACAACACACACACCAAGACACGTATTGTCTTTCTATCATTATGGGGGACCTGACAATATTACTGCCCCTAACTAACCTCTGCAAACATCCCATAGGAACTAATTCTATGATTTAAACCTCAGAAACCTAAGCAAATCTTTTTGACTCTTTTGGCCTTTTGGGGGAAAACAAAAAAGTTGCGGTTTTACTTTAAAAAAAAAAAAAAAAAAAAAAAAAAAAAAAAAAAAAAAAAAAAAAAAAAAAAAAAAAAAAAAAAAAAAAAAAAAAAAAAAAAAAAAAAAAAAAAAAAAAAAAAAAAAAAAAAAAAAAAAAAAAAAAAAAAAAAAAAAAAAAAAAAAAAAAAAAAAAAAAAAGCATTTTTTGGAGTTTCCAGTTTAAAATAAAATGTCCCCAAAAGGTTTATCAGATCTTTCTATCCTCTGGGGACATCTGGTTCCTCCACAGGATTATATAAACTTAAACCCCAACCCCACAAAACGAATGAAAACGAAGAACCGAACACACACCACCACGCAATTGCAACCGTACCACACCACACAACGTAACACCAACACACGTACACACACCACGTACACCACAACAACGGTAAACCACCACACCAACCACACACAACACCACACACACACACACCACCACACACACACTCACTCACAATCATCACAACTCCTCACACTCACTCAACACTACACTCACTCACCCACCACACACAATTTGGATGCCAAACTCGATTGAAAAGAACTTTTATTCCTCAATCAGATTGGTTTCCGTGCCTTTACATAAGGCCACCCATGGGAATAAGCATGAGTGTGTTTTCTGTGATCATTATCCATGACTCACCGAACTGTTCCCAAATTATGGCAAAAAAGTTTAAGCACCTTCCTTTTGCAAAATTGCATGGTTTTTGTTGATTGCAAAGAAGTTAAAAAACTTCAGATTGTTTGTTTGGTTGATTTATGTATCCGCCTCAGCATTTTCAAGGTGGGATATTCATGGAAACAAAAATAAGGGACTTGCTCGGATTGTGAGTTCAGGGAAACACCAAAAACTCACCACTGAGGCAAATTTAGGAAGCAACCAATTAATAAAACCTATTAACTAATGGCATTTGTCTTTGGAACGTGGTATTTATTAAACCGGGTAAGTTAAACCTGGGAGGTAAACCCACCAACCACACAGGGCGAGGACATGCAAAAAACCTCCACAACCAGCCAAGTCAAAAAGCCACAGTAGATTTATTTATATAGCACTTTTTTCCAATGGGCAATTGTCCAAAGCAAGCTTTCGCTTTACATTTACGAAGATCTTCTAATTATCTAGGGGAGGGACAGTCCCAAAATTGAAAGCAACGACTTTAGGGGAACAGGTTGGGCAAAGGAAAAAATCCTACCTACTAAACGTTATAAAACGGGAGAAAAAAGAAAAAGAAAAAACCCTTGGGGACGAACCAAAAGACTCAGAAAGGCAACCAAACCTTCCTTGGTGTGGGACTTAGAAAAGACGGTGTTTAGGAATGGATGAAACGAGTATCGACGTCAAATAAATAAGTTTGTAGTATGTAAAGTTAAAAAAAAAACTGAAAACAAGAGTTGGATGAGAATCGATATTGTGATTGAACCTAAACCGTCCTACACAGGGGAAACACAAACTTAAATACAGATCAATTTTCAAACAAAACTTGGACCTGGTCTAGACGTTAATTCAGGGGCTCTGTTTGAAAAAAATCATCAAAAAAACATCATATGACCAGGGAAGTATGATAATTAGGGGAACACAGTTTTACGTGTGTGTGTGTGTGTGGTCAGTCCTGACCTGTCTAGCCATGCTAGAAGACTCTTAGCAGCAGCGATCAGATCCACCACGGAGGTCAGGAAGTCGTTGGGGAGCTTGCGTGTGGCTCGTCCATCATAATGGCCTCCACGTCTGCGACCCGTTATGAAGTTCTGCAGATTCTTAGCGGAGGCGTTGAGCTTATGGGACAGGGTCTTCAGATTCTCAGTCTCAAGACCATAGTTCTAAAGAAAGAAGGAAAAGTAATTCCATTTGTTATAAACAGTTCAATAATAAATCTAATAAACATCAGTCTATCAGCCACTCATAAGATTCTGTATGCTCTGGAATTACACAAATCTTAACATCCTTGTTGCTGGTGACTTTGTAAAGCTACGTAATTTCATTTCAAATACTCTAAAACTACAGAACTAGTCCGGCAGGCGCCTGTAGGGCTTCAGGTGGTAAAACAAACCAGTTTCCGAGGAAACTGGTTTCGGGGAACCAATGGCGTGCAGGGGCCAAGATCAAAGAGGAAGAAGGGGCATGTGAAGGCACTGGAAGAAAGGAGGTCAGATATTTTACCCACATATATGAACTCAAAAGAGAGATTAAAATTTCTCTCAATAAATTAGTTTCAAATTTAGGCAATGTTTTTTCCCTATTTTAGTTATTTGATTCTTAAAGATGTTTGGATGGACCTAAGGGAGGAACACGTTAAATTTTCGAAACAGCTCTACCCTCGCACCTGTGCCTGCGACGCCCCTTGTTGACAAATAAAGTTCAGATAGTCAACATTCAACAACAGTGGAGCGTCTTCAATCAGTACTTGGGCTTCCTCGGCTTTGCCTCATGATTGCAGGGCAGAAGCAAAGCTTGCCTCTCGTTGGTACTTTTTTCAACTTGCAGGTCTTTCGATAGCAACAAAAAGCTAAACATCTTTTTAACACTTTTATGTGACATTTAAATAAAACCTATTAGGACTATGGAAGGGCGGAGACGATGGAGAGATGGCAATGCAAAAATAAAGAGGTTTACAAAAAACAAAGCGGGCATGTTGGCGGATATATTCACACATGGGCATGCACACGGTTATGCCCCAAAACTCAGTTCAGTTTTTAATAAGAGTGTGTAGGTCCGGAGGTTTGTGGCAAGGGGACCTATCAGGCTTTTGCAGTTCATGGTCTTTGCCTCTTGCGGGGGAAATACAGCCAAACGCTCCGGTCACAGGCATCAGCAATATTGACAATAATAAACGTTTCAGAATCATAAGAGGGAAAAAGGAAATACCATTTTTAATATAAAAACAGATCAGAGATTATTTAAAAGCTTTGGTTTTTAAAAAGAATATTTTATAATGTCACATTTCATTGCATTGTTTTTTAGTTTTTTTATTGGGAATTTAAAACAAGGGTGCGGCAATGGGGCCTCCTTGACTGCACGTTTGTTCCAGTTCAAAAAACCCTGGGAGGGGGGGCTTGGCATTATAACACATTTTGTGGTTGTACTGATGGGGACTAGGGATTAAAAGTGTGGATTAATTTTTAAATTTTAAATAATTTTAAAACAGGAAGACACTTTGGGCTGTATGGGAAACAGGTTGGAGAAGGAAGGGAAGGAAAAGAAAAAAGGGGGAAAAACTGCTTTTTTAGAGGCAGGTCTTTGTACAAGCATGTGGAAAAACCCAGAGGCTATTTTGGATTGTTTTAGGCTTGCTTTTGCTTTATAAAAGGCTCTTAAGTGTTACCATGCAATGTCAAGCATCTTGTTTTTCTCATCACAACCTCACCAAAACGTTTTTTCATTAACAAGCATTTATAAAATTTAGCAGATGCCCTTATCAAGGTGGATATGCAATTGATACACTCTTAATAGCTTTGCTTAAGAGCCCAGCAGTGCCAGGTTTCAGTGCTGGGACTTGAACCTTTATCCTTCTGATCAATAATATATCTTTTAATAATATTAGTAATATATTTTCACCACTGCACCATGATATTACACAGGATGCACAATGGTTAAATATCCAATAGGGAAAATTAAGATCAGTTCAAGCTTCTTCTTCTTCTTCTTCTTCTCTCGGCTTCTCATTTTATCAGGGGTCACCACAGCGAGTTAAACGTTTCCACCTCACCCTGTCCTCCACGTCCTCTACTCTCACCCCAACTCCCTGCATATCTACATTTACCACAACCAAAATAACTCCTCCTTTTGGTTCTCTTCCTCTCCGTCTCTGGCCTGGCCAAGCCCTCCATCGGGCCAACATCTCCTACCAATTATAGCCACTATCACCTCCTCTGCACAGTCAAAAAAACCATCTCAGTCTTCCCTCTTGGAATTTTGTCTCCCCAATTTTCCAACCTGTTGGCTGTCCCACTCCACCCCTCTGATGATTCTCCATTTCCTAATCTGTTCCCAAACCCCTAGACACTCCAAAAAGAGAACCACAACATCTTAAGTTCTGCCACCTTCCAGCTCTGCTTCCTTGTTCTTTGTCAGTGCCACTGTTCTAGCATTTTAACATTAACAACAAGGTGGTCTCACTACTCTCTTATAAATCTTTCCTTTCCACTTTTGCTGGCGACCCTTTTTGTCACAAACAGCCACTCCCTGGACACTCTTCTCAACCCTCCATCCTGCTGTACTTCTCTTTCTTACTTCCTTTCCACACTCCCCATTTTCCTGGGGACAGTGATTCCCAAGTAACCGTAAAACTCCTGGGTACCTTTGTGGGCGAACTGATCCCTGTAAAGCCCGACTAATTCCCACGGGCCCTTCCCTTTCCTTTACCACAACATGTATTCTGTCTTACTACAAGGTTGACTTTCATTTCTCTTCATTTCAGATTATACCTCCACTCTCCAAGTTTCTCTTCTATCTGTTCCCTGTCTCACTAACCAGCTCCACAATGTCCGTCTGCAAATCTGCAAAACATCAAATAGTCCAAGGCGATTCCTGTTGACCTCATCTGTTAGTTTCTTTGCCAATCACCAGAGGCAAATAAAGAAAAAAGGGGATCGGGGCCGATTCCTTTTGATGCAGGTCCCCAACCCCCACCTGACCTTGAAGGCTATCTGTCACTCTACAAGAACAATCTCCACCGGATCTGTCACGCTGTTATTCATTTAACATGTCCTGCACTAATTTCCTAACGTTTACTTTTCAGCCACTCGAGACTTCCTTCATACACCACCACAGTTCCTCCCTTGGCAAACCCTGTCATAGCTTTTCTCCAAATCCAACAAAGACGCAGTTTTTGTTGGTCAGTGTAGTTTTTTGTAAGCTTCTTTTTGACCATTCTTTTCTATACTTCTCCATTTCAAAGCATTCTCAAAAAGCAAAAATTAAAGCATCCCATGGTGCTCTTCCTTGGCATTGAAAAAAACCATACTACCTGTGGTCACAACCACTGTCACCTTTCCTGTCTGAAGCCTAGCTTTCCACAACTCTCTTCCAAAATCTTCATTGTGTGGATTCATCAACTTTATGCCTGGGTAAGAGCCACAAACTCTGTTCATCAACCTTCTGCTTTGAAAAAAAACGGTACAAGTAAACAAACTTTTCCCTCCATTCCTCCGGCATAAACTCATCATTCCACCAGGAATTCCATTTGAAAATAATCTAGTCAAAAAAACACCACTCCCAGCTCTCCTAGACTTTTCCAATTACCTCAACCGGTAGTCATCAGGTTCCCACTCCACTGGCCTTTCCGTTTTTCTTCATTCCTTTTTCAAAAGCTTTTCCTCACTTCTTTTCGCTAAATCTTTGCTACATCCTGTTTCCACCAATTTCTAACACAATCCAGCTTCTTCCACTTTCATTTTCTAACATTTCACTCAACTCCTCAAAAATACTCCTTCATCTTTCCTCACCCTCTCCTCCCACCCTGTTCAAGTACATTCCCCATTTCTATCCTTGGATCACCCTGACCTGCTGCACAATCCTTTCCAGCTCTGTTCTCGCCAAAGCAAAAACAACTTCCTTCTCTCTTTTCCCACTGTTCTAATCAAAACCTTTCATATAAACTCATCGTTTTAGGGTGCCTTCTGCTTGGGCCTTTTGGCACTCCTCTTGCCCCTTTGCCGCATCTCCTTGTACTCCTTGGGCCTACTCTTCAATTAGTCTTGTCCATTGTCCCATTTCTTCTTTGCTGACCTCTTTCTCTGAAGAACCTCCTGCACTCTATTTCACCACAGGTTGCATTTTCATCTTTGGACTGTCCAGGAGACACACACAGAGTACTTTCTACCTGTCTGTCTAAAGTCTTAATTACTGTTGCTGCTACTATCCAGTTCATCTGGGGGGGAGCTCTTTCCTATCAACCCCAAAGCCTTTTCTCAAGGCTTCATCTCTTGAAAAAACTCCTTACAAAACATTCTTCCTTTTCTCACTTCCACCATATTGGTCCTCTGGCTTCGCCTTTGCCTCTTCTTCTTTCCTAACCCCAGGAAGCCCACCCTACACACCACCCATCCGATGCTGCCTAGCTACACTCTTTCCCCTGCCATTACCTTACAATCCACAAAGTCTTTTGAAGCAACCTCGTCTACATAAAAGATTTGTAAGGTCTACTGGTGTGCTCCTCCCTCCACTCTATAAAGTCACCCTATGCTCTTCCTTCTTTTGAAAATATGTGGTAAACCACCAGGCCAATTTTCCCATTCCTCTTTGCAAAAATCCACCCACCATCTGTTCATTCTAGGCTATTTCTTAAACACCAAAACCTGCCCCATCACTTTCCTATCCTCCCTTTATTACCTTCACCAACATGACCCCATTTGAAAATTCTCACCAATCACCAGTCTCTCCTCCCTGGGAATGCTTCTCAACCATTAATCTAACTCCCCCCCCAGAATCTCTCTTCTCCTCTAGTTCACAGCCAACATTGTGGTGGCATAAGCCACTAACAACATCCCCCATCACAAACCTCAAATTTCCAGCTTCAGACATATTATCCTATTGACCCACCCTTTTAACTCAACGAACATTCGTTTACATCTATAGTCCTGCCCCTTCAGGACCACACCAAAACTCCCATTTTCTCTTCCTATCCACCCACCATGGTTTTGAAAAAGTTTATTAAACCCTGGCACCAATGCCATCGAGGGCCTGCTACCCTCTTCCCCTTGTATTCCTGCACACACAAAAACATTCGACCTTTCTCCTCTGGCCCATCATTATACAGCAGCTCTCTTACCTTTCCCTGTCATTGTCCCTACATTTAAGGGTTGCTAACCTCAGTTGCTATTTCTGGCCCCCCGCCTGATTTTCTCTCTGTCTCCTCCAAATGCTTCACGTCCTCTTCGTCTTCGGGCAAACAGTGTAGGTCCAATTTCCACTGTTACCCGGTTTTGCTTACAGTACCCTGTTTGCTACCAGTACCAGTGGCGGTCGTTGTTAACCCGGGCCGCGACCGATCCGGTATGGTGAAATTATTATGAACTCGCATACTTTATTTGGCAAATGTTTTACACCGGATGCCCTTCCTGACGCGACCCTCACCATTTATCCGGGCTTGGGACCGGCACTAGAAATACCCTGCCTGAGCAATCTAGCGGCTGGTTTAAGATCAGTTCAAGCTGTGTGCAGTTATTTACGCTTTCCTCTCTACATTTCAGTTTAACAGCTCCAGAAGTTTGGTAAAAGGAGCCAGTGCAGGTTGGATGCTGCAGCACTCGGTGAATTCTGACTTCACTCCACTGTCACCTGTGACCCTATTCAGAATAAGCGAGGGTTAAAACGAGATGCTTTGCTTTTTATATACAGGTATGCGTCATGTAATGTCCACGATCCGCTCTGTGAAATTGCACGTAAGGTGATCTTGATGTTTCCGAACACCATATTATTTACCTTAGTTTTATACTACAAATTATATAGTAAAGGTACAGTACAAGGGTACGCCATTATAGGTATAGTATAATGACCATATAGAATTATGCCTGTCTCTTTAACTGAATACAACCAGAAAATACCAGACATTTGTATGCAGTTTTAAAAAACCAGCTTCTATAAGCTACAGTGGTAAACATTTAGTGCGACCTCCTTTTACACTTGAGCAATAGCAGCATCTGGCAGCTTTATCGGGATGCCAAGCTGATCCTTCTACAGTCTGAAGAAGGTTGATGAGAAATGGTCTTTATGGAAGGGTAACAACCAAGAAACCACTTTTTTTTCCAGAACGGGAACAGGGTGAAAAGTAGATCAGTTGAAAAGAGGATTATGGAGTGACAAATCCAAGTTTTCAGTCTTACATTGCTAAAACAACCTAATGGTCGCCAAAGAATTTTGCACAATACTGTACATGTGATACTTTAGTGTACCAGTATTGACTAAACAGATGAGATACTCTACACATGAAGGGCAGTTGTCATGTCCCATGATCCTCAGCACAGACCCAGCCTATGACTTATCAGTGCACTGCTTATAAGGAGTGCCATACCAGCCAAATGGCTCCCTATGATGTATACTTGCCAGCTGTCTCGCTGACTAATCTGGCTGCCCGCTGGTTTGTCTCTCTGCTTGCTGATTCATCTGACCATGAGCTGGCTCATCTCTCTGCCCACAGATCATCCTGACACAGTGTTCATTCTCTACTTTCTGTTTAAGAAAACTTCACACATCAGAGGCTGTGCTGTTATGTCGGTCCTTACAATGCTATTTTTATGTTTACATGTAATATCTAAGCCGCCCAAGGAAGTTGGGTGAATTTTTGAGTCTTGGTCCTCCCAAGGTTTCTTCCTTGTAACGTTTAGGGAGTTTTTCCTTTCCACTGTTGCCCTAGGCTTGCTCAGTTTGGGATTGGCCTTGTACAGTAATTTAGAAGATAATCTAAATTGTAAAGCTGCTGAGAAACAATGTTCCATTGTAAAAAGCGCTATAGAAAGAAAGCTGACCTGACTTGACTATTTCAGCGAATGTATATGGAAAGGTAATATATGGATTAAGTAGATTAATGACCTTAATAATAAGGACAATAACCATATATGCAATCAGCCATTGTTCTAACGGATGTTAAATCAACACCAAACAAAAACCAGACTGACCTTCGAGGCAGCGCTTTGAAAAGAAGTTAGCCATATGGCTTAAAATGACGACATTTTTTGCAACATTATCGGGGAATAAAAGGCATGATGTGATTAAACCTCAGTGACTGCAAACCACTAAGGGTTTTAAACCTAAAAAAGAGCAATATTTAACAAAAAAGTTAGTCCATACATAAAGACCAGATAGAAAAAGGAAATGAAAAATGATTTTACGAACAGTGACATATGAGAGAAGTCCTTACATAAGCTTGAGGACTTTAAATAGAGTTGTGTAGCAGAATTGCTATTACTGTGGGTTGCAGTACACAATTTGTTACTCTGAGTAGGTTGCTTTTGGTAGTGTGGGTAAGAATAAATGGTCAAAATCATGTGGTTAGGATTGAATTTAAGCATGAATTCGTATTTAATTTAATTCTTGAATGAAACAGTTTCAACAAAACACTAATATACCTCAATGTTACATTTGTAAGCTGAACAATATAAACATTTTGAGTGTAATGATTTGCTACTGTTTGATTCTTTGGCCCCCAGCAAACTGTAAAGGTATTAATATGGCCCCTCAGGGGAAATGAGTTTGACAGCCCTGCTTTAGGCTAAAGGAAAACTTCATAACATTCTGATCTGTACAGAAACACAGAGTCTCGAGAGAGATTATGAAAAATAGAAACACTGTCAGGGTGAGTATAACACTCCCTTATAAAGCCTTCTGACGCTGATGTGTTGGGACGTCGGGTGGTCAGAGGGAAAGTTACAAAGGACTTCCTTCAGGAAACATTCACAATGTGTTGTGCAACCTGTACAGATAAAATGTTGTACATATCAGATTCCATAAATACAAGCAGTAATACCAGGGAGATTAGCCACATTCTCTGTAGTGTAGTTTTTATCCTAATCTCCATCTACTGCAGCTGGTGGGTATACTGCATGACTGCTATAACTCAGAACGACATTTCACAGCCTGAGAGAAGACAAAGATGATTGCTTAAGAGCCACTTATAAAGGGACATTGTTAGGGCAGTCAACTCTTTATGAAAAATGTCCCCTTTTTTAGCATTGGTTTGTTTATTTGTTTACTTAGCATCACAACAGCATCAATGGTTATTCATGACAGAAGGAAGGCTACATCGATACATCGATCGACACATTTATACTGGGCCGATTTAGAGCAGACAATTACCCTAACAAACATCTTTGGAAAATGTGAGGAAATCAGAGTACCCAGAGTAAACTACACACACACACACACACACACACACACACACACACAAATCATAAACTTGACCAAAAAAAGTTTAACCAACAACCACAAGCACACATAAATATGTCTTATAGTTCAAAACAAACAAACAGGCAAAATAAAAATAAAATCATATCATGTACAGTCCTGTGCAAAAGTCTTAGGCCACCATTCAGATTTCTTGTTTAGCAACGGTATAATGACCATATATAATGACCACATATTGTCAACGATTGGACCTGAAAATTTCAAATTTTGCTGCTGTTGCTCAAGTGTAAGGGGAGGTCACACTAAATACTTAACACTGTAGCCTTTTTTCCTCAGTTTTTTTAAGTGCAAACATATTTCCTGAATTTTCTGGTTGTACTCTAATAACAAGACTGTAATTAATAGTTATATATGGTCATTATATGATTGGTAAAACAATGGTATGTCTAATCCAATGGTGGCCTAAGACTTTTGCACAGTACTGTATTTGTGGCTACAGAACTAGAACACGACTGTACCCATCCTTTCAGAGGTGGGGCTACTTTTTTAGAGGGAAGTATAAGTCGTTACCAATGTAGTTGTGTTGGTCCAATTGCAGATTTACACTACAACCTTGGGGAAAATATTAAAACAAACATAAAGATCAGCTTTCTACATGCTCACGTGTGTATCATTCTCATAAATCTCAGTTATATGATTGTGTAATTCAATGTTTCACAACATCCAGGTATAAATGTCCAAGAATACGTGAATTTTCGCATTTTCTGTGCTCAGTAAAAATAAACGTCTTAGGCTTAATACCCATGACAATTGCACACACACAGTGACAGACAGAATCGAGAATGCTATTCCTTCACCATGCTGTATTAGATCTGTACAGGAGTTACTCATGCAGAACGAATCCTCATGCTGGGTGATGCTGGCAGACAGATGGGTTTCTCTGTAATAATCCAGAGAAACATGTTACAGGGGCAGAGCACTGACACTGCAGGTCACATGATCAGTGTTTCATAGGGTTTACAGAGGGATTTCATTAATGCATTGCTTCCCAGAGCCAGTTGTAAAAATGTCAGCATCCAGCAGAAGCACTGCACTAGGAGATCACCATTTATTTGAGTAGTCGACTGTGCTGCTCGTCACCAGTTAACAGCACTGAATCTCACACCCAGACCAACACAGTATTGTATAAAAGGCTTTGGGAAAAAGCCAGACTAAGTCGCATGACCGTCGAACGGGGCATGAGGGCAGAACAACACCAGCAGATCCACATGGCCACATGTTTTTTACTCCAGCCAAATCCTAATCCTGCCCCAGCAGTGCTGCTCCTAGTTGTTATTCCTCGCTCGTTTCCACTCCTGTCAACCGTCCATCGCTCTCCCACGCTCCCACTCTTTTCCCTCTCCCTCTTACTTCCCAGCCATGTGTGAAGCTTAAAATGTCTGTTTTAGACCATGAGCTGATGAATATAGACAGTTCCAGGATTATGACGTGCCACTGGATCTCATATTATTGACTTGTGACTTGTGAAGTCACAGTCATGCTGTTTGCCCAAAGTTAATTGTCACCCAAAATTTTCACTCAAAAACATGGTATATAAGTCAACGACAACGTCAAATTTAATTCTATATCATATTTTAAAACGGATCATTGTCTCAAAGCTTTATAATTATCTAGGTCCAAAGTCCTAATTGAAAAAGCCTAGGGTGACAGTGGCAAGAAAAAACTCTCAAAATGTTTTAAGGATGAAACCTTGGGAGATTCAAGGAACCCAAACTCCTTGGGCAGCTTAGCTGATATATGTAAGAATCATGCTACATTAGCTAATTAATAAATCTATGGTAATAGTTTAAATAAACAAATTTAAATAACAATTAAAAGGCAGAATTCATATACTGTATATAGGCGACAGTGGAAAGGAAAAACTCCCCAAACATTATAGGGAAGAAACCTTGGAAGGACCAAAACTCAAAAAGGGGACCCAACCTCTTTGCAGCCTGGATGCTAAATGCAAGAATTAAACTAAGTTTGTAATAGTAGCTTAAATAAACAGAAGCTGGATATGAAAATTTAAAAGAGGGAACATATTTAAAGAAAATACACTACTTAAATTAGAATGTAATAATATATGAGCTTAGATGAAATGAAGAAAATACAAATAACAGCGTATAATAAAGTATAAAATCTAAAACTCGAGGATATAAGAGAGTAGTATAAAGAAATGAAATACTGAAGGAATGTGTGAGTCACTGTAATATGAGTCACTAAGTTCTCGTGTCCTCGATGGGAAAGATTTGTTTGCACCACGTGTTGAGTCAACCAGAGGTGAGGAGTGAGGTTACTGCAGTTTGATAAGAACCAAGTATGGTATGGGGTTGGTAATGAAAAGAGGGTCACCACAGGATTGCAATACACATCCGGCAGTTAAGAAGGAATACATTGTTGTCCTTGCAGCACTGAAACTGCAACTACTGAAACTCTGGATCACATGCAGACACGATTGGCTGTGCCTGAGGGAGGGGAGGCTGGATTTACATTTAACGCATTTAGCAGACGCCCTTATCCAGAGCGACTTAGAGAAGTGCTTTGTATTCTTCTTAGAAGACAAAACCTCATGTTAGTACAAATAAGCAGTAGCCCCAGAACACAATCCAACCATAATGGTCTAGGATCTGATGTGGATACATCAACAAAACACACAAGCAAAGGTTTTTTTTGGTTTTTTGTTTAATATGCAGTTGCATTTTCAGTCTTCACTCAAGTACTGATGAAAAGGTGAGTCTTTAGTTGCCACTTGAAGACAGCAAGAGACATCCCCATAAGTGCAGTAGAAACCCCTATTTATATCTTTGATGGACTCGTGTCCCATCCAGGATCCAAACTGCCCAAGGAAACAATTTGGCATCTTCTCCTCTTTTCTCAGTACGAAGAAACCCATCACAGTTACTACCCATCGTAACTGCATACATACCCTAAGCATGGTAGATAGAAACGATAACTGAGACATTGTTGCAGGAGCTGATGAACTGACATGTCGGAGGTGGAAACCTCCAAGTCGGTGTTTCACAATCCTGGTCCTGGAACTCCACCGCTCGGCCCATTTTAGTGTTTTCCCTGCTCCCACCACACCTGATCCAACTACTCAGCTCATTAACAAGCCCATTACTGAGAAAGAAGGTGCGTTTAAACAGGAAAACACTAAAACATGCAGAGCAGTGGGAGCTCAGGACCAGGATTGAGAAACACTGCTCTAAGTGAATAGTGAGAGTCACTATGGCGTGTCAGTGCAACCCATTCTACTGCCATAGTTTGGCTTTGGAGAGTCCATGTCTGTCCGACTGAGGTTAGTGAGTGTGGATGACATAAGAGCTCACTAGTTATTAGGGGTGCCTAGATACTTTTGGGAATACAGTTTTTGTGTGTAGTTACTCACCAATGCACAGAGCAGGTCCACCGCTTCCAAGATGAGCTCCTGATGGCCGATTCGAGACACTCCCAGGTCCTCCAGCTCCTGATGGGTGATGCGCAGCAGCTGTTCTCCTCCCACCTTCTCCTGCTCAAAGTTCTTAATGTACTGCTGCAGACAGTCATCCAGACCTGCAACCCAACATCATAATCAACTGTAAGGCACCCTTTTTGTGCCTCCTATTAATATTTAACCTCAAAACTAGAGACAGATACATGCATCACCATAATGTTCAACAGGTATTTTAGGTACAGGTCTTTTACATTGCATTCAGACTGTCATGTTTAGCATTTTCACAGTTAATAAGTTTAAGCGTATAACCTCGTACTCGACATCTGGCACATCTGTATTAGAAAGCTATTAAGCGTGCTGGCAATAACAGCTATCTTGTCTGTCATATAAGACAATTGACAAAAATTACACAATTAAAAATCCTGTACACAATCTCTAAAGTATGCCGTTTTGTCTGTGTGAGCTACTGTATGGCTTAATCATCCAGATTCTTACATGCATTGTTATAGGCAGTGTAATTTCCACACCCTGTGACTATACCTTTCACACAAGGGTTATTAAGTGCTGAGATGTATTTTGAAGCATCTTTTTGTACCTAAGGAACAGTCTAAACATCCGTCAAGGTGACTGGCATCAGATATATAAGCATTGGAATTGGAGCACTGACGAATGAAGTCAGGAGGGTGACATTCGGTGGAGGGTTCCCTTTATTCCCTTGGGGCCCTGCCCCCCAACATGTTTGTGCATGGACCTGACCTTGCTCAATACACAACTGTGAGAGTTTCTTGCAGCCAGGATTTAAACTCACAATATTCCAGAGCTTTAACCAATGAGTCACCACTGCTCTATTTTCTAGTTTTTAAAAAGCCAGTTTGTTTGTACTGTGGGTGGCCAAGATCCTCCGTCTGAATGCAATTACATCCAGCATGGCCTTTCCTCACCCTGTTTTATCAACATTTAGAAAAAAAAAATTCTGAACTGTTCATTGACTTGACACTGCTCTATATTGATTTTTTATTACTGTATAATCATGCATGTTTCATTTACAGCACTTGAATGAATGATCTAGCTACAAGCTGAAACAAAGTCAGGTCTCTTTACATACTTACCGGTATACTTATTCAGGCTTCATTGGTCAAATTACAAGGTTCGCTTCAAGTTAACACAAGATGTGCAGGGAACAAACTTAAATGTAACATACTTAAACATGGGAAACAAAAGCTGGATATATTACCAGACAATCCACTAGTGCTATGGTTCCTTTTTCTACATTGTCCTATTTTGTAGATAAGAATATTTTCATCTATTTCACAATAGCTCCACACCGCCCACTTTGGGAACCACAGCACTAGTGTTTTTACGAAGGTGTCAGAGATTGGCTTTGTTAATGTTAATGATTCATTAAAATGAGCAGAAATGTGTCATATGAACTGTTTATTAGAGAATAAAAACAAAATGATTTGGCCAGGGTTCCCAAATATTAGAATTACAAGTGAAAAATCTAAAGCATCATATTAATAATGTGGGGGCACCACAGCCAAA
This sequence comes from Ancistrus triradiatus, assembly GCA_025084515.1. Classification (NCBI taxonomy): domain Eukaryota; kingdom Metazoa; phylum Chordata; class Actinopteri; order Siluriformes; family Loricariidae; genus Ancistrus; species Ancistrus triradiatus. Next base: position 202,903 of record JAJAGP010000312.1, read on the forward strand.
TCCCTCACCACCCTGGAACCAGAGAACCGAGACTTGACTTCAGACATTGGTAATGTAAAGGATTAGACCGGAGTGGCTCAGTCAGCAGAGCACTCGTTCCAATGCAGAGCCTCTCAGGTAAATATGACATACTGATGTGATTTATTTTTGTAATATTTGAATAAGTTCTTTTTTTCCTTTAGAATAAAGAAAAAATAATTCAATTACTAACCACCAAGAAATTTTAATATCATATTATTTCACTTTTTTTACCAACGGTGCCAGTTCTAAAAATATTGTTTTTATCCACATTTTCCCCCACAACAAACTGCTCTACAGACAAGGAAGTCTGAAGTTTAAACATCGGACATCCTCTGCTGACTGCTAATTACTGCTAATTAACAGAAATACGTCTGGAAAACGTATCCCCTTTTGTACTGTCCTCCGGGCACCTTTCAGCACTCGTGGACCCTGTGTGAAGGTACTAATGAGGCACTGCGCTCAGCGTGGTTTCTTCTTCACGGTCAGAGAGGAAGAGGCACAGTGCCTTGAGCATGCATACTGTCAGCTAATGGTCTCACTGAGAGCCATCATCCCAAAGCTCTCAAAAGAAAACACACCACCTCATGTCTGGACCATGGCTGGACTAACTGGCATCGATATACAATCTAAACTCGCCATCTCCTCCACGTCGGTTTCATGGCTATTTACCATGGCTAGGTTACAGTTTCTATTCATTTACACAAATTTTAGAAATAGTCTTTGATTGACAATTGTTTCTGTGACGTGAATCGCATGAAGTCCAGTCTGCAATGAATTACAGCAAAGTCTTTATTAGATAAGTCTGTTCACTCCGCCGCCATCTTGGTAACGCGACCGAGCAGTTATTTCCAGCCATACAAGACTAGACTCCTATCTCTTTGAATGGGGAGAGAAATATATCCAAAAATGAAAGAGAAATGAACGTTTAAAATGCATATTTAGAATCGCTGGTATAATCTGACAAAAATGACATAACTTATTTGTGTTGTTGGTTTCCAATATCACAGAAAAATAGGTTTTCTTTTTAAAGGTTATTCTGGCTACTGTGCATGCGCATCCCACCACTACCAAGGGACCAAGACTGGCCTGATAGTTTTGTTTTATAGACAGTATTAGGAACAACATGGAAGATCAGCCAGATGAAACAGAGAGTCATCAAGTGAATGTGAACGAGTTTATATAGTTATAGGTTAGACAGACTATACAGGTAGTGAGGGGACAAACACAGGAGTACTACTGACAATAGGACAATACCATAAACCTACGAACATTATTAAGACCTCAGTCATTAATTTGATTGGATGGTCATTAAACAAAGCATAACTGTTTAGATAGATAGATAGATAGATAGATAGATAGAAAGATAGATGTGGATCAAAAATATAATAAGTTAACACAAGCTCTTTGCGAAATTTCTGCAAATTAAACTAAGAGGCCAGTGACATGAGACCTTCAGAACAGCAGTAGATCATCTGAAAATATGTCCAGACTTTTGCCCAAGATTATATGTGATGCTATTCCAACAGACACAGCGAGAAGGCTTTGTCACCCAGCTGTTCAAACATTTACAGAATACTAGATAAAGACACACACACACACACACACACACACACACACACACACACACACACACACACACACACACACACACACACACACACAGTGAAATGCCAGTCTGTCATGGACAGATCTCCATGGATCTGAAGAACCATTGTCATCATTAAGGGTAAAAGTGTTTGAAAGGCCCTTGTGGTTGTCAAGGAAACAACTCCCCCAACCTCCGTCCCGCATCCCACCTACACACACACCGACTGTCATGAAGTGCCACCACACACTCCTTCCGCTTCACCACACACACTGCCTCCTTAAGCACAGCTAAACTTCGATAAAACATATATCCATATAAATGATCTTTTAAGGAGTTACAGCACACAGTCTACGTGGCCATAAGTATTCGGACACCTGACCCTTTACATTTAGCAGACTCTGTTTTACAGAGCGACTTATAAATGATACAATCTTACAGTATACAATGCAAGCAAATTATAAGGGTCTTGCTCAAGGTCCCGATAGTGACAGCTAGACAGTGGTAAGTGGTTGAACCCTGGACCTTCTGGTCCATAAAACAGTACTGCAATCGCTGCACCACCACATCACACTCATATGAGTTTGTTGCATTAAGGGTGATAATCTGGAGCTCTTCCATCTTCTAGGAAGAGAGTTGATAGTGGAACATGACTGTGGGGATTCACTTGAGAGAGCTACTAAGAGGGGTCAGATCTCCAGAGGGCCTGGGTTCCAGTCCCAGTCTGTGTAGAGTTTGCATGTTTTCATTGTGTCTGCGTTTGTTTACTCCCTCATTTCAAAGACGCATGTTCAATTGGTGTCTCCGGCTGGTTCCTGCCTTGCTGCCTTGCTGTCAGTCTTGTGTTAGAACCGAGAAACATTTATCAAGTCATAATGCATCAAGAACCTAATTTGACAAGAACTGTACTGTCTATCGATGTATTTTTGGCTTCCGTCAAACAAAAGTATCAGGTCATCATCATACCATCCTCTTAAGGCTTTCCCCTACACAGGGTCATAACATTACATTAGTGTACTTTTTATACGTATTGTAAATTTCCACAAATTCAAAATGCAGTGGCGTTAGGGATGCTGTGTAGATGGTAGCGTTCCACTCATGTTTGCAGTGATATCTGAAGCATTTATGTATCTTTTGCACACAGTTTTCTTCTGAAAATACCATTCATATTTACATTACATCCATTTTGGTCAACGGTTGGGTGGTAAGAGCTGGGTTCAAATCCTGGATGGAGCTTACAATGTCAGGTAGTGCGTAGACAAAACCCCGTATGGCGTCCTGTCCAGTGTGTGCCTGAGGTTAGGTGAGTTCCAGGTTAGGATCCAGACCCTGAACAGGATAAGCAGGGCTAAAACAGGATGCTATATATAACTTTTTAACAGGATGCTATATATAACGTTTCTCATGCTTTTTCCCGGTAAGGCTTGAGGGATCCAGCACCCATCCATGAAAACGCATGGTGCAGGTGTAAGCAAGCCCTTAACAAGACACCATCACAGCACCAGGGGTTGAAGTCCCAAACCAGCTGGAGAGCACAGTCAGGACTCAAACCCTAGTCACCAAGGTGGTGTTCTAGCATGTTAGACTCTGTCATATTGAGCTCCTGCATACATCCACTCTTCACCCTCTCCACCACTCACCCCTAAATGGGTTCCTCCTTCATTTCCTTCTCACTCTTCAAACATCCTGACAAATGAAGGCAAATCTAATCTATCAGAACAAGGCAAACATCAGCTAATCAAAGCTCAGATCTGGTTCTTAAGCCGCTCCTGCATGCAGTCTGACGCAGGGTGAAGTAAAAGCCGGGTTAGAAGCTACACATTAACAAGCTGAAAGCCAGATTTTGTGGCTTTCCATCTGATAAGAGATTTAATGAATCGCCCCCCTCGGTGGGCTTCTTTTACTCGTGGTCGGGACTGAAGGTATCACCATGCTCTGTCAGGGCGGGTTGCCATAGAAACAGCACCTGGACAAGTTTAATTAGAATGCCAATCAAAGATTTGTGTATATCCATGATTCACACTGAACAGATGAATCAGTCGACTAATCAGAGCTTTCTTACGGCCTGCATTAAGAGCTTATTCAGATCCACATACACAGAGCAATGCCGCATGTTTGGATAAACACGTCCATTTACATAGGTTTACGCCTTTGGCAGACGCTTTCAGCCAACTGAGGCAGAAGCTGGTCCCAAAACACAGCTGAGCACTTCACGGATGGTTTGACCAAAAAATAAATTGACATAATATTAGGATATCAGAGAAGCTAAAAGGGTTCAGTTGGAGCATGGGGCATCCATGTAGATTCATGGAACTGTAAACAAGTACTTTGGAAAACGTATGGTTTCTGAAACTGTATGACACTTAGAGTGGGGAAAAAAGTATTTAGTCAGCCACTGATTGTGCAAGTTCTCGTACTTACTAAAATGGGAGAGGTCTGTAATTTTCATCATAGGTATACTTCAACTATGAGAGATGAAATGAGAAAAAAAATCCAGGAAATCACATTGTAAGATTTAAAAAAAAATTTAACTGTGAATTATGGTGGAAAATAAGTATTTGGTCAATAACAAAAGTTCAACTCAGTACTTTGTAACATAAACTTTGGTGGCAATGACAGAGGTCAAACATTTCATGTAAGTTTTCCCTCGGTTTGCACAAACTGTAGCTGGTATTTTGGCCCATTCCTCCATGCAGATCTCCTCTAGAGCAGTGATGTTTTGGGGCTGTCGCTGGGCAACACGGACTTTAGACTCCCTCCACAAATTTTCTATGGGGTTGAGGTCTGGAGACTGGCTAGGCCACTCCAGGACCTTGAAATGCTTTTTACAGAGCCACTCCTTCATTGCCCGAGCGGTGTGTTTGGGATCATTGTCATGCTGGAAAACCCAGCCACGTTCCATCTTCAATGCTCTCACTGATGGAAGGAGGTTTTGGCTTAAAATCTCACAATACATGGCCCCGTTCTTTCTTCCCTTAACACGGATGCACTCAGTCGTTCTGTCCCCCTTTGCAGAAATACAGTCCCAAAGCATGAAGTTTCCACCCCATGCTTCACAGTAGGTATGGTGTTCTTGGGATGCAACTCCATCATTCTTCTACCTCCAAAGAAGAATTCTCCCAGTCCTCTTCTGGATCATCCATATGCTCTCTGGGCAAACTTCAGACAGGCCTGGACATGTACTGGCTTAAGCAGGGGTACACGCTTGGCACTGCAGGATCTGAGTCTCTCTCGGCGTAGTGTGTTACTGATGGTAGCCTTTGTTACTTTGGTCCCAGCTCTCTGCAGGTCATTCATCAGGTCCCTCTGTGTAGTTCAGGGATTTTTTGCTCACCGTTCTCATGATCATTTTGACCCCATGGGATGAGATCTTGCGTGGGCCCCAGATCGAGGGAGATTATTCACACCAACCTGCTTGATTGTAGATTCACTCTTCCCAGACTGGTGCAGGTCTACACAATTTTCTTCCTGGTGTCCTTCAAAAAAGCTCTTTCATCATTGGCCATGGTTGAGTTTTGGAGTCCTGACTGTTTTGAGGCTGTGGACAGGTGTCTTTTATACAGATAACGAGGTCCAAACAGGTGCCATTAATACAGGTAACGAGGGGAGGACAGAAGAGCTTCTTAAAGAAGAAGTTAAAGGTCTGTGAGAGCCAGAAATCTTGCTTGCTTGTGGGTGACCAAATACTTATTTTTCCACCATGATTTACAATTAAATTCTTTAACAATTTTTTCCTCATTTTGTCTCTTATAGTTGAAGTGTACCTATGATGAAAAATACAGACCTCTCTCATCTTTCTAGGATTCTAGCATAGTTGCTAATGCTAACTTCAGCCTGTGTTCTGGAGGATTCAGTTCCCGATTTCCTTGTGGTTGGCTCTTATAAACTAAGCTTTCTGGAACCCATTGGGACGTATTTGCACTAAGAAGTGTAGATGTAAGAATAAAGAAAATCACGATAAACACAGCGAAGATCTTCACTGAGCAAGGGCTATTGTGAAACTGAATCACTGTGTACTGAATTGTGAATCATAAATCGAGTTTCGGGTGAAATAAGTCTAAGCAAGAAGAAAATAAGTTTAAGCAAGTGCGCCGAATACCGAGACAAATTTTTCAAGTCAAAAAGTGTTTAGGCAAAGTGGTCAAGAACCGAGGTACCACTGTACTAGCAGCCAACCATACCTTGTTCCACCAAGCACAGCATTACCTCACTGTTGTTGCCTGCATGCATCAGATTTAAAACACTGACACTCACCTACAAAGTTAAAAAATAGACAGCCCCTTCCTACCTTAAGGCTCTAATCAAATCCTGTCCTTGCACAAAAAAAGTCTCTGAAAACATCAAACTAGTTAAAACAGTCTCTAGTCCAAATGTGAGCTAATGGGCAAGTGAGCATACGGCCGGTAAAATGGTGAGCTTTTAAATGAATGACTCCCACCTCTGCTCGTGGATCTGCAGCACTATCTGCAGAAGTTCAGCGATAAATGACTGTTATAATTTATCATTACCTGTCAGACTTCAGCTGTTTAACATCGAATGGATGTTAAACAGTGCATTCCTGAATAACAAGTAGCAGTATGTAACGAGGGGGCACCCCAAATCTGTCATTACCCAACTGAGACAGAAGACACAAACTACTCTAAAACACCCCAGACTGAAGGCACACGCCTAAGACTGAAACAGAGGACAGAGCCTTCCACCCTTACGTAACAGTAAAATCTTACTATGCCACACCAAAATTACAGGGGTAACATGTCAGTTTTGTCTCGGATTGCTGAGCAGAGCTACAGAACTACAATTCCCATTATGCCCGAGAATATTTCCAAAGCTTGAACTCTTTCAGACAGAGCCAGTTTCTTTCGGGTTTTCTCATTGAGTAATGGACACCCGCAAATATTTAAAAGAAAGTCAGCCACACTGCAGACAAGGTAATGATTAATGAAAAAAACTTGTTCTTCATTTCTCATCCCATTCGCCCACTTTAGAGTTAATGAACTTAATCTACCCTATCCTATAACTTCATCTATTTAGAGTTTAACAGGCTTATTTTTATGCACAGTTCAGCCCCTACGATTGATTGGCAAACAGAGGGGTAAAGCTGTTCCAAATTCTGTGCACCACTGTACAACAAGTAGTCTAGAAATGCCCCTGGCTGAGTGAGATTTGAGCTTCTGCCTCACCAGGGCTCTCAAGTCTCAGTGCTTCTCGGGAGGCAGGACACGAAGCATTATGTCTCAGCAACAGAGAACTGCTTCACTGAGCTGAGACACCCTGGTCTGCATCCTGTATCTGGTCTCAGTGCTCCACAGGTAGTGGGTTTGGCTCTTGCATGAACTGGTCACCCACCTTCCACAGCAAAAGGTGGATGGTTCAGTCAGGGGACGCAGGGAGTGTGTCATTTATATTTACAGCATTTAGCAGACGCCCTTATCCAGAGCGTCTTACAATTGATACAGTCTTACAATCCAAGCAATTGTGGGTTAAGGGCCTTGCTCAAGGACCCAACAGTGGCAGCTTGGCAGAGGTGGAATTTGAACCCAGGACCTTTTGGTCCATAGTCCAGTATGTTAACCGCTAGGCTACCACAGTCCCAGGTCCAACCTTTTTTCTTGGAGCCCCTCCACGAGTATCCAAGAAAAGCTGTGCCCCCATCCCCACCCAGCAACACACAGACCAAAAGAATAAAGTGATTCACTACAAATCTTTATGGGCAAAATGCATATGAATTAGATGTTTTTTTCTTTTTTCTCATGTTCCATCTATAAGCAAACATAAGCATATTTAATATGAAGCCATTTTCTATACAGATTTTATGTCCAGTAAGTGCATTATTTTAATTTTATGTAGCATGTACAAATTTTATTTTGACAAACTCAGAGCACCTCAGAGCAGAGAAAGCCTCGGGCACCCCCTGTGATATTTGGCTCCCCCTAGGGGGGGGCCAGACTCCAGGTTCGGAACAATGAGTTTTGCATTTATGCCAGATCAGGGGTACCCTCTAGTTATATACAAGTTGTACTAGCACAATAAGTGTAGTAATTTATATTGTAACGTTTTGCTATATTATAAGCTCATATTTTTAGTATTTGGGTTAATATCATGACACCAATTTGAGTTCGTATCACTTGCTGAATTCCACCATCATCTGTCCAAAATTACTTGGAATGAAAAGTCAATTATCCTTACATAATGAGACTCCAACAATAGTATTCAGACATTCCCACAGGACACAGGTCATTAGCAAGCATTTTAGGAGAGCCCTCAAAGTGACTAGCGTTGTTCCCGCCTCTTCGAGAGACAGAACCCCACACAGAGTCGGCGTACACAAACACAGAGCTCATTGATTACGCCAGCGTTAAGCAGCCGGTAATTGAAACTACTGTGACTTTGCTATTAAGTAACACTGAAGAGTGTGTCATGCAAAACTGGGTCATTAATCTTTTTCAGAAGACCCAGAATAATCAACCATTCAAAGTCAATGAGGTAGAGAGATAAAGTAGACGTGTCAGCACTGACGGCTGTCCAAGGGAAAAAAAGCCCTTGGCACAAGAACTGAACTCTCTGAACTAGAGAGGCTCTGAACTGAAGTGGGATCCAGTGCTCCGTACTATAATGTTTAACTGACACGTTTATCTACATCGACCTACAGTTGAGCTGAGCACTGGAAGGTTAAGAGCCTTGCTCAAGAGCATTCATATAAAAATTTCATATAAGCTAGAATAACTATCCATGAATGCTTAATGGATTTCAGGGACGCAGAAGGCAAGCACAGGAGTCCACCGCAGGGCACGTGCACACACTCACACTGGGAGACTTTAGAGAAAGCAGGTGCCTTAAGGCAAGATTTTAGGAATGTGGCAGAGGAAACTGGAGCACCCACAGTAAACCCATACAGACACAGGGAGAACATGTAAACTCCACACAGATAGTGGCCAGGATGGGACTTGAATCAGTGCACCACCATGTTTCCCTAAACATTAATACTGATTTAAAACCTCTGCAACAGAGTCAGACACTACCGAAATGGAACTCTAACAGTGGGACGTCAACAACGGGGAGTCAGCCATCAGACCAGCAGAGGCAGAATATAGGTATGCACCATTTAATTCATCTTCGCTGTAATGACCAAGGTCTTAAATTATTATAAATTGTAATAGGAAATCAAAATCTGTCTTGTAGCTCCAGATGTTGTGGATGTTATAACCTGCTGGTCACCTCAACAGCCAATCGATGCTGCAGATTCACGAGCAGAGGGGGGATTTAAAGAGCAGAAATCCATCGTGTGTGTGAGTGTGTGTGTAATTACCTACCAATTCCCCATCACTGGCATCCAGCTCTTAGGGTTGAGTTCTGGTACTATCTGGGGGCTGGGTCTGTGATAGCACAAGCAGACCAGGGGTGCCCCTGCATGATACTTTATGAATTTCATGAAATGTGTGTGGAAAAAACTGAAATAGAGCCACTTCATAAAATACCAAAAATTGCATTAGTAGACAGCATTACCTCCATACTTACTGACATTACCATAAAATACATAGGTAAATCACATTATATGCTAGCTTTGCACGTGACTGGGCTGGGTTACAGAGCATTGTGTGAAGGTTATGGCCTCCTCTGACTTCGCAAAATTTCCTCTCTGACCTACTACGACCTGAGGGCATCATTACTAAGATGTATGCTAATGAAGAAGCTGCTGCCTGCTAATCATAATGTGCCAGTGTGTGAGACCACATGATTTTGTCGAGTTTTTTCTCAGATCATCTGGATCCGGAGAGATTTGAGTTTGCAGCAATGATGTGCTAATTACCATTCAAACACAGACGTGCATACCGAACGACTTCTAATCCGAGACTTTCTAATCGCTGAGGTTGTGCTCGGGGGATTTAGTGCCAAGTCAAATAACAATGAGGATGCTTTCTGAAAAGCAGGGAGTCAGACTTTATTGGTGGTATAACCATGCACAAAGCCTGCATGCCTTTTAATCTTTTTCTTTTTCACAGCCTCCGTATCCCATCTGTCATTTCACTTTAATCTCACTTTTCACTCGTGTTAAGCAGCCTACGTCCTCTACAGTTACATCATCACAGAGCAACAGACAGCAGATAGGTTCAGGAAGGTGGCGTTGTGGTTAAATTGCTTTCCTACGATGATTAAGGAGGGATCTACGACTATATGTGCAGGACAGACAGGACAGTGGGTACAACAGGGGCATCCAAGTGCTCAAGTGCTTTCAACTTCTGTATACCATTCACAGGAGAGCAGGATGTGTCTGTTCAGTAGTTTGTCTAAGTGGATGCATGGCTTATATTAGGGGTGTAACGATGCGTTGCAATGCAAAAATGTCTCTATGTGCATCATAAACTTTGAGAGATCTTTGCTGTGTTTATTGTGAACTAAACCACTAAGAATATACAACTAAAGTTTTTCATTTAAAACGTATTCAGAGAAAATATACATTGTTCACACTTCAAAGATTAAAAAAAAGTTGTAATAAAATTGAGTATCCTGAATCGAATAGTGAGCAGACTATATCGTTACACCCCCATTGTATATACATTGTACACAGTCGAGAAATTGGTTTATGCAAGTATAACTTCGAGGCTGGGTTACCTACTATTTATAAAGCAATCACATATTCAGAAATTACTTGTTCCTGTTGTTCGCCAAGTAAAAATAATGACGAACCGTGTTAAACAAACATATAAACGGGTTGGGACCCAAATGCAGTTAGCTCCAGTTGGTAATTATAACTGAAGTGAGATAAATAAATTAAAGCAAATGAAATCAAAGATATAAATAACTAAAGAAACTAAATAAAATATATGATTAATAAATAAAACTAAATAAACTAAACTGCACGCCGTAAGCGTGACGTATTTTAATTCACAGCACGCTTACGACGTGCCTCCGTTGCGCAATATAAGCACCGGGTCTGTGCATGCGCAACGCGCAGCACCCCGAACGGAGCTTCTGCGAGAACGTGCGGCTCCACTGCGGTTCAAACGCAGCCGCGGGGGCGTGGCACGGTCGCAGGAAAAAAGGAAAAGAAAAGGTGAACGAAGAGGACGGGTGAAAACACTCTATGTCCACTTCTAACACGCGATCGGGGAATAATCCACCCGATCGTGGCAAGGGGGGAGCGACGGCGTGAGGAAAGAAGGCTGGGACAAAGGCTGAGAGCTGCAGCTGCAGCTCTGCGAAAGTAAAAATAATAAACAACGAAAAAGCTGACCCTACCTTATCTAGGGCCCTAACAATACCGAGCTGCCTCATAGCAGCCTCCCATCTGAGGGACTTAAAATTCCCCCAGACTACTTTATCTCTAATCCCAAAATAAATAACCAAACAAAAGAAATGAAATGAGCCGTGAGAAAGCCGGAGTGCAGACAGCAGCGAACTCGTCTGTGCATTTCAAAAAACGCCGGGTGCATAGAAAGTCACGTGAGCGCCAGTCACGTGACCGAAGGCGAGGCAGTGGCAGCCACTGAGTCCCCAAGGTGTGCTTATATAGGCTGGACTGAAGGTGGCGCCACTTACCTATAAAATAGCCCGGGAAAGCTGACGCACGCGCGATCGCGCTGCTGCAGCTCATGCCGTCAAGCCGAGATAACTCCTCACCGCGATAGCGGCCAAGGAGCGATCCCTAACAGTTCCAATCAATGTTTTAAGATAAATATATACAAAATCATAATTAATAGGGTTTCTATGGGGAAGTGGACTCCCAAACCCTAAACCCGTACATTTCTCAGGAAAAAATAATATAACTGTAATTTAAAAAACACTTCTTTCCTTCCCACCTTCTCATGTCACTACTAAATATGAGTTTTAGTCCATAGGTGGAGTCTTATTTTAGCCACACATCTTGATTGTAAACCAGGAAGGGAAACCCTGTTTTCTCATAACCACATGGTGGGTAGTTGGAATCTCATCGCAAAAATGTTTCAAAATCTCAAAGTCAGTGTATAACATATCTAATAATGAAAGGTGCTATAATTTTAATGTATACAGCTGTTCAAAGCTGGTGCTTGTAAGTCGTGTGGGCTGCCCTAAAGATTTTTTAATTATACTGAAAGCTATTTAATTCTAATAACTACTGAAACATTTGGGAACGTTTAGGAAGAGGAAAATGCATTCCAAAACGGCCCTAAAACTACAATATGAAGACAAGACTGCACTCTTAACACGATGTGAAATTCAGCTATGGTACAATATAAATAAGAACATAGATTTATCAGTACAGTCAAACCTTGCATTCCAAACTCTCGCTAAACCCCAATCCCCGCTATAACGGGGGTTTTTATGGGTGTTATGGGTTTTTTTTTTGTGTTTATTCCCCCAATTCTCCATCTGAACCACTAACCACATAAATGAATGGCATTTGGAAAATACCAGCTAATGGATTGGATGAAGTTGATGCTTGCCTCGACCTACACCTTCCACTTTCCTTCTATCTCTGATTAAATGATTGTTTTATTTTTTTCAAGGCAACCACTATATATAATGTATAAATTGTACGATTAACAAAGCTCAGCAAGATCACAGCAAAGCATCTTTAATTACGAAAGTAAATAAAAATCACAATTAAAATATGACTAATTGTGCAGCTCTGGGGTATATCAATTGGTTGTGTGTGTATGTGTGTGTGAGTGAGCTCTTACACACGCCACTGATTGTAAAGCCCTAATCAGCACACAGCCATGAGCCCATAACAACAGCCTGCTTCACTACAGGGGCTTCCGAATACTCAACACACACACACGTGGTTATGGACACTAATTTGTTGTGTATACTTGCTTCTTTTTAATAAAGCTTTACATGTTGTGTGTTCATGTTCTGTACAGGTGAAGACAAACACTTCAGACTCTGGCTAAATGCATGACTTGATATCAACAGGCACTCAAGTTTGATCAGCGCAGGTATGAGTAAACATTAAAGCATCTCCTACATCCTGTGCTCCAGGGGGCAGCAATTACTTTTGAAGATGGGCCATTTATTGTCAGTGCCATATATTGTCATGGGCCATTTATGTTACTGTCTCATTTGGAGGATGACAAAGCCATCTTTAACACGTGCTGACTGTGTTCGAGAAGATGCATGGGGTCGTGAACATGACTGTACTGGGACCTATAGCTAACATCTTGAATTATAACCAGTATACAACAAAAACAAACATACTAGACACATTAGATAATATTTCTCTTGTTATGTTACTGTTAGAGAATCATAAGCAGTGTCAGATTCCTTTTTGGGTCATACAGTAGTGCAGTGGGCCAATCAGAAAGCCCAGTATTAAGCTGACATCATTAAAAGTAGGTAGCTGAGGTGCACTGGTGGTGGCACAGTCTAATTTGCTAGTCCATGTTTGAGTCTCTTAGTGGTGCCTCTGCATGGCGGGGTCACTGCCCCAGACAAAGCTAGCTGGGCATTTTCTGAGCAGGAAGGGAAAGGCCAAAATGAGTGGAGCATATCTCTCTGTCAGCCTTTGAGGGAATCCAGCCAAAGCCGAAAGACAAACACACAGCAAATGCAGTGCTTTATTAATTCTTGACTTAATGCATCTTTCTAAGGATTTGGGCATATACCTATCCCCTCCTCCAAAACAAAAAAATAAAGAAAGGCAACCAGAACAAGATAATTGCCATAAAAAACCTAATGGTAATAGTCACCCTCTGTCCAAACGTTCCTATCGGAATCACTTTCTGAAGTGTGGTGGTTCAACTATGATTAAGGGTGCCCAGACTTTTTGTAGGAGTGTTAGAGCACAGGCTGGTCTAAAACAGGCTATAGCAGCCAAACCAGAGCTTAACACAGGAACACTCTTGGAGATGAATGAGGTATTGATCCATGTTGACAGTGAATTACTTAAAAACCCAGAGGAGAAGGTTGGCCCTACTACAGTGAAATCTGCAGCAGTGTCCAGCTTTAGAACTACAAACTTGCTCAACTACAAACTGACTCACCATCCTTCAAAGCCCAAGGACAACTGCGTTGGCGACAAGGTGGTGAAATGAACTTCCCCTAAATGCCTCTGGTAATGGATGAGCATTTCTTAAATTAGGTCTGAAAACCTTCATGGGTCATTAAGCACCTAAACAAGCAGGAAGCCTGCACTTAATAACCACTGCGTTTCTTTAGCTTTTCGAACTCCTCTTAAAGGAGTCTGGTTTCATAATCTTCCTGGGTGTGCTAGCATTAGGACAGTTCCTTACATGTCTAGACCTGCCTAGTCAGATTACAACTTACACAGGGAACTTCAAATGACAAACATCTGGTTATAAACATTCTGGTATAATGGTTACCAATATGAGACACTGGGAAAATGGTCACCAGTATGGTTTTCTGGTATTATGGTCTTTAATATGGGATGGCGGTATTATGGTCACCAGGAAGGGATGCTAGTATTATGCTGCTACTATCATGCTGAGCGATTATGCTGCTGGAGAGCTGAGCTCCGCCTTCCTCCCTCCACAGTATCCAACCATAATTGTTGATGATGTAAATATAATGATAATTTCGGCCAAATCTAACAGCCAGAAGAAAACACATCACACTGTTTAAAAAACAAAATCAGAAGGATGCCGTGAGCAGGATTTCACTTTGAGGAGGGCACGTACCCCTGATACCCCCCTCAAACTACACCCATGTACACTGGCATGATGGTTACCGGTATGGCATGCTGCTATTACAGTTAACAGTATAGGATACTGGTGTAATGGTCACCAATATGGTTTGCTGGTATGATGGTCACCAGTAAGAGATGCAAGTAAAATGGAGACGCTGGAATGATGGTCACCAGTATGGGATGCTGGTATAATGGTCACCAGTATGGGACACTGGTATGGCGGTCACCAGTAGGAGATGCTGGTATGACGGTCCCCAGTATAGGACTCTGGTATGGAATGAGAATGAAAAGAATGGTTTAGGGGTTTCATGGTCATCAGTATGTGATCTTGGTATAATGGTCCCCAGTATAGTATGTTGGTCACCAGTATGGGACACTGGTATGACAGTCACCAGTATGGGACACTGGTATGACAGTCACCAGTAGGAGACACTGGTATGACAGTCACCAGTAGGAGACACTGGTATGACAGTCACCAGTAGGAGACACTGGTATGAAGGTCACTAGTATAGGACACTGTCACCAGTATGATATGATGGTCACCAGTTTGAGATGCTGGTATAACAGTCATCAATAAAGTACCAGTATGGTATTACAAATATCTGTATAGGACAGTAGTATAATGGTCAGCTTTACCAGGAACCTAATGCTGGCAAAACCAGCAAGACCATGTGGGTTTACCAGTTAAACCAGCACTGACGCAGCACTAACCAGCATAATGCACTGGCCCAGTGCTGAATTTTTTTAGCAGGGTATTGAAAAGTCACTGTGCCCAGTGCACTGTTTGAATGGAAAGGTTGGCAATGCCATCCAATTTCTCACTTGGCACGGCATTGCGTCACTACTCGCTGTTTATGACGTCACGGCGTCACCACTCATCCGACCATTAACACAATAATAAAACAATGCGGTCTTATTACCCTGCCCTGTTGCGCCTGTAATGCTTTGGGAACTTGTACAGGATTCAGGATGACAACACTGGATTGTGTTTCACGGGGCAACGTTTGTTTGTGGCATATTTGCAAAATGCTAGTGCGTGTTTTTCAGGCATTGCATCAGTGTTGCGAACTGTTTTTACGCAATCGCGTATGGTAACAAATGTATGTGCGCCTGTACTATAAACATGATACATAAGATATCCAGAATCGCATTAGATAGGGATAAATGAAGATATATTTATTTAAGATCTCCATACCTTTCATCCAGTCCACCACCTGGCTTGTCGTCCACTTGCTCACAGGTTCCATCACCAGAGCCATCCTAGTGGAAGTTTTGGTGGTCAGTGCCAAACAAAGGCGCAAACGGATCAGATCCTTCAAATTTCCCCACTGTGTTCTTTATCTAAATCCCAAATGTGGTCATTTTAGATCCATCGCGTGCTCCCTCGGGAATGTGCACGAGCAGGGTAGTTTGAGAAGAGCCCCGAGGATCCGCCAGGTCCAGGTCCGGATCATGTTTGCGTGTCTGGAGAATCGCTGCGCTTCAATGCATTCCTCCACACTTTGTCCTTTAATAGATGATGCTCCAGATGATTAGCACGCTTATCCGGACCTGAGCAGAGCCAGTCTCTCCTTAAACCGTCACAGCATCACAGCACGGACTGACCAGCGCTGGAATGGAGACACGTTCATGATAAAACTACGTCAACAACGCGTCGAACGGGCTCGACATGTTTGTTCAACGGTAGTAAACAGCGCGCGCGGATCGGACGGACCAACACGCGCACGGCGTCGCAGCCCTCATGCTTAGATACACAAACCTCCATCTGTTATGGACAAAATCTCATATAAAGGGTACAAATTACTGGTCTGGATTTTGGAGACACGCCCACCTGCTAGTGCATACAAGGGAAGTAAAACATAGGGCTCAATAATAATAATAATAATAATAATAATGATGATGATGATGTAGCATCAATAAACATAACAGTAATAATGAAATAATAATAATGGCAATAATAAGTCATATCATAGAATTAAAAGAACGACATTAATGATAACAACAGCAATAAATAATAATGACAGTAATAATAATGACATGTAATAATAGTAACATTAAAAATAGCAATAATTACAAGAGTAATAATAATAATAATAAATAGTAAAATTAATAATAATAATAACAACAACAACAGCAAGGTGGTACAGTGGTTGCTGCTGTCAGCTCAAGCTCCAGAGAACACAATTCAAGTCCCAACCTTGCCGCTGTCTGTGGACTTTGCATGTTCTCCTTGTGTTTGCATTGGTAATCTGGGTTCCTCCCACATTCCTAAGACATGCGTTAGGTCAACAGGCATCTCTAAACTGTCCCAGTTTGAGTGTGTGTGTGCACACGTGTGTCCTTGGCTCATTGCACCCTTTGCTGACATGTGGAAAGTGAGTGAGTGAATAATAATAATAATAATATTAATAATATTAACAAACAAACAAAAAACATCCAAAATGATGCGGTGACTTAAAGATATGAAGACGAACATCCTTGAGTGGCCTAAATTCTATATAGGACTGATGTAGCCTAGCAACAGGACTCTGGATCAGAAAGTCCAGGGTTCAAATCCCACCTCTGCCAGGCTGCCACCGTTGGGTTCTTGAGCAAGACCTTTAACCCACACTTGCTTGGATTGTAAGACTGTAAGTTGTAAATCACTCTGGGTAAGAGCATCTGCTAAATGCTGTAAATGTAAAATCTTTGGATGAACTCAGAGCAGTCCATCGTCAGTCACCATGAAATGAACTTGAAGTATTATGCAAGGAGGAATGGGCAAAAGATTCCCAATCTAGGTAGCAAAGCTGACTGAGACACATCCAAACAGAGTGGTGGCTGTAATTAAAGCAAAAAGTGGGTCTTTGGTTTACCAGTTTTTAATCTAATTTTCAGAACTGTTGCCTTTTCTTTATATGTGAAAGGCAACATGTAAATGTCCAAATGCCAGAAAAGAATGATTCTTTTAATAGGTTTTGAGTTCAGAGTGTAAGGCAAAAATGATCAATTCAAAGTGGTATGGATTTTCTGTAGGCAATGTATTTTATGAGGCATTTACAAATCATATAATTTAGGCAAACAAAGGAAACAATTTGAATGTGATGATTTAGAGCTGAACTGTTATCTACATTCACCTCAAACATGGGACATTTGGGGTAAAGGGAAAATAAGGGAACTGCTATCTTTATCCCATACAGTTGGGGTCAGACAGCTTTAAGATACTGCTGCTTTGCTGTAGAATTCACATGCACTGCATTCGCAGTTTTGTGCGAGATCAATCATGGATAAACATGGAACGCCTACAGGTGATTATGCACAGCGCTTACTTTACTGCATCACCAGAAAAGCTTGGTGAGAGAAAGATCTGCTCATATCATCAAATGTACTTCAGACACTTCAGCCTGTCTGATCTGTTCTACGTGATCGAGTAGCACAAACTGCTGGATTTCAATTATCAGCAAATCAAAAATTACAGTGATAGACATTTACGTGCTTATGCTACCAAAATGACAATGAAGCCATTGACGTACAGTCAGCTCCAGATTTATCAGCACCCCTTAAAAACCTGAGCAACATTAAACAAACAATAAACATAATGATCCAAATGATTCTTAAAGTTTCTTATCTAAGAGAAATTCATATAGGACAATTGTTTTATTTTTAGGAATAGTGTATGATGCCAAACTGACTGGCAAAGGCTATCACAAAGTGTTTAAAATAAACTCAAGTCAAGTCAAGTCAGTCTATTATATAGCGCTTTCTACAATGGAGCATTTGTCTCAAAGCAACTTTACAAGTTTAAATGAATATCCTAATAAACTCCGTCCAATCCCAAATTGAGCCAAGCCTAGGGCGACGTGGCAAGAAAAACTCCTGAGTGTTATAGGAAGAAACCTGCGAGGAAAAAACAAGACTCAAAAAGGGACCCAACCTCCTTGGGCGGCGTAGGGATAAATCTAAGAAGCGAAACTAAAGTCAGGGTCAAAAGTTCGAATAAAATGTGAAGTATGCCATCGGCATTAAGTGGCCCGGGTATGATGGGGCTGGAGTGATGACGGAAGCAGAGTGAGTGAGCTGCACGGATGAAACCATCATGTGCGGGGCTGGGAACTGGCACCGGAACACAGCTTGGAAAGAAAACAGAAAAAGTAATTAGGTGATTGATTAAGAGACAGTGTTTATTAACAATCAAATGATGCCATGTGTAGATTGAGACCCCGACGCATTAGCTATAGCAGCATAGCTAGAAAGAGGAGAAAACTGGTAGGGAAACACAGCCAAGAGGGATAACCCCAATGAGACATGGGCAAAACCCCACGGGAGGCAGAAGACAAGCAACCAACATCTCTGTCACCCATAAGGGACTCTTTGGACTATGAACCCCCCAGCTCTGCCCTATTCTAGGCAAGGATGCAAAGTTAAAGATCCGAGGACCGAAGCCAGTCAGCCAGGACCGCCCACTCGACAATCCGGCCTTTTAAAGGACAAGGCAGGCAGGCCAGACATGGACTCCAGACTCCGGCCCCAGTGACCCCAGCCCTGCATCCTGGTTCTAAAATCTAGGTCAATAGACTGCGCAAATAGGTAGTTCTGTAGCCTAGACTTAAAAACTTTGGAGAGTGTCTGAGTCTCGAACGAAAGTGGGAAGTTTATTTATAGTTGGGGGCCATGTATGGAGAAAGCCTTAGAAATGAAAATGTATGAGTAACAAAGAAATGGGCACCTTTGGGGTGATTTCTTGCTTGGTCTCCAGACAGTCTTGCTGTTGTAGAAATATGAGGGTAAACACAAAATCCCTTGTCATCCATCACTATACGGAAAAATCAGAAAAAAACTTACTGTAATGGTGGGGGCACCCATTCTAGTTATGTAATAAATTCAGATCCAGCCCTCACACTGTGGAGCTATGGAGACTCAGGTTTGTTCTGATTTGGACACTAAAGACAAGTAATAACTTAAAAACATATATAACATAATATACAGTCTGACTATAACAAAAACAATAGACGATTTACAAAAATATGCTTTTACTAAAACATAGTTTGAAGGCCTAGAGCTATTACCACGATTAGACTGTTATGCCAGTTATTTAAGTACATTATGAAAAGACTAATGCATCACTCCATGGCCTACCAAACATCAGTCGTGTCCACTTTTTCCCCACCTTCTTCCAAATATGGATTTGTCGACACACTCTACCATGAAAAAAGGGGCTACAGATCCACCTTGAGGCAGTAGACTGCTTCTGTTCACCTGCACTTCAGTTACACGAGCTTGTATGCATGGAGGTAGTGCCACTTCCATCGGATCCGTATTCCATCTTTGTCGGCACCTTGATCGATGCCTCCGAGGTGACGGGGTAATGCATTTCACCGGAAGCAGAGACCTCATTAATGCTCTTGTAAATGAATGGAAGTGAATCCCAACAAGCAGAAAGTTACTGCATAAAAAGTGAACCAAATTCATATTAAAAAGTATTCATACAAGCATGATGTGTGTTCATGGTCAACCAGCTTAACCAGTGCTAACAAGTTTAATCCAGCTTGGACCAGCATGTCCATTTCTAACGTTAGCAATTTCTACTTTTGGCAGGTCATAATGGTGCACAAGGATATGAACTATTTCCCAACAGCACTCTAAGAAGGATGAAGTCTGTGGAAGCGTATCCTTTGAATGCTGCACTGACCACGGTGAATGCCGAACTGAAATGAGACAGTCTGCTCTGCGGTGGATTTCCAGTTTGAATCCTCCTGTTTGAGTTCCTCAGGATATGGTGGCTAGCAAAGAATCCACGCATTGGATCATTTGTTGCCATGGAAAAGAAAGGTGCACTTTTCAGATGCATATGAAGGTGCCTTCGAAATGGGACAGCCTAGCCGTGCTGCTATGACATAATCGGTCTTCAAATGCAGCCTCCAAAGGATGAATCCCCTGAAATGGGACAAATCTAGTGTCTCAAAGCAGCTTTACATAAAGCCAAGCCTAGACCTGAAAAGAGCAGCAAGAGGTTACAGTGGCAAGGAAATACACCCTGTAACAGAACATGTGAAAGCTTGAAGGAGGACTGAAGGAATCCTCCAAGTTTCTACTTTAGTACAAGAACTTTGCTTTTAAATGTACTTAAACATTAAAAGCACTGTAATGTAGTATTGTTATAAAGTTACACAATTTTTTTTGTTTGTTTGTTTCGTTGTTCCTTTTTGAGTAGACTTATGAGTAGCTTTAGTCACCATTTTGGGTCGCGAAATGCATGGTTGGTTTCTTCAAACACAGCTTTATTGGCTTCATTAGCGGGAGAGTCTTTGATTGGCCAAGTCATTGTTCAGTTAGTAACTGTTGTCAAAAATATTTATGAAATTAATAAAAAACATATAATCAGTGCAGCACAGATTTGTGTAATTTATCTCACTGGTTTAACCTTGTAAAATAAAATTGCATTTTATTTCTATTCTTCTTATAATTATTTTTTCGAAATGCCTTCTCTGTAGTAACACGACCTGCTCACACAAGGACACACACACGGCAGGTCCATCAAGGAGCTACAATATTGACCAACCCGCTACTTAGGACTTTTTCTCCACACAAAGCTAACAATAAAGAGGGTTATGAAATGTAGTCGAATCGAAAGTGCAAATGTTTACATGGAAGGAATTGAACGGAAAAAGTTTAAAAGTACAAATCAACTTTTGGTCCGACATTTGCCCCCTGGTGGATGTACTTCTTCCCCAAGTCACTTTATACTGATGTTTAGGGAAACTCCCGTTATTTAGTCAGACAAAAGTATTTTTTAAAATGTAAAAAAGGGATGTCACGGATCGTTAACCACTTTCCCTAATCTTATTCACAATATTAAACAGGTGTAATAGGACTCTTCCATGTAAGAATGTACAGGAGCTGGGCGCCTTACCGCCATCTTGTTGATATCAGAGAACAAGAACGAAAGTACGGAAAGAAGGAAAGAACGAGTAGGTTAGCAAACGATAGCAGGTACATTAGGGTCATGAAACCTGGAATTTAGATTAAAAATGATTTCCGAAAATGGTCATAAATATTAAGTTATAATGTTAGTTCTGAATCAGTTTATAAAAAGGGTAGGAAACAGTTTTAAAGGAAATCTAGGGGCGTCAGCTGGTTGTTTTTGGACGAAGTGTGATTAGATCTCAAAAAAACGAAGTATTGTAAACCAAATAAGATTTCAGTCTGGCACGTGTGTTTAATATTACATGAAAATTATGTACAAAAAGAAATGTTTATTTGTAGTGTGCTCATGTTGTAGCTCATTTTACCAGTTCAAATTACTATAGGATTACCATAGATGTTGGAATATGACTGCAGGGATTCACTTCGTTTATTCACAAAATCATTAATACGTTGATATTTAAGATCTGGTCAAATCAGCATTTCAACTTGAAACTAGCGTCATATTGAACATGTTTTTTCAAAAATTAGGGTCAGTCAAGTTCTTCCATCTGACAAAACAGTTCTGCCATGAGCTCAATTTGAGAGCACAGAGAATGTCACGCTGAAATAGCAAAATAAAGAGCAAACCTTGGAAGTGAACATATCGTTGAGTAGAATTCTGCTAGAATTGTCTAGTATTAAGGATGTCCTGTCACTGAATCAACCAAAACATGACAACCACACAGATGGATGTTCCCTCAGTCAAACCTTTACAACTACAGCAGCTTAACATTGTGTCAATGGGAAATAGCACTTCTATAGTTGCTTGTTGGATATGTTAGTTATAGAATTCGTTGAAGTGTGTAAATACTGTAAGTAAACTGTGAATGCTGACAATATAGAGACAGGAAAAATTGTGGTGACCCAGTGATTAAGGTATGCGACCAAAAGGCTTGGATTTAACTGTACAGTCTTCCAGGCTTTAGCTGGTGTGGTAGAGCGTTTTTGGTCGTTAATGGCATCTGGGAGCAAACTGGAAAATTGATATTGGTTCATAAAGTTTTAGGTGTGTAACAATACACTCTGTCACAATTGCTTTGACTTCTCCACAAATTATTGATTTTACATTGATAAAAGGTATTCCAATGCAGATTCGTTATATAAGTTAAAAAGTAGGATAATAGTCCCTTGCAATTAAAAGAATGACTGAAAACAGAGGTTTAAAATTGTAACCGAATTGTTATAGGCTTCACCATGTCTTAAAAGCCCAAGAAAACATTCCCTTTGATGTGCTATATTTGAATAACAATTCAAAAGAAGGATTTTTCTCATATAACAAATGTCAGCAAAAAGTGAGCATGACATATAATAATGCGCCTCCTGATGTTCCAAAATGAGTTGCATTAGATGGGCGTAATAAACATTTTTGCTTTCCATCACATGTATGTTACACCTAATAAAGGATTGTAAGGGAACAAGGTTAAACAAGGACACAAATCATGACAGATGGATACGAGATTCTTCCAAGTGGGTAGGAAGGATTTAATTGTCATCCCAATCTTATATAGGTAAACCGTGAGACGAGAAGCCGTTCCCCAGGAACCACTTTGCAGCATTGAACTTTAATATAAAATATATAATATAAAACCCAACAATAGCAGCATAAGGTGCTGACTGAGAAATTAGGCAATAATATCGTTGACAATATTGCCCCACAAAATTATACTTAATTGATAACTCATGCACAGTCAGGATTATGGTGAGGTTCTAGGGTGGGAGCACGGAACCAATCCAATGTGCAAATTGTGCGGATTTTACATAAAAAATAATAATAATTTTAACTGGTGCGAGTTCTTGTAGAAAGAAGGCATTCTTAACATGTCAAACATTAACAGTTGTTGGGGTCTGCGACAGTCTGGGTAACTGTTGGCGAGTAGGAATGTTCACTCGTGTGCTTTGGTTACATTCTGCATGGCAGCAGGAGGGTAAACAGTCCATGAAAAGGATGGGGATGGGTCGGGTCATCTACAATTCGGATAATAGCATTAAATGATAATACACTAAAACCTTCTGTTTTTAATGACACTTCAGCACCCACAACGCTAGACTAGCGTGGGACACGAGGATGGTCTGGATGGAGGATGAAGCCATGTCGATAAAGTATACCTTTTGGCCATGGAGCTTTCAGATTTTGGCAGCGAGCCTGAGGAAGAGGATGTGAATTTCACTTTCCACAGACTGTTTCCTCTCATCAGATCGCTTATGAATCACGCAGAGAGCTGGGACCAAAGTAACAAAGGCTACCATCAGTAACACACTACGCTGAGAACTTTCGTTATTGACCAAATACTTATTTTCCACCATAATTTACAACTAAATTCTTTAAAAATCCTACAGTGTGGTTTCCTGGATTTTTTTTCTCATTTTGTCTCTCATAGTTGAAGTGTAGCTGATGAAGAAAATTACAGACCTCTCACGTCTTTCTAACTAGGAGAACTTGCACAATCAGTGGCTGACTAAATACTTATTTGCCCCACTGTATATGCTGTGCTAGTCCGAATGCATTAGTGTTGCTGTAGTACACTTACTGCACGTTATCAGCCTCCTAGCGGGTACAGCTTGTAGAGTGTACATTTAGAAGCTATACTTGGTCTTTTTAATGCTTTCTTCTTCCCTCAGGTATGACGTGGAGCGAGCTGAATCTCCTGCACCCAGTTATGTCTCAATGGAAAGCGATCGCTGGAGTCTCGATGAGTCAGGACCGGCTGGTGATGAACAGACTTTGACCACCCAGTACGTCCTCTGCCGTGTGTGGAACTGCTGTAATCGTGCAAATATTTCAATTCTAAATGGGTCTGAGGCATACTGCACAAATTCCCCCACTTCTACAACTCTTCGATGAAAAAAAACCAACAAGTGCATATTGGCCAACAAGTCCATCAACTCGTTTTAATTGATTTTGGCGGCTTCCTAGACATGGATTAAGTATAGTCTAGCTACAGCTACATTTAGCTTTAGTCTTTTTATTTATTAGGATTAAAATCTTAAGGCCTTGGCACACCGAGTTCGATTTTTATGGATGAAACAAACGCACGTCAAGTTTTGAAAAAGAACACACCTATATTAACGCCGTCCTTCACAACTGAGCCCAAAACTGACAGACTGCGGCTCTGCGTAAAAATTTTAATCAGAGCCTGTTCTAATTTCTGCATTGTTCGGATGTGCTAAAATCAGGCTGACCAATCAGAGCTCGGTTGTCAGGCAGAACAGCTCATCCTGGTAGTAGCAGAACACAAGAGGTTATATGACGAGCAACACGCTGACTCTAAAAACATGGATATTAAAGAAAAGATCTGGTGGAATAGAACTGAAAGGCTGGAGAATGATGGGGATAAAGCTCACAGGGACTGGATGGAACCGATTTCTTGTTTATCTAAGTTTAAGCCCACAAAAACAGAAACTAGAGCTTCCTGCGCTAATCTTTGCTTGTGTCTTTGTTTTTTAAGTTGTTAATGTGAAAAAGACACGCCAAAATCTCCGTGACACATTAAGAGAAAGGGAAATTAAAGAAAGCAAAAGCGGACAGGGAGTTTTCAGAGGTTTAGACAAAAAAAAAAAAGCATCAGACTTGGTGCCATTATGTTGAAAATCCCATCTGTTTTTTTGTGTGTAAAAATCGGACCTGGTGTGAAAGGCCTTTAGTCTGCCGTTAGTCCCACAATGTGAATATTTACCTCATATACGGTGTTTGTACAGGATCCAGCTGGACAGACAGGACTCCTCACCTTCCAGCGTCTGTTCCGTTTCCAGCGATGATGGACTAAGCCCTGAAACCAAGCAAGAAGAAAAGTGAGCTTTTTTTGGTGTTGTGCACCACCGGCACTGCTCTTTAAACGCACATTTCTAACGACTTTTTCTTTTTTTAAATCTAGGCCAAAGAATAAACCAGAAAAAAGCCCCGCTCCTCTACCTAAACCAGAGTTATTTCTAGACCCTAATGAGAAGCCACACCCTGCTCTGACTGTTAAATTCACTTTTGAGGTGAGAGATGTTTCATAGTTTCATTATTTTTCATGCTTTCAACGAGTGTTCGAGTTCCAGTTACTCCAAATGGAGACAGCCTGGACATTATGGAAAAAATTCACACCTTTTCCACACTAGGATCTATTCAGGCCTCTGAATTTAACTGACTAGTTGACGGTTCATGAAAATAGCAGAAATAGGTCATATTTCATTTTCTTAACAGTTACTTAACACCATCCAACGAAATCTTCTTGGAGCTGGTGTAGATAAAGTCAAACATATTAGTAAATGAACATTTTGTTCTGTAATGTAAAAGTAGAAGTGCAGTCTCAGTTGTCAGTCAAATGCTGAGTGAGTAGTTGAGTCTGTAAGTGCTGTTTGGAGACAGCATGAGGAAATTAAGTTCATCCACCACAGGATCAGTGGTGGATCATCCTCAGCGCTGCACTGACACTGATGTGGTGATGGTGCGATTGGATCAGACGCAGCAGTGGAACTTGTAAACACTCTGTTCACTCACTGTGCTTATCAGTGCTCACAGGATGCTGGTGGCTGGATAGTTTTGGCTGGTGGACTGTTGTCAGTCCAGCGGTGACACCGAGGTGTTTAAAAACTCCAGCAGCACTGCTGTATCTGATCCAATCGTACCAGGTCAACACACACTAACACAGCACCACCACATCAGGGTGACTGCAGTGCTGAGAATGATCCACCACCTAAACAGTGCCTGATCTGTGCTGGTCCTGTGGGGGTCCTGACCGTTATAGAACAGAATAAAGTCTGTCGAGAAACAGATGGACTACAATCTGTAACTGTAGAACTACAAAGTGCTTCTGTATAAAATGAAAGTGTAGTGTAGAAACAAGGAGGTGTACCTAATAAAGTGGCCAGTGAGTGTATATACTATTATATTTGCTTTCTTACATTGTTTGCATCTGCTCAGCTGAATCTTGTTGCTCTTTTTCAGGTCCTAAGTGGCTGCCTGCAGAAACTTAAAGAACAGGAGCTCAAATTTTTCAAACGGACCCTGTGGGAGCGTTACCCCGAGTGCTTCCGAGATCAGCTGGACAGACTGGATCTAATAGACCTGGTGGATAAAATGTTGGAGCTCTGTAAGTTAGAGATCTCCCTGAAAATCACAGTGGCCGTTCTGACTGACATGAAGTTAAAGAGGCTCGCCGAGCATCTGCAGGGGCTGTGTAAGAGAAGTGAGTCACATCAGCACACCTACAAGCAAAATGTTTTCTCACAGCAGCAGTGATTTAGTGAGGGCCGGATTCACGAAAGCTTTCTTAAGAAACAGCTTGCGAAGGTTCTTAAGATGAACACTAAGACGTTCAAAAGAATATTCGTAAATGCAATTCTCGAAAAGAACTTAAGGTCTCAAATATTATCCTAAGAAAATCATAATTGTTTTCTTAAGAATCCCTTCATTTTCTTATGTAGGCTACGTTGCATTTTAGAGCTTACAATATTCTGCGCAAGACACATTTTGAATTTGTATTGAGCGTTATTTCCGTTATTAGTTTGATCCTCTCTGAGGATGACAGAATGGTGGAAATTTAAATCAAGTGTCTGAAAAACTTTATCAAACAAGATATAGAAGTGATGGTGGAAGAAATAGCCAGTTTTGCCCTAAACTTTTCTTATTTAGACTTTCGTACTTTAAGGATGACCTTCACTTGAAAGGCTTTTAAGCACTTAAATAGAAATGTAAGCCTTATTTCCAGTAACTAAACTGTTTAAAGTATTTCATTTCGATGCTTACCTTCAACTCTTACAGCCTTAGATAAGTGTGAGGCTATTGTAAGGTTAAGAAGACATTTATGTACGTATGTTCAAGAATGCCATTCATTCTTAGAATTGTTCTTAAGAAGAGAGTTAAGAAAAAAAAATAAAGTTCATTCTTACGACTTTATTTGAAGAAAAACAAATTTTTGTAACTTTTTTCCTAACAATAAAGTGAAGAAAAAACATACATTTAAGAAGATTTTTCTTATTAAGAAACTTTTGTGAATCCGGCCCATTAGATTATTGCTTACTTAAATACAGCACTGATTAAATTCTTTTCAAGTAGGAGGATCTTTGGATTAGCCAAAATGAGTTTTCTTAAAATGACTATGTTGTCATAAACCATTAAACCAGTGACATAATTAAGCAGTAAAACACGACAGGGAGTGTGTTATCGTGAATAACATCACAGCTGTGACTTGGTACAAGCCGGAGGCCAGTGCCGTAGATAATCACAGCCATGTTGATACAGTGGGCCACTTAGTCAGCCACTGATTGTGCAAGTTCTCCGACCTGGAAAGATGAGAGAGATCTGTAATTTTCATCATAGGTACACTTCAACTATGAGAGACAAAATGAGAAAAAAAATCCAGGAAATCACATTGTAGGATTTTTAAAGGATTTAATTATAAATCATGGTGGAAAATAAGTATTCGGTCACCCACAAACAAGCAAGATTTCTGGCTCTCACAGACCTGTAACTTTTTCCTTAAGTCCTCCACTCGTTACCTGTATTAATGGCGCCTGTTTGACCTCGTTATCTGTATAAAAGACACCTGTACACAGCCTCAAACAGTCAGACTCCAAACTCAACCATGGCCAAGACCAAAGAGCTGTTGAAGGACACCAGGAAGAAAATTGTAGACCTGCAGCAGGGCTGGGAGAGTGAATCTACAATAAGCAAGCAGGTTGGTATGAATA
Source organism: Ancistrus triradiatus (assembly GCA_025084515.1). Classification (NCBI taxonomy): domain Eukaryota; kingdom Metazoa; phylum Chordata; class Actinopteri; order Siluriformes; family Loricariidae; genus Ancistrus; species Ancistrus triradiatus. Next base: position 230,748 of record JAJAGP010000312.1, read on the forward strand.
AACAAACTGTGGGAGCAATTGTAAGAAAAATGGGAGAGGAAAGACATACAAAACCATTGATAGTCCCCTTTTGATCTGGAGCCCCACGCAAGATCTCATCCCATGGGGTCAAAATGATCATAAGAAATGTGAGCAAAAATCCCAGAAACTACACGGAGGGAGCTGATGAAATGACCTGCAGAGCAAACTGGGCCCAACAGGTAACAATGGATACCCATCAGTAACACTACGCCAAGAGGGATTCAGATTCTGCAGTGCCAGGCGTGTTCCCCTGCTTAAGTCAGTACATGTCCAGGTCCGTCTGAAGTTTGCCAGAGAGCATATGGTGATCCAGAAGAGGATTGGGAGAATATGTCATGTGGTCAGATGAAACCAAAATAGAACCTTTTTTGGTAAAAAAACTCAACTGGTCGTGTTTGGAGGAAGAAGAATGCTGAGGTTGCATCCCAAGAACATCATACCTACTGTGAAGCATGGGGGTGGAAACTTCATGCTTTTTGGCTGTTTTTCTGCAGAGGAGAGTGAGAGCATTGAAGATGGAACGTAGCTGGGTCTTCAAGCATGACAATGATCCCAAACATACCACTCAGGCAAAGGAAGAGTAGCTCCGTAAAAAGCATTTCAAGGTCCTGGAGTGGCCTAGCCAGTCTCCAGACCTCAACCCCATCAAAAATTTGTGGAGGGTGTTCGTGTTGCCCAGTGACAGCCCCAAAACATCACTGCACTAGAGGAGATCTGCATGGAGGAATGGGATAAAATACCAGCTACAGTGTGTGCCAACCTGGTGAAGACTTACAGGAAACGTTTGACCTCTGTCATTGCCAACAAAGGTTATGTTACATAAGTATAGAGTTGAACTTTTGTTATTGCCCAAATACTTATTTTCCACCATGATTTACAATTAAATTCTTTAAAAATCCTACAATGTGATTTCCTGGATTTTTTCCCTCATTTTGTCTCTCATAGTTGAAGTGTACCTATGATGAAAATTACTGACCTCTTGTTGAGAACTTGTTGCACAATCAGTGGCTGACTAAATACTTTGTTGCCTCACTGTATTCATGATAACATGTGTTCTATTGCTTAATTACACAACAGGTTTTTTTTTACAACAAAATAAAGAGACCAGATAAACCAACGATGCCCTAAATTTGAATATGCTTTAAATACTGACAATACCTTCTGCCAAAACAGAGGTCCACAACATTTTCCTATCCTGCCTTAATACTACCAAGCAACTTTAGTATGAAATAAAGTGCAAATAAGCAGAGAGGATAGGAATAAAGGACTAAAAATGAAATTCATTAAGAATTACACAATATCATTTAGTTAATTATTAGGGTTATTCTGTTATCTGTGTATTTTTGCTTACATAGCCTCGTCTCAACCAATCAGATTTATGGGTTTTTAAGTAGAACACTAGGCTTGGTTTCTGCACGCTGCATGTGCAGTAGTCTGTCCTACCTGCCTATCTGACAACATGAACTCTTAAGGTCTGTTTATGACTGTTTTTTGCAAAGTGGGCGATACTCGATAATGTCGCATACCCCTACTCGGTGCGTGATCTACTCTGTGGTCATGAATATAAGAGCCATATTCCAATGCTTTTGTTCTGTACAGACGAGGTCCGGTACGAGTTGAGAAACACGCTGAGGAAGAAGTACCAGCACACCTACGAAGGCATGAGACTCCCGGAACATCAGACCTTGTTTGAGAGCATGTACACAGACCTGCACATTACAGACGGTGCACGGGCCGCGGTGAACAACCGCCAGCACCGGAGTTCAGGCAGATGACAGGGCCTGGAAGAAGAGGTGTCCCACACGAAAACGTTCACCTTTACGGGCATATTTGACAAGCAAACGATCGACACGAGGCTCGTGAGGTCTATGATCATGAAAGGCTGTCCAGGGGTCGGCAAGTCGGCCAGGGTCCAGAGGTTCGTCCTGGACTGGGTCGAGGAAAAGACATGCAAAGACGTGTTCTTTCTACTCCCTATGACTTTTAAGGAGTTGAACCAGATTTACGAAAGCTTGAAGAGCGAAGAAGCAGCGAAACGGAACGAAGAAAACGTGCCAGAGACCGAAACGGACGCCAAGGTTAAAATGTTTTGGTCGAAAGAACAAGGCCTAATAAGCCCCAAGGACTTGATCTGCAGATTCTACCCAGAGATGAAAGAAGTGGACAACCTGGACTTTGAGGATTGCAAAATAATGTTTATCTTGGATGGCTTTGAAGACTGCACCATCCCCATTGACTTTTACAGAACTCCTCACTGGTCCGACCACAAAATGCCAGTGCCACTGCACATCCTAATTCCCAATCTGATCAAGGGCAACATGCTGTACTCTGCCCAAGTCTGGGTCACCACTCAACCCATAAAATTCAACACGGTCCCCCCAGATGGCATCCAGCAGGTATTAGAGGTTCGTGGATTTACAGAACAACAGAGGGAGGCCTATTTTCAGCAGACAGTCGCGGACGAAGCGCTCGCCGACAGAATGATCGCCCACATCAAGTCCTGCAAAACGCTCTACATCATGTGCCACTTGCCACGCTTCTGCTGGGTCGTGCGCAAAACGCTCGAAAGGGATCTCCAACGGGCACGGCCTGGGGCGCATCTCCCCGTGGCTCTTACTCAGATCTATACCAACTTTGTACTTGTGCAAATCAGCATCCACGGCCAGAGTCTGCTGAATAAGGAGTTCTTCTTGAAGCTCGGGAATATGGCCTTCCAGTTGCTGGAGAAGGACGTGTTCAAGATCGAGAAAGAGCATTACGAAGAGCACGGACTTCAGCCCGAAACAGCCGTGATCACCTCGGGCCTCTGCACGCAGTTCTACAGGGAGCAGCTGCTCATGTTCCAGGAGATCGTGGACTGCTTCCTCCACCCCACGATACAGGAATACTTAGCCGCCCTCTATGTCTTCCTTTGCTTCAAGAACCACAAAAAGAACATTTTGGACCCCCCGAAGTTGAAAATGTTCTCGAGTTCCAAAGAGCCCACGTTGGCGGATCTGCTGAAGAGCGCTGTAGACAAAGCGCTGCAAGCCCAAAATGGCAAATACAACCTCTTTCTGTTTTTTCTCCTGGGCATGTCAGTAGAGACCAATCAGGAACTGCTGAGCAGGTTGCTCTCCAACACAGAGCCCAGCCTGCAAGCCCGAGAGCAGACGGCTCAGTACATCAGGAAGAAGATGAAAGAGATGAAGAGCAAGGATGGGAGGAATGAAATCCTGCAACGATGCATAGGGGAACTTTACCCTCAGCCTCAGTGATAGTGAAGTTTGTTCCCGGCTTCTGTGTGCTATATTTAAATTTCTTGTGTAAAACGTAAACAAAAACATATTCATCACAAACTTTGTTTCTGCCACCAGGACGATGAATGTGATATTTTCAGAGAGAAAACAGACAAATTTGCATGGAGCTCATAGGATCAGACATCAAACAAATGCAAGGTAGATTTACAAAGATGACCAAAAACAGTTTAGAAGCGAGTGAGCCAATCCACCCATGCCATTTCCCATCACCAAGACACGTGTATCATTAATATTAACTCTAAGAAATGTTATTATTAAGTGAAGTGTTCTGCACAGTGTTGCGATTACAAATGTAAGGTATATAATATAAAACATTAATAAAAACGTTGTTTTGCATTGTTGTGTCACTCCTCATCACATCTGTGCATTAAATGCCTTAAATTCATAATAATGTACTTCAAAAAACATTTTAGTCATGGCCCCGGGTTTTCACTCAATCCTGTTACCCTAAAGGAACGTACCACAAGTCACGTTCAATAGGAAGTTGTATCTTTTGAAGACCATGGGAACGCCAAAAATAAGTGCTCTCTCATGCCTGAGAAGGTCAATCTCAACTTACTATCCTGTTACCAAAATAGTTTTTCAATGTTATTTGTTTATTGTAAAAATGCAACTTTTTCTGTGAATCATTAGACTGCCCTAATGCTGAAAACTCAGTCCTGTTACCCCTATAGAAAGGTTCTCTTTGTATGGGTAACAGAACTGAGGAACAGTAACAGGAGAAATCATGTAAAAATAAAAAAGTTACCTGAGATTGACCGGTACTCATTATGAACAGAGTAACAGAACAAAAAACCTAGAAAATTAACTTTGTTACAACAAGCAAATGGCGGCAATTCGGCAACATGACTCGAGGAGTTTTTCGACATTTATGATAATACTGCAAAACCACTTCCACAAACCACCATGTTCTCGTCATACTGTCCTTGATAACCACGTTCAAAGTCCAGTGCATCCTGGTGAAAGGGCTCGCCTTAAACTGTGGAAAAGAAAATTCTGCCATCCAAGCGATCAGCAGTTGTCCACCTTACCTACAAGAGTTTTCTCACGTGAAATGAGGTTGTCACGGTTTGTCCTGATCCCCGACAGGCAAGCCGAAGTACACTTTGTAGGCCACGCACTTCTTAGCAGACACTTTCACAGAGTACTTTTTCGTGCTCGTCTCGATAAATTGGCTGCAGATGAAGCGTAATGCGCCTGCCGGGTGCAGCAACCTCTTGATGGCATCTAGATGAAATGTCGCTTATGTATCCACCATCCTCTCACCCGGCTGGAACATAAACCGAAACTGTTATTTATACTGCTACGCATACTACTGGAGAGTCCCGGGCAATTCTAGAAAGTTCTAAAAAATTCTCAAAGTTCTAGAAAATTGCAGACACTTCAGTAAACTTCTTGACGTCTGCTGAGCACTGAGTGTATCAGACGTTCTGGAAAATAGAAAACTGATCATCGTCCTGACCACAAAAGCAAAGTTTATGGCCAATAGTATCAGTAAAAAATTAGAACACACTTAGTACCAGGGAAGAAGGAAAAAAATTGTAACGTAGCATTATAGTCATCCAAATATTGAACTGCTTGATGTGGCTTGTTATGTTTATGGTGACTTTAATATATTGTTTAACATATTTTTATACATTGGAAAATGGAGGCTCAGGTGTTCAAAGGTCTAATACTCTACCCGCCACCACAGGGACCCCGTTTGGAGTCCAAAAAAAGCAGGTTTGGCAAATGTTGGGGGAAAAAAGACATGGTTTTTGTTTTGTTTTTTGTGAGAATCTAGTACAGTTTAAGAGAATCTGCATTCAGCAATTGTTTTTAGGAACAGTCCGTCTTGAACACTAATCTAGAATATTTATAAAGAATAAAGCATGGTGTGTGATGACGTGAAAATAATCAATACTTGGTCTTCAAGGCTGTATGATAGGACTTGTAATGAATAACTCGCTTGTTATAGTTACTTCGGCTGCGTTTAGACAGCAGGTAAAAGTGACCCGAATATTATATATTTTTGTCGTATTAGAAACGTGTTCTCTTTGGAACTGTATGAACGGAGAAAGATATTGGATCTTAATCCGATACGTATCCGAATCAGAAATCAGAATTCATGCAACTTTCACATCATTTCAACTCAACATTCTCCATAAATGCATGCTGAGGATCCAGATTTCAACAGCTGTGAAAAAGTGTGATCATTTCTGTCCTTGTGGAGTTGAGAAAACAAAAAAAATTACCAATGATTTAAATAAAACCCATTCTGGTGTAAAAGTCTGTTTCTTAGTTTGGTGGCTCGATGCAAAGGTTGAACTGAAGCCAGCGAAGAAGACCTGTTCTGATCATGTTTGTTCTGTCTGATATTACACGCATGTCATAAACATATGGGTAAGTGGTTTCCACTGATCTTCATTCCAGTCTTCGTGAGCTTTAGCATATCAAGTCTTTTTTAAGTGGTTTCTTGGGTGCTGCCCTTCCAAAAAGACCATTCCTGATCAAGCTTCTTCAGACCTTCGAAGGACCAACTTGGGATCCTGATGAAGCTGCCAGATGCTGCTATTGCTCAAGTGTAAGGGGAGATCACAGTAAATACTTACCACTCTAGCCTATTAGAAGCTGCTTTTTTTCATGGTGTTTTTAATACTGCATATAGAATGTAAAAGCAATATTAAACTGAGAAAATCGAATCGTGACCTCAGTATCATGAATCGTTACTCCCCTCCTGGTTACACATCTGGTTGACAGGCAAGAAGGTTCATGTCCATTATTGTATATTATTTTATTAACTGAAATGATGATGATGATTGATTATGTATAACAGTAAGCCTTATCATCTCTAAACAAGACAAGATGCTCACCTGTTCTGTCTGCTGAACAAATTACAAAACCTCTTTCTTGGTGCATTACTCTAATGTTATTTTGAGTACACAGCCTTTCTGTTTTCCTCAATACAGAGAGATATTGCAAAGCTCAGACCCAAGTGCTCAAATGCTTCAGATTTGGCCGATGTAGATGGGTTTGAAAAAAGTATTCCTGACCTCATGAACTCTAAGCAGGCTCAAGAAATCAAGCACTGGGTTCTACAGATGCTGCGGCTGTTTTCAAACAGCTTAACCATTATTGAATATTTAGGGTGTTTAACATGACAGTGAATAAACCGATAAAGACTGGAGATATTGCAAATACAACAACTTCACAATTCAGAAAATAAACCTCACAGCACAGTCCTCTCCTCAGGTCCGGCACGGACGACACAGGTTACTGTTTCTTCTTCACCACATGGGCGCAGTCATATTTGCCCCTGACCACCGTGAGCTTGACCCCGGGCAGGTCCTGCGTCCTCCCTCCTTGCACCAGTACGACGTTTGTGCTCCCTGCAGGTTGTGTCCCTCACCGGGGATAACACCACAGCCTCCTTACCGTTGGACAACCGGACACGAGCGCACTTGCGGTTAGCAGAGTTAGGCTTCTTGGGCTTCCTGATCATGGTCTTCAGCACCACAGCCTTCAGCTGGGCCGGCCAAAAGGTGCGCCGATCTTTTTGGGTGGTGGGGAAGGTTTTTGCCTTGTGGCGTGCATGAGAGGTCCAGACCAGGGCGAAGGCGCACTGTGAAGCTGCAACAGTATGAAAGACGTGTTGCATCGCAATTATGGTTAGTACACTGTACTTTAAAAGCATGCAGTGTGGCTCTTATTTCATGTTGCACTATATGGTCACGAATTGGGAACTGGAGGTGGAAAAGGGGTAACTAGCTAGTGGGGGCAACTCTAGCTTTACTTTACTTACTTATATAAAAGTGCACCATGCTTTGTCCATATATTTACATCCCTTACTGTATGTATGTATATTTACACACACACACACACACACACACACACACACACACACACACACACACACACAGTATTATATACTAACAGTATTGTTGAAACAGTGCAGATCTAATTAAATCACATTTTCTCATAACTCTTATTTAATCAGACTATCAATACTAACAGGCACACTGAGGCAGTGAGGTGACCTGGGTTTGGAGGCCAGAAGGGGATCATCCCCTGGCACTTCCACAGTGAGTCCTACCCAGCTCTGCAATAAACTGGTATTAACCATGTGCCCACAGCTCGGGTTTGATTAATTTCTTTTTACTTTTGCAAGGATTTGTATCTTTAAAATGTTTTTTTTATAGGTAGCAGGACCAGTACTATGATTAAAAGACTCACCATGTAGGACTGAAGACAGCATTGGCCTCAGATTCCCCAGAAAAGCCATCACTGTAAAAAAAAAAATAAAATAAGTATATATATTATATAAATAAAATGGCACATAACATTGAGACGCAACGATGTTTTTAGAAGTTAATGTCATTTAATTTTAAATGAAAAAGGTAAGGAGCCTAAGGTAGGGAGCATTTTGTTTTTACAATTCTAAACCTCTGTGCATCTTTGGGATGTTAATACTTCAGAAATAAAAAAAAGAATGTCTTCTTTTTGAATGTGAATTGATATTCCTGAGAAATTGAATCGTGACCTCTGTATCGTGAATCAAAACCAGAGCGAACTGTTTACACCTTCAAACCGAATTTAGGTATTATTTAATACCAGAAAAACAGTCAGACAATACAGAGCTCATTGAATTACATAAACTAATGTTTAATGAGAGTATTAATACTGCCAGGTAACAGAGACAGTAAAGATCTCACTGCATCCCATTCACTTATCAAAAAAAAGCGTTATATTATTACTAACAGAGCAGAGCTCTCTAAATTTACATTCACAGATCTGTACAGGGCGTACTAAATCAGATTTAATTACAATTATTCTGCGTATTAATACCAACTGGGCACAGTGAGATTACGAAACTCACTGAATCAGAGTACTAACAAAACAGAATACAGAGAGTATAAATAATAGTACAGGATACAGTGAGATTACAAAGTCCACTGAAAAACAGTATTAATATAAACAGGACACAATGAGGTTACCGAGAGCATTAATCCTAACAGGACGCACGGTTACAGAGCTCCGACTGAAACAGAGTATTAATGCTAAGTACAGAGGAGCATTAATATGTCGGATTACAGTGAGATTGCAGAGATCACAAAAAAAAAGAGTAATAATACTAACAGGACACAATGAGATCACAAGCTCACTGAAACAGAGTATAAATACTCTGCAACACTGATTACAGAGAGTATTAATACTACAAGGACACAGTGAGATTACAGAGCTCAGTGAAAAATAGTATTAATACCAACAGCACACAGTGAAGTTATAGAACTCACAAACAAAGAGTATCAATACTACAGGACACTGCTACTATGGAGAGAATTAATAACTACAGGACCACTGCGATTACAGAGAGTATCAATACTACAGGACACTGCGATTATGGAGAGAATTAATACTACAGGACAGAGAGAGCAATTATAGATCCTACAGGACACTGCAATTACAGAGAGTAACTAATACTACAGGACACTGCGATTACTGAGAGTATTAAAACTGCAGACACTGCGATTATGGAGAGCATTAATACTACAGGACAGAGAGAACGATTATAGAAAGTATCGATACTACAGGACAGCGCGATTACAGAAAGTATATTAATACTACAGACACTGCAATTAGGGAGAGTATTAATACTACATGGACACTGGCGATTACAGAGAGTATTAATACTACAGGACAATGTGAATTACAGAGAGTATTAATACTACAGGCCACTGCAATTACAGAGAGTATTAATACTACAGGACAGAGAGAACAATTATAGATAGTATTAATACACAGGAGACTGTTGATTACGAAGAGTATTAATACTACAGGACACTTGCGATTACGAAGAGTATTAATACTGCAGGACACTGCGATTACGGAGAGTACTAATACTGCAGGACACTGCGATTACAGAGAGCATTGATACTACAGGACACTGCAATTACGGAGAGTACTAATACTGCAGGACACTGCGATTACAAAGAGTATTAATACTACAGGTCACTGCAATTACAGAGAGTATTAATACTACAGGACAGAGAGAAGAAATATAGATAGTATTAATACTACAGGACACTGCGATTACGAAGAGTATTTAATACTACAATACGACAGGACCACTGCGATTACGGAGAGTACTAATTCTGCAGGACACTGCAATTACAAAGAGTATTAATACTACAGGACACTGATCACGGAGAGTACTAATTCTGCAGGACACTGCGATTACAGAGAGATTGATACTACAGGACACGGTGCGATTACGGAGAGTACTAATTCTGCAGACACTGTAATTACAGAGAGTATTAATACTACAAGACAGAGAGAACAATTATAGATGGTATTGATACTACAAGGACACTGCGGTTACAGAGAGTACTAATACCAAATGCAGGGACATTTGATTACAGAGAGGTGTCATTAAGTCTGGTAATTGCACTTGTCTCCTGGCAGGAGGTTACATATTCTGTAATTGCACTGTCCTGCAGTGAAGTATTAATACTACAGGACAGAGAGAGCGATTATAGATAGTATTGATACTACAGGACACGGTTATTACAGATAGTATTAATCCTACAGGAAACTGCCATTACAGAGAGCATTAATAGTACACAGTGAGGTAACACATCTCACTGAAACACATTAGTATTAATACTAACAGGACACAGAGAGAACACAGTGCACAGTATTCTTACTAACAGGACAGTGAGATAGTACTGAGCTAACTGAATCATATCTCCTAATATTTAACCAGAGATATATGCTGGTATAATGTATAGCACTAACAGACCACAGTGAGAGAAAACTGAGCGTTACCCAAACATCACTACATTCAGAAAACACTTCTTACCGGAGTCAGATCTGCAGTCCTCTATAAATCTATAAATGTAGGAACTCGTATTTCCAACACCGTGTAGAAATCAGACTGTGAGGGAAACTCTTGACCTCTCTGTAGCTTTACGCCGCAGCCATGCTCGCCACCATTATGACAGTGACGTCATCTAACAGGCTTCCTCTGTATCTATCTAATGTTAAAGCTTCACACTGACACCCAGCGGTGACACTCAGACTGCAATATTAGTTGTAACCGGAGCGTTTGACTGGTCTTGTGTGCCTCATTTATTTCGGTAGCGTTTGCTCACTGGGCGCTATATCCAAAACATAGAGGGTCTGGACTTCAGATCTTCAGAGTTAGCTGACAGAAGGTGTCAAACGTGTCTGCACTACGAGGCAAAACATTTGATGAGAGACCTGCCTCCACAAATCAAGGATTACTAGAAAAACGATTAATTAAGACGAGATAGAGACTTGTCAATAGTTTATCTGGACAGAAACACTGCAATTTCTTTTTACATAAGTCTTGATCATGCCATGGATTTTACCTTTTGGTCACAAGCGCTACTCAGGAACCCAATTATCTGCACCTTGCTGGAACCAACTAGCTCTAGCTCTAGCTATGCTAATAGACAGATCTAGGCTTGCTTCTGCTGGCCACTGCTTCTTATTTGCTGGTTTAAACTGCTCTGGATAAGGGGGTCTGCTAAAAGACATAAATGTAAATATAAACACATGGAGAAACAAACAATGACACATGGACTGTCTGGATGTTCCTCAACACTCATCAGACAATGTTCTGTGCAAAGATGAGACAAAACAATAATTTCTTGGGAAAAAACAATGCTATGTTACATTAAGACAAAGGCACCAGGTACCAACACCAAAATGGTGAAGGAGCAGCATTGCTTGCTGCTTTACTGCGTTGGAAGCTGGACAGTTTGCGGTCATTGAGAAAACAATTATTTTAAAATTCAATAAAGCATTTTACAGTGCTAGACCTGAGGTTTAATAACTCTTGAACAATGAGGCAAAATGATGATTCAAAATGCACAGAAGAATCAACAACAGAATGGATTAAAAAAGAAGAACCTTAATGGAGTGATCAAGTCAGTGTTCAGACCTTCAGCCAGCTGAGACAATGTGTGCAAGAAATCATAAAATGGTCTAAAACCCATCTTTTACATACTTTTTCCTCTTGGACTGTGAATCACGTGACTCAATTGTGACTTGTTTAATGCAGTTCAGACGATCAGATTTATGTGGGATTAAGGCAGAAAATCCATTAAAAACTGTTTAATTTTTTTGGTAGCCTACACTGGTTAATCAGGGTGTATCAATTAAACGTTTGCAGTTCATGCTGTTAACCACCAGGTGGCAAGCTGGTGTTTATGTAGTTCTTTTTTTTTTTCATTTACAGTGGATCAATTTTATAAGTACCAGATAACCTAACGCATGTCTTTTTAATGTGAGAGGATACCAGAGTACCTGGAGAACACCCACATGAACAGATTGAGAACATGCAAATTCCACAGAGGCAGAGTCTAGAGTTGGGATTGAACAGGGGATCTTTGGAGCTGTGAGGCGACAGTGCTAACCACTTTCACCCCTAAGCGCAAGGGGTGACTCTGTCTACCGAACTAAATAATGCCAATACGCATAATCTCTGCATTATTTTATTAATATTTTGTTCACTATTTGATTCATACATACTATTGTCTTCTAACATATGCTATAGTTTTATATTCTCTGTTTTGTTATACTCTTCAAAAAAAGACTTGGTTCATCTGTCAAGCAAAACATGTAGGACATTTATGCAAAATCCTTTTGAAATCACTTGTAAGAAGAAACTGGTTCGAGCAGAATATGGAGGGCATTTGTGCAAACACTGTTGAGCTGTATAAGTGGACATGGGCTCTTGTGTGCTGGAGCTGGAGGATGCTCAAGCAGAGGACGATGAACAGAGGGATAGAGCGAAGGAGTGGAGAGCAAGGGATGGGTACAAGGGCCGAGGCTGAGTCACAAGGAAAGAGGACTATTGAATGAGCAGGCCCAGATACGTGAAAGAGGGAGGATGAAAAGAAGCTCTGCTGACTGATTGGAGGAGTGGGAGGGAGCTGAACGGAACGGGCGAATGCCTAAAAGCCCTTGTGAGCCTTCAGACCTCTTTTCGATTTCGCCTGCTCTGCACAAGGACGGGAAGAAGAAGACTGAGAGTGAGGCTCATTCACTGTGTGAACAGATTTGGTGTGATATATTTGGTTATGCAATGACGCAATGACCTGTGGGGAAAAGATGGGTCAGTATTGGGTTGGACGCTCTCAATGGACAGGAAGCTTATGTTAGGAGGGACATGGAGGTGGAGCCTGTATGTAGAGGATGTGAAATGCCTCAGCAACAGCAGAGAAAAGTAGATGAGGCAAAAGCATAGGCTAGGAAACTGTGAGGGGGTCCGGAAAGGCCATATAGGGGTTTGGATGAGCTCGCTGGTATAATGAGCGAGTGTAGGCTGGCTGAATGAGTGTGTGGGAGTAGGAAGCTGATTGTCTTCACTGTGCCTCTGAGTCAAAAGCATGCATGCGTCAGAAAAACTAGCTAGCGCCTCATTTTGTGCGTCAGCCGGCGCATCTCAGGCCCATGAAACCATGGAGACACAGGAAAAAGCAAGGACCCATACACGATGCCCTCGCTTTAATAAAGTTGCATTTAATGGATTGCCATATAAAGTCTGCAATATGTGAAACCATATGACCATGCAAGGCAGCAAATCTTTATTAGCACGTCACTCACATTTTGATAGAAGAAAATAAATAAATATTTGACATTTTCATGGCTCTTTCATAGAATTGCACAGGCACAAAAATAGTAAATGATCAATGAAGATAATATCAAGGATATCAGGAGTCAGCTCTACATAGAACCAATACAAATGAGTTTCTTCAGCTTCGGTATAAACACTGTCTTCACTATAAGTGAATACCAAGTGGCACTTTGTAAAATTGCCATTACTTTGAAGTATACTTCTCACTTTGTTTCCCAAAATGACAGTCCATGAATACAAGTGCTCATGTGACATTCATTCTGTTCGGTACAAACACAAAATAAACGTTTTCTGCTTTGTTTTGTTTTTTTCAGTAGAGTCAGTCATAGAGTCCGATAAGATGTGTAGAGAAAATTCTGACAATATGCCATACTTCATTAATTAAGTCACAGACTTATTTCAAAACATGTGATCACCAGTTCCATCTGAAAGACAAAAGACGAAGACAAGGTTAGAATATTAAACCTCTTTTTACAGCTACAGATAATAAAACTCAGCCAATGAAATGGATTCTCACCTTGATAGAAGTGCTTTGGCGATTCTTGAAAAGGGAGTTGATACAACTCACTTTGTTGCCTTAAGGCAGGATTAATCGAGGCAGCTGCCTCGAACACAGGTTCTGTGCTGACCAGTTCCTCCAGGAGGGACTGTGCACAGGGTAGACCAGGACTGAGAGGATTAAACGCTGGACCAGGGGTCGACTCCAGGGCGGCATGGAGGCAGGAGGCTGGCAGTGGAGGAGATGTTTCCTCATCCATGGCACTCTCTGTTAAAGCCTCATCATCAGGCGCCCCTGACTCCAGGATCCTTACTCTGTTACAGTGCGTTGACTGGACGCTACAGAGGTGCTGAACACCAACTAAAGCCTCCTCCTGTGGGGCAGGAGGAGCGTGCTGAAGGGAGCAGTGAGGAGGAGCAGGTGAAGTTTGTAGGAGAGGAACAGTGAGTTTTTCTAGTGACATGTGGTCTTGAGCCAGCGATGAGTAAAGCTCCTCGCAGCACATGGTGGGTGGAAATTCGCAGGAGAGTGCCACTGAGTTCTGGGTGGATAAGGGTTCTTGGACAGGAGCAGGGGAGGAGGGATGTGTCGTTAGCGGGTGATCTTTCCAGAAGCCCTCAGCGACGGAACTGAGATACTGAGCCAAGAGTGAGATTTCTAACCTCTCTTTCTCAGCATTCTGGGGAAAGAAACCCAGACAGGGACGTTCAGTAGGGGAAGCCTCAGGGGTCAGGAGACAATCGGGTGGACCTTGATTTACTGAATGAGGTACATCTACATACAAAGGTCCTGTGATCTCTGGCAAGGCCATGAGGACACAGTCATCATTGGCTGAAGTATCTGGGGAAGGAGGGAGCTTCTCATACAGAGGCCTGTGGCAGTGCTGTGCAGCTAGTGCTAGCCCAATGCCTGCTGAGAGGCATGTTGGTTGATTGGCTTGAGTTATTTGACTTGAGGAACTAATCACTTTGTCTGGTTTCAAGAACTCTTCACCAAATATGAAGCAACTCCCTTTTAGCCTTGGTGTGTAGGGTGGAGTACAAACAAACTCCCCAGTGCTTTGTGGTTTGGAACTGTAATTGGGTAATGGTGCAGGGGCTTGGCTGGCTGGCCGAGTGTCTGCAATATTTCTAACTTCACCCAGAGAAGGATGGACTGATCCTGTGGAGTGGTTTCTGGCTTCTGGTAACCACATTTGTTGGCCTTCGTGTGGTTGGGAGATGTCTTCACTCATAGGGAAGCTAGGACAGGAACCTAAAGACAAGCCAGACTGGGGGGTTGAGCCAGGTAGTTCCTCAGAAGAGCTGCGGCCAGACACTGTAAAGCTAAAGTCAAACGACTGGGCAGACAGGCCACTGCTGCTGGGGGTAAAGACCTGATCTGGGCTGGACAAGGGAGAGAACTGTTGAACCAAACCCTCCTGGTACAGGAGGGACAACTGATTCTGCTCAGAGTGGAGCTGCTGACGCACAGACCATGCTTCAGACTCACTGGGGGCCAAAAAGAGACAAGGGCAAGGAGTTAGTGTTTGATCGTTATCAGACATTTTCATCTGTCCAAGGCTTTTTGTGTAGTACCTAATGACGTAGTTCTGGCATGTGATGGGATGCTCTGCAGTCTGTAGCTGAAGGACCATGTAAAGCCAGACCCAAGAGTGGTCAGCTGCTTCCACCTGAACCACCATCTCCACCTGCCTTTCCGTTCCTTCACGCACTGCAGAGAAACAGGACACTTTATTCAAACGTCCTATATGGTACATTTTATTGGGGTGTAAGTCTCAAGCGTTTGGCTTTTTTAACATTAAAGGACTAGAGGATGCTGCTTATACAGGTACTCCCCATTTTATGATGGCCTGACTTACGATATTTCAACTTTATGATGGGAATCCGAAAACAAACACCTTATTATTAAATAATCTTAATGATTTTGCCCAACGGTACTTTAATTTTAAGCATGTTTATGGTAAGCTACGCTCTATGTTCCTGTGCTGGATAAGGCAGTGCATGACTTGGGCAGTAGTGATGAATGCAGTGCGGAAAATCTGCTCACGGTTGTGTTTTAAGCATGTTTAAGGTAGGTTATGTTATGAAATATATAGTATATATACAGTAAATGTCTCTGGTAACGATACATTCAGCTAATAATGGATTTGTCGGAACATATACCAATCATAAATCGGGAGTACCTGTAGATGTTTGCTAGAAATATATCTACAAGACATCGATACAATGGCATTTCTTTATTAAACTTACATAGGGTGCAGTGCTGAGTCGAGGCATGAGAGAGATCTCGAGGATGCAGCAGACTGTACCAGGAGCGAGAGCACAGTGTCTGAACGTCATAGCCCAGATACACGCTCACACTGCAAGGAAACAGTAAAGAGCTCATGTACATTTGCATTTTCACTTTTCAAAACAATCGCAGTTTCTTTATGTATGAGATTTTTTCACTCTCTCGTGTCTTACCATTCTTGGACGGCCTGAATCCTCATGTCACGGCTGTGCTGCGACTGGAAGGAGGTCAGCTGGAAGGCCTGCTCAGCCGGAGGGGTCGGGAGCGGGTTCCTGCTGCTGGCAGGGTTGGATGTGTGGAGCTCGAGAGGCGAGCAGAAACACACCCAGACTGAGTTGGTGGTCCAGTAGGACGAGGCATGGTAAGGCGACGCCAGGCAATGAGATCGCACCAGGATCATTTTGTTCCCAGAGCCTTGTCTTCGGACAAGCTTTGACGTGTTAAAGCGACACCGAAAGAGGCGTTCTAGAAAGGAAGAGGATTATGGGTTAAATGATGGATGTAGCCTAAAGAAATGTATTTGTCTTTGGAGCATACAGATACATCAAGGCAGGGTGTGTCAGTGTTTGTAGTTACCTGTGTCAGGCGTGGTCGCTGGGACGAGATTGCTTCTCATGACAAAGTGGTCAGATGGATCTAATATGTCATACACGCTGTCACTATGAGCCACCAGATCCACCTGTAGTTATATGAAAAGGAGACATGGTTAGATAGTTATTACTTTGGTGTCTACTTTGGTGACATCCTTGGTATTTTTAGGGAAAGGTTGGAGGAACATTGAGGCAGATAGCTGAATCTTAAAATAACACAATGTACAGGAGCCTAATACTATAAGTGTTTTAAAAGACTTACCATGGAGTGGCCGAGATGTTCAGTAACGTTGTCAGAGAGGTAGAGGAGTTTTCCCTCGCTGGTCAGCAGCATGAGAAATCCAGGTAATGTTTGCACAAGCTCTGAAAGATCAGTCAGAGCCATGAAGCTGGAGCCGATATCGTACCGCGCTGCTGCTGATGAATCTGCCAATGAAAGCATGAGTTGGTGTTAATCTCCAGAAATTTCGTTCAGTGGAAAAACAAGACCAAGCTTTCAATTTATACAGTCGTAATGTATAAGCAGTATTATGCAAATATTATTTTATTCAACACATTCAAGTATACAGCAAACAAGCACAATTCACTCTACCCAACTATGACCATCAGTACCATGGACAGCAGCTGTTTCGAACCCATTCTCAAAATGACAACTAATGCAGACTGGAAAAACGAGTCGAATTCTGTTAAATACCAGAGAATGAATGAGTAGTACCTTGCATTAGTGGATTACCGACTACTAAATTGTACCAGAATGGCATCAGAAACCGACCAGCTCAAATTAAGATACAGCTTTTATGAGAGCTATACACAACAAAACACAGCTTTCTGCAACTCATGATCATGAAGAATGCAGTCCACGTTAGAATAATGATATAAACAGCATAGCCTACATGATAAACCAGCAGAACTGGAACATTATACATGTAAACACTCACTACTCTGTAAGAAAGCACCGAAAAGCCTGATGCCCAATAATGAAGTGACAAAATCCAGCTGTTTTCGGTACAACAACTTTATAAAACTCCAAATCCTACCTTGCGAGAAGAAGACGCACTTCCGTGTGTACATGCAGGCGATGGACATGATGTGCAGGTAGGACAGGCGAGCTTTGTCTGCGTCCGAGATGGGCAGCAGATCCCTCAGGTTGCGGATCTCCGCGTTGATCTGATCCCTGCGCGCCTTGGACGCGCCTTTGGTGGAGCGATACATTCTCTGCAGCCTTGATCTAACCGCCGATATGATGCACGAATCGATCACTTGCGGCTCTTATTTAATCATTTGGACAAGTTGTGCAACTGATAGGATGTGGGAAAAGCCAGCCAAAAGCTTTTAGGAATAAACCATTTTCTCTTGCGCTTCTCTGCGGGCTTTTAGTTTTCAGATGAACAAATCTTCTTCAGGTGAGATGTGGAATCTGGTGGAAACGCTGCACAAACGTCCCTTATATAACAGCCAGGAGCAGCGATGAGATGGGGGCGTGTACTTATACATCAGAATCACTTTCGCCCATGTGTTTGCACCCCCTAATGACGTAGGAGGGAGATGGGAATCCCGTTAACGCACACAGCCCGGTTTGGACATAACTGAGGCAGCACGAGGCGGAGTCACTGTCTGCTCCGTCCCTGTGTTTATATAACCTGAAGAAGATCTGGAGCTCAGCACTGGAAATGATCTACCAGTCTATCTAAGGAACAGAAGATTTGGGCATGGATTCAGGATCATTACGGGGTAAAACTCCTGAATAACCTCCACTTCCCTCCTACAGACAAGATGCAACATAACGTCATTATACATTATACAACCACCCTAAATATGCGTTAAGGCACCCCTAATTTAGCAACTTGTTAAAACTATATCATACTTAATACATGATTACGGCGGTTTGATTCATTTCAGGGGTAAATGAATGGAATTTAAGGTTTTTTTTATTTCTGTATAAAGGATGTGGGCCTTTCCATGGTGTAGTGGGGGTCTGTACTTCCACTGTCTATATACATTTAAACCCGATGGTGCCTCTCGCTCCCCTATGGAAAAACAAAATCCACATATGTTGGATCCTGAACTGTCTTTTCTGCCCATATATAGGCACACACAGAGGTTTAACATTTTGTACATATTCTGTCCTCATTTTCCTTTCATTGTATAGAGGTAACATAATGGGATTAATTTCCTGTGTATATAACTAACATAATGGGGTTAATTTTCTATGTATATCGGGGATATAATGGGGTTAATTTCCTGCTTATAGGAAACAAAGTGGTTACTTGTCTGGATAAATAGGGAACGTAATGGAGTAAATTTTCCATGTATATAGGGGATATAATGAGATTAATTTACCATGTACAGTGGGGCAAAAAGTATTTAGTCAGCCACTGATTGTGCAAATACTTAGAAATATGAGAGAAGTCTGTAATTTTCATCATAGCTACACTTAATCTATGATAGACAAAATTCCAAGAACACCATACCTACTGTGAAGCATGGGGGTGGAAACATTATGCTTTGGGGCTGTTTTTCTGCAGAGGGGACAGGACGACTGATCAGTGTTAAGGGAAGAACGAACGGGGCCATGTATCGTGACATTTTAAGCCAAAACCTCCTTCCATCAGTGAGAGCATTGAAGATGGAACGTGGCTGGACCTTCCAGCATGACAATGATCACAAACACACCGCTCGGGCAACGAAGGAGTGGCTCCATAAAAAGCGTTTTAAGGTCCTGGAGTGGCCTAGCCAGTCTGCAGACCTCAACCCCATCAAAATTTGTGGGAGGGAGTTGAAAGTCCATGTTGCCCCAAAAACATCACTGCTCTAGAGGAGATCTGCATGGAGGAATTGGCCAAAATTACCAGCTACAGTGTGGTGCCAACCTGGTGAAGACTTACAGGAACGTTTGACCCTCTGTCATTGCCAACAAATCTTATGTTAGAAAGTATTGAGTTGAACCAATTTTATTGACCAAATACTTATTTTCCCACCCTAACGTAAAATTAAATTCTTAAAAAATCCTACAATGTGATTTTCTGGATTTTTTTTCCCTCATTTTGTCTCTCATAGTTGAAGTGTACCTATGATGAAAATTTCAGACCTCTCTCATCTTTCTAAGTAGGAGAACTTGCACAATCAGTGGCTGACTAAATACTTTTTTGCCCCACTGTATATAGAAAACAAAATGTGGTTAATTTTCTATGCTTAAAGGAAACATAATGTGGTTAATATTCTGTGTAAATAGGGAATGTAATGTAGTAAATATTTCATGTATTTAGGGAATAGAATGGAGTAATTGTCCATGTAAATTGTGGATATGATGGATTTAATTTGCTATGTATACAGGGGACATGATGGAGTTCATTTTCCATGTATGCAAAACACCCATACGCCTATATATGGAACAACACTTTGAGCTTGTTCTGTCCAAAGAGGAAATGGGATATAATTTATAAGTAATCCACACCAGCCAACCTTCACATTGCAAGCCCAGTTCAGGGAACCCAGGTCCTCAGGGACTGCTGTTTGCAGCAGCCGGCTGGTACCACCGAGATACAGAAAGAGAAAACAGTAGGTTTAATATATTTTACATGTGGAAATGGGTATAATTTAATACTAGGGTTTAAATACTGTCCAGGTGAGGTGTGGTGTTATATTCCTTAGAGACCATTACTGTGATTCTTTGTTTATTTATGTGATATATAAAAGGATTGAATAAGAGCATGGTTTATAAGCACGAATATCTTTTTCTTCTCATCCCATACTGTTATTTACTGCATATATTTGTTGATCATTTGTAGAATTGATAAACTATGTAATTGTTCTCAATCAAATGTTGTAGTTAGCTTACGATGTTACAGCCACCATGTCTACACATCTTTCCAAAAACATGCTCATACAGTGAGATCATAAACAATAAACGACAATAAACAAAACAAGCAATTTGATCTCACAATTGCACCCCCCTCCCACACACACACAGACATAGATTGACTCCAGCATGGTACTACCACAATTTAATAAGGACCATGATAAAAGCTTGCTCATAGGTGACAGACTCCAACCAAATGCTCTTCATAAGTAGGAGTGACAAATCTAGAGTGAGAAGAACAAAGCTGTGACCTGATGTATGTGAATCAACATTAGAAGCAATATAAAAGCATTATGATCTTATGTTTCTTACACTGACTTTTATTTCATTGCAGACAGTATGAACCCAAAATATTTAATGGTTTGTCTGGTCAACTTAATTTCATTTGTTAATAAACATCCATTCCTGCGTTTCAGGCCTGCAACACATTCCAAAAAAGTTTGTAATGTTTCCATTCCTTGTTACAACACTTACAGTAAAAGACCTTTTTGCACAGAAGATACCAAGTGATGAAGTGTTTTATTCAGGTCTTATTTTGTCCCATTCTTCCTGCAAACATGTCTCAAGATGTGCAACAGTATGGGGTCGTTGTTGTCACTTTTTTCAGTTCAAAATCTTTATTGGGAACAGGTCCTGTACCCGTAGCCTCCTCTTCAGCAGCCATGCCTTTGTAATGTGTGCAACATGTGGTTTTGTATTGTCTTGTTGAAAAATGGAAAAGATGTCGTCGTGAAGGCAGCTTATGTTGCTCTAAATTCTCGGTGTACTTTTCAGCATTAATTCTGCATCACAGAAGTGTAAATGACCTTTAACAGGGGTGCTGACCCAACCCCATACCATGACAGAGCCTGGCTTTTGGACTTGTTCCTGATAACAGTCTGGATGGTCCTTTTCATCTTTGGTCCGGAGCACACGGAGTTCATTTCTTCCAAAAAGATCTGTTATACTGATGGGTCTGAGCACAATCCCCATTTCCACTGTGTGATGATCCATCCCAGATGCCTCCGAACCCAGAGAAGTGGAAGCTGCGTCTGGACATGGTCATAACATAAGGCTTCTTTTTTGCACAGTAATGTTTTAAGGGGCATCTGTGAATGTAACTCTGTAACTCTGTAGAGCTTGATAAAGGTTTGATAAAGTAATGTCTTGTCCATGTGGTTCTATCAGCTATTGATGAATGATAGTTCTTGATGCAGAGCCATCTGAGGAAGCGGCGATCACTGAATGCACTGAAATTCCTCCAGATTCCCTGAATCATTTAATGATACTATGCATTGAAAGAAGAAATATGTAAATGCCTTCCAGTCTTTCTTTGAGGAATGTTGTTTTTAAACATTTCAATAATTTTCTCATGTATTTGTTGATAAACTTGAGATCTTCTAGTCATCCTCAAAAACTCAGCCTTGGTACTTTTGTACCAAAGCATGATTACACCTGTTGACATTACCTGTTAGAAATCACATAATTATTTTTTATCTCATTACTAGCCTTAGATAATCCCCATCCCAGCTGTTTTTGGATTGTGTAGCAGGCCTGGAATGCAGGAAAGGATGCTTATCAACAAATGAAATGAAGTGGACCAGACACAGCATGAAAGATCTTGGTTTCACATTGGCCGCAATGAAATAAAAGTTAAAGTAAATGTAAGACACGCTGTTTTTTAATTAGCATTTTCAATACTGTCCCAGTGTTTTCTGATTTACATATTTGGGGTTCTACACCATGAACCATATTGCTGAACACACCACTCCACCTGAGTGCTGCATTCAATAGTGGTATAAGGTAAATAAGTCGTTACAAAAGGAAGATGTTTGAGGACACATGTGCTCAACTTGCCTGTCAAATTGAAGGACACTTGTCTGCTTTGATATCTCTGCTTTCATTTTGTTCCAGTATATTTTTAAACGAAGAGAATCAAGGTTCTTGTTTGGTAACTTGAAAGAGAAATCAGTTGCTTGGCAACGCTCCCACTCAAACTCTAAGATAGAACATGATGGACCAAGCTGAACTTGTTCTCTCATTATTTGTGTTTTAAACATGTTGTTAAACCTGTGTTTGTATTGCAGTTAGTGTGACGGTTAGATAAAGAGAGATATTAGTAACATCTTTAGAATAATCTGGATTTCTGAATTCCATCTACATCATCGTTTAGCAGATTTAGGGTGCTCGGGTGGCGGAGTGGCGGGGTGCTGAGGTGGTTTGAAACACACCACCACCACATCAGTGTCAGTGCAGAGCTGAAAATGACTCACCACCCAAATAGTACTTGATCTGTGCTGGTCCTGACCATTAATGACCATTAAGGGACGAACAAAGTATGTAGAGAAACATATGAACTACAGTCTGTAGTTGTAGAATTACAAAGTGCAGTGACCATTAAAAGTAAAAAAACAGACTTTTGCACAGTACTGTACATACACACTCTCTCTGATATAAACAAAAAACCTATTAAATATTTACCAAAATGATTAAGGTCCTCCCTCACTGGGACCTTCCCAGCTCTGCATCTAGGGTCCAAAACCACTGCCTCATTATAATCTACAAACTTTTGGCTATGTACTGTATGTAAGACTAGATGTAGACTTAAAGTGTACACATTAAGCGAGGAGACAAGCAGCCGCGGAGCTATGTGACACTTTGCCACCTCCATGAGCTTCTGGTGCTGAATGAGCTGTCATCTCAAGTGCATGGTGTGAAAGAACATGTGCGACTCAGAGAACATGGCTGTACATGCAAGTGTGTGTGAGCTTGTGTTTTGTGTTCGTGCATGTGTGCATATGAAAGTTGAAAACACAATTACTGATTAGATGAAGAGACCTGATGCCTCCACCTTCCCCTCCTGTCTGCATCGCTCTGTTCACAAAGCAGTACAGCCTGCAACCTTGTAAGTGTTCTTTCTCTTTTCCTCCTTCCACACCTATTTGAGTTATTTTTAGTTCTCTGTACCGAACGGTTCGCTTTTGAGTTGAATGCGTTTATGTTTTAGTCCATGGACCCGCTGATGGGGTCAAGCACAGCTGGAGAATTATTGGTTGCCTATAGAACCCGAGGCACCTATTGGAATTAAACATAATGCCCCTGAGGGTGTTGTGAAGAAGCAAGATCAGTATGGGCATGTTTTCAGTATGGGCATATCATATGAACTGCATCTTAGGATTATGATTAAGTCCTTAAACCCACAAATCAACAAACAATGAACAAAACACAAAATATTACTAAACTTGAGCTGCACTCGCCCACTTAACTCCCACATTGTCTTTACAAAACAACCTGCTTAGCACAGGTTGTTTTCTTCTAAATGTACTGACTTAGATAAGTTCTTGTCTCTCAGTTCATCTGCTTGGTGTGAAGGAACATAACTCAGAATTAGGTACACACATTTAAAAAACTTCAACTTCAAATGGATGCAGTCCATTTATGATAATGGACTAGTAAGCTTAAGGCTTATTCTGTCCACTGATTTACCAATCAGGTCTCTGAACCATACAATGGGAAATAAATGCCATTCAATTTGGATTGGAAGGTAAACAAACCTTGAAGCAGGTGGGCTACACCAGCAGTAGACCGCACCGGGTGTCGCTCCTGGCAGCTAAGAACAAGCAACTGAGGCTAGAATTCTCACGGGCTCACCAAAATTGGACAATAGAAGACTGGAAAAACGTTGTCTGGTCTGGAATCTGGATTTCTGCTGTGACATTTGGATGGTTGGGTCAGAACTTGGTGTAAACAACCTATTTCCTCTTGGCTGCTGGTGGTGTAATGGTGTGGGGCATTTTCTTAGTATACTTAGGTTTTTAATACCAATTGAGTATTGCTGCTGACCATGTGCATCCCTTTATGGCCACAGTGTACCATCTTTGACATTTCACAAAGCTGTAATCATTTCAAACTGGTTTCTTGAACATGACAATGAGTTCACTGGACTCAAATGGCCTCCACAGTCACCAGATCTCAGTCCAATTGAGAATTTACCATCCAAATGTCATAGCAGAAATCAAGACTCATCACACCAGGCTGTGTCCAATTTTGGTGAGTCCGTGTGAACTGTAGCCTCTGTTTCCTGTTCTTAGCTGACAGGAGTGGCACCCGGTGTGGCCTTCTGCTGTTGTGGCCCATCTGCTTCAAGGTTTGACATGCTGTGTATTCATAGATGGTCTTTTGCATACTTCAGTTATAATGAGTGGTTGTTTGAGTTGCCTTTCTATGAACTTGAACCAGTCTGGCCATTCTGCTCTGACCTCTGGCATCAACCAATCATTTTCACCCAGACAACTGCCCTCACTGGATATTTCCTCTTTTTCTGACCTAAATCCTAGACATGGCGCTGTGTTCGAAAATCTCAGAAGATCAGCAGTTTCTGAAATACTCAGACAAGCCCGTCTAGCATCAAACAACCATGCCACGTTCAAAGTCACTTAAATCATCTTCCTTCCCCATTGTGATGGTCAATTTGAACTTCAGCAGTATTTTAGCATCATGTTTACGTAAATCAATAGACCCCCAAATTAACAAACAACAAATAAAAAATGAAAATATTCTTAAACTCATCATGCTCTTCAAAATGCACCAAATAGAAATGTCCATGTCTCTCAGTTACCTTTTTGGTTTGATGTGAACATAACTCATATTTAGGTAAACACCAGGTCAGGGTCATGGGAGAGTGGGTGCTCAGGAGGTGCAGTGATCTAAGATGTTAGTCCATTACCAGGTCGAGTTCAGACAGGGATTGGGGGTCAGATCCTGAACAGGACAAGTAGGGATAAAACATGGAAAATCTTCGACGTTATACAATGAACCTGGCAACCACACAGCAATTATCAAACAAATTGATAATAATTATATATTCTGCTTAAAATATATTTAATAGACGTTTTACGTGCTAAAAACCTCTGCTATGAACTGTGTGCAAAAATGTACACAAACGCACAGTTACTGACAGTCACGGAAATGTAGATTTACCGATTAATAAAAGGATCTCATTTTAAGTTTGGAAATGATATTCAAGATCTTTCAACATATTACATTTCCTATACATTTTTGGGTTTTTTTTAAATGCAAGTTAGGAAGCTGCTTTTTTTACTTTCAATTTGTATTAGGGTACTAAAAGTCTCAAAACAATCCAAGAGAAAGACTGGCATCTGCAAAATCTCAATGGACTATGCAATTCCATGAGGTGTTTATGTTTTTTGTGCTTTTATTGTGAACTAACGTCTTTGCCCGAATTTGTAATGTCACTGCATATCCTGTTTGTTCCATCTAACATCCTGTGTGTTCTTGAGCCACCATTATAACTATTGTTACTAATAGTGTTCTTGCCAGGCTGTGCAATTTTGACCATTAGTGATCAGCACTCTGCTTGAACCTTCTGTGTGACCAGATAATGGGGAAATTAGAATGCTATACATGAGACTCTGGGACAAAGGTGAGATGCATAAAAGGTTGACATCATAATTCAGGACAGATGATCAATCTATTGCAATAGTCGAAATGTTTTGTAGTTGTTCAGTAGACTTGGCCCTGGGGACAGATACTTGGTCAGAGGACTGCCGCCCTGAGCCCCGAGTTTCCATCTGACTATATTAGCTTCTGTTTATTATGTGGGTGGCATGACCATCTGCTGAAACCAAAATGGCAGGGCATGGGCTCCCTTAGCTCCTGACTGATGCAACTATCTGGCTCCCAGAAAATGAGTAATGTGCACATCATGTACCCTTGCCAGTTCACTCTCAACACTGTGTGGGTCTGCTGAATGTTTCTTAGAAGTGATGTAAAATCACAGAATTATTAAAATACCTCATTAAAGTTAGAAAGCTGTCAATACAATTTCAGCTCAGAGAAAACTCTGGACTCTGTGGAAACTCAGATTCTGTGAAACTTCCATGGATCACCAACATCCCACATCATGAGCAGAGGCTCCCTCTCCTACACTGGCATCCCACCAACAGCAGCAGAGGCTCCACCTCCTACTCCGGCATTCAGGGGTTATTGCAGAGTTTCTTTGGTACTGTTTGTTAAACCCCACCAACACAACTTCAACACAACTTCAACTTTTTCTTCAGTTTACTCAAACCACCTCCCAGCTCTCGCAGAACACATCAGAGACCTTTGACATCTCTTTATGGATGGTAGCTCACGATCTGAAACTAAACCTGGACAAAACAGTGCTGATCAACCTACCCCTACACTAAAGCTCTTAATCACCATAATCACATCCAGTGTCCTTCTGGATAACACAGAAGAAACAAGCTATCAACTATGGTAGAGAATAAAAAAACCCTTTTGGAATATTCTATTTTCCTGCACAAATATGACCGAAAATATCAGATCAAGTCATAAAAGTAGAAAAAGAGAACCCAGATCAACAAATGAGGAAAAAATTATACTTGGTCATTTATTTATTGTGGAAAATGATCCAATATCACAGATCTATGAAAGTGTGTGAACCTTTGCTTTCAGGGTCTGGTGTGACCCCCTTATGCAGCAAGAACTGCAACTAAACTTTTCTTGTAACTGTTGATCAGTCACACACTAGTGGTATTCAGGGTTGAAATCCAACCTCTGCCAAGCTGCCATTGTTGAGTCCTTGAGCCGCTACCCCACAATTGGTTGGAATGTTAGATTGAATAATGGCATCTGCTAAATAACTAAATGTAAAGCATTACAGTTACGGATTAAGTCAAATAATCTTACTTGCATTACTTATGTTTCTGAGTAAAAACTGTTAATTATTCCCCAAAGCATTTAGAAAAAACCTTCTCTATGTACGCCTCTACTTGAGTGGCAGGATAAACAAAGCTTTCTGAATATCTAAATCCTTTGAACCGATTGATTTGAAACATGATTCAGTATTTCCAAATGCTGGAAAGCCATCCTCAATGGCGATATCTGCTGGAGAGGTTTGTGCAACTGCCTTGAAAAAACACGAAAATGTCTATGCAAATAAAGACTATTGGCTGGTATTCTTTCTAGTTGGAACATATTAATATGGGGTTTTCAGAGAAATCCCCATTACATTTTGAGAGAAGTAATTAATAACGTGACATGTGTCTCCAAATGGAGGTCGTCATTTGTACAATTGTAGGTTGTAGTTTAAATACAATTTGCTGTGACTAGGTTGGATCCTTCCCATCCCTTGTCCCTTCTGATCTGAGATATCTCTCTCTTGACAAAGACAGTGCCCCCATCCACAGAGCACAGGAACAAACCGAATGGTTTCCTGAGTATAACAAGTATGTAAATCATATCCCCACATCTCAACCCATCAGAGCCCAACTCAAGATTATGGACCAAAGTGTTGGACAACTCATCACCAAAACACTAACTGAGGTAGTAGTATCTGTGATGAATAGTATTTATGTAATATTTATTCTAATAGGTCATGCGGTTTTAAAGACACTGTATCTAATGACCACCATATTCCAAATATAAAGAAGTATGCAAATACTGCAAAATCCCAGGACAAGGGAAGACAGTAACTTAGTTTATATACATTCACTTACCCGAGGTTAAGTATCAGACAGCTTTGTTTTTCTCTATCCTGTCCATAATTTTCATTAATGGCTTTGGGAATCCACATCAGATGCTTGAACATGCAACCATGGCAACAGAACTGCAGTATCTTAGTAACAAAAGGGAGGGGGTGTTGGTGATACAAATATGGATGCTACATGGAAACACAAGGAACATGCCAAACTCAGTCAGTAATCAGAGGAAGGGAACAAACCTGATTCTGTAAAACTATGCAGCACCAACTCTATCAAAAAAATAATGCATACACGTTTTATCACCCATGGGCTTGTTTGGATGTGTCAGACTGCATATCGTCTTTAAACAACCTGTTCATTTTGTCTGGTGTACCAACATATTGGTTGGAATGAAAAATAGAAAAAAAAATGAAGTTTTATGCTTGCATGAAAACTTCAGTAATGGGACTGTGGTGATGAAGTGGTTAAGGTACTGGACTGAGGCCCTGAAGGTCCAGGGTTCAAATCCCACCTTGCCAAGCTACCACTGTTGGGTCCTAGGGCATGGCTCTTAAAACACTTGGATTGCAAGACTGTACGCCGCTCTGGATAAGTCTGTCTGCTAAATGACTAAATATACAATATACAAAAAGACAAAGAGGAAAAAGTCTCTTGATTGAACTGCTGACAGCTCCGTTTGAGTCCAGGTTTTCATTTTGTGTCTTTAGTTAATAAAAAAATCTAGCTCTAACTTTATTTGCAGTAACCTCAGACACCTCTAGCTCAGCTTTATTGTAATTGCGTTTTGTCCTTACTTACATTTTGTCTTTACTTAAGACTTTCCTGTCTTAATTTCACTACATCAGTGGGTCCCAAACTTTTTCTGCAGTGCCCCCTTTTGTAGTTCAGAACATTTTCATACACAGTTTTGGCTTCCAAACTCTATTGGAATTTATACTTCTTATTGAACAAAATAAAGTGACAAATCATCTTTATAGTGGAATTATTCAAAGTTACATGCATTATGCATCTTAAACATGCCTTATTCATTTTCTTCACTTATTTCGAAACAAAACTTGGAATTGATAAGAACCAGAATCAGAATCAATAAAATGCAATGAGAACATGGCAAATTTCAGGAGTCAGCTGTCCACAACAGGCTTAAACCAGCCAAGGTTACAAGGTGTTTGAGAGAGATGAGTTCAAACAACTGTCGAATACTTTAAACCCAAGACATACACTGCCAAAATATCATCTGATTATTGTTACTGAGATATCATTTCTTGTCAGTATTGCACAACTCTACTTCTGGTCAATAGTTTAACATTTTAAGTGTGGAGCAATGTCCACATGTTGCACATTTACATTTACATCATTTAGCAGATGTCCTTATCCAGAGCGACTTACAATTTATGCGATTACAAATCTTACAATCCAAGCAATTATGGGTTAAGAGCCTTGCTCAAGGACCCAACAATGGCAGCTTGGCAGAGGTGGGATTTGAACCTTGGACCTTTTGGTCCAAAGTCCATTACTACCGCTATGCTACCACAGTCCATGGTGACTCTGACCAGGATAAAAAGTTTAATGATGATGAACGGATGTAATTTTCTGCTGGTTAGCCTCTTTTATTTTTGTCCAACTCACTTGGAATAACGTGGCCCTTGAATTGGTTTTGGAGGAGATTTCCTGTCTTTATGGATTGACAAACCTTGTGCATTGTCAAGAGCCTTGTGATTTTCTAAATAAACACATTTGGGCACCATCTTAACCTGACACCTGCTGCTTTGGTGTTTAAGATACAAGAGGATTTTTCCATAATCATTACCCTGGCTTTTTTTGGGCCCTGTGACAGGAAGAGGTCCGAATCAGTGTGACAATCTGGGTGACAGATTTAGTAGGAAGTCCTTTGTATGGGTGAAGTGACACATATTACACAATTGCATGACAGCCTTTTCTTCAGCCACCATTTCGCTGTAGTAGTCACCGGCAGCGATTTGTTCGTATCTCGACACACTCATTCAGAGCTGTCAGTTGTAGTTTGGTGATAATGTTGCTAAAAGCCTGATTGTGACGCGTGTTAGGAGGGGGTGGACAGGAAATAACAGCAACCCTGACCCTCTCTACCTCTGTGTTCCTACAAAAATAGACACCAGACCTCGGTTTTATTGTTTCAGACACCGTTTTAAGCATTTTGCTTCTAAATATGGATTATATCACATTCTAGATGTTTGTTTGTCCTCCCTGGTGTTGTTTGTAATGCAAAATGATGATAAATATAATCCAAGTGAGAGAGTTTGGGTGAGTGTTAGAGCAAAACTGGGATCAATTAGCCTCCATCAGCATGTCTGTTTGCAACTATTATGAAATAGGAAACAATGGGATTCTCCTGTTATAATCGATAAATAATAACAGGACATTCTGGAAGTACATCAGGGATTAAAATATAGAAAAGGCAGCCAAGGAAGATTTGTTTTACCCACAAGTCACATGTCCAATAAGCTCTCATGGCCAGGGTTTCACTCTACATCACCTCCCACCTACTTCCATCTGCTGCTCTACCCACAAGGCCTCTGTTGTGCCAGCACCAGCCATGAGTGAGATCATCTACTCCCTGCTGGAGACCACTACCAATATGACAATACACAACAATGCCCACACACAGCCTGCACCTACAACGGCTGGCCAGTTTAGCAAGCACCTTATTATTATTATAGTTATTAAGTGCTGTGCTAACTCCTGGTGACCATATGGATCACGTTACTCCAGAATCTTCTTTTTGAGGTGCCAAAAAGGTGCTTAATGGTTTGTCCAATCAGAATTACCAATGAATTGGTTCTTCCAAAATAAGAGCGCTTCAGTTTGGCCTTCAAGTGAAAGTTGTGGTTTGATTGACAAAGCATTCATTTGTTTTTCTTTGCTTCTCAGGTTCTTTAAAAAAATTATAATTCAGTATAGCATACGTAATGCATCCTTTTATTATTGTTATACATCTTATTTATATATTTCCATATTTTATTTTTGCACAAAGTTTTACACTTGTGTAGCACTCTGTTCCTGCTACCTACCTACTCCCAATGTAAAGTCAAAACATCATAAGTTTGGCCATTGTAAAACACTACCTGTAACTGTGTTCATTAACACTCAGTTTACTTTATTAAAAAATATCAAATTTATTACACAGTATACATAAATAATATATGAAATAAAACATATATTACATTTATATATTGGAAGGAGGTCATCTCGTCTGATGAGTCTTTTCTATTTTATATATTACGTGGACGGTAGGATACGTGTGCACCACCTACCTCGGGGAAGTGATGGCCCCAGGATGCACTTTGGGAAAAGATGAGCTGGCGGAGGGAGTGTAATGCTCTAGGTCACGTTCTGCTGGGAGACCCTGTGCCTGGACATTCATGTGGAAGTTAATTTGATGAGTGAAACCCACCTAAACATCATTACAGCGCAGGAGGCTTTAAGGTTTTGGCTGATCGGTGCATATATTAGGTGGTAACCTTTGCTCTCAGCCACCATTAGATTTGTTGCTGTTTTTTGTAGCAATGCTATAATGTCCATATATAACATATTGTGGATGCTTCTTCGAACTGTACAAGGGTCGACTTGACACCCAGATGAAGCTGCCAGATGCTGCTATTGCTTAAGTCGCACTGTAGCCTATACAGGCTGATTTTGTTTGAATTTGTTTGTGTTTTTAGTACTGCATACAAATTTCTTGTATTTTCTGGTTGTATTCTAATAAAGGTCATTATACTACTGCTAAAACAACAATATATCTCATCGTATGGTTGCCTAAGACTTTTGCACAGTATTGTAGATTGAAAAATATGAAAGTAATGTATTATAATCTCAAAAAGTTATGCCTATATTCAAAATGTATTCAGTCAATACTACTTTTCTGTAAGGTGTTGCTCTTATTGGCCTTGTCTTGAAGCTGGTGTTGCTGCTTGAATATTCACGGTTCTCCAAACTCCTTGTTTTGTTATAAAGTGCATTTCTTGTCCTTGCTCACACATCACAGTTCTTGGCTGATAATGTAGGAGGATTTGTTCTTCAAATATGGAATCCATCTGAATGTATTTGTGTTACACTGTCACCCTGTGGAAGCATTTGACTAATGCAGCTGAGCACGTTGCTCACACGGGGACACGTAGGTGGGGTGATGTGTTTACAGAGTCCCTGTGTTTAGCTTCACTACTGCTAACACATGGTTTGATTCTAATTGCGTATATATGAAGATATGGCAACTTTTGCACCCTATTTTCGAAATGACGAATCAACATCGGCACACGATTGATGACACTTTATTAATACGAGCATAAAAAACAACAACTATTCTTGTTACGTAGCCAAGGGAGTAAACTTCATATCAATGTTGAGGGGAGAAAATAAAGTTACATTTCTCCAAAGATAAACCTGAGCTCTTCAGTATGTTCAACCAGTAATACCAAGAACACTATATATCCTAAGTACAAAGAGTAATCTTAATTGAGAAGCACCATGAAGATGGTTTCAGTATGAATTTGCACTGTAGTCATAACTGACGCAGCACTGGTCTAATGTCAGAGTCTGCTCCATTAGCTTTACAAAACATTTAGAGCTGTAAGTAGAGTTATAAAAGCAGAAGAAATACTAAACTGAATCAAACCAAATATTCTTCAGAAATCGTCTTTAAAAACAAGCTATTGCAATTATGTCACCAAATGTAGGGTAACTTAAATATGTACAATACTCTATAATTTATCAAATGTAACAATATAAAATAAAATATGTGTGAGTTTATGAGTGTAGAATATATGGTGCTGTATTGCTCTAGATTAGTAATAAAATAAATGCAATACTTTGGTAAGGAATCTTGTTATGGATTTCTTTTTGACCTTCTTTCTTTTTCTAGCAAAATACTAGATACATCTGGGAAAAATGATCTCCCAAATTTGAACACCCAAGGTATATCCAGTACTGTATAAAAGTCTTAGGCCACCTTTAGATTTGTTGTTTTAGCAGTGGTTTAAGTGTCCATACATAAACTGTCAACATCTGACTTCAAATTTCAAACTCAGATTCATCACTCCATAATACAATTTTCCACTGATCTTCACTCCAATCTATGTCAGCTTTAGCATATCTTAGCCTTTTCAATCTGTTCCCCTTCTGAAAACTGCCACTGTAGCCTGTAGAAGCTTTTTTCTGATTTTTTTCCAGGTTTTTGATACTGCATACAAATTTCCTGTATTTTTTGTTTGTAGTCTAATAAAAAAGACAGAGAAATAATTATACATGGTCATTATGCCATTGCTGAAACAATGGTATGTCTACTCTAAGGGTGGCCTAAGACTTTTGCACAGTACTGTAAGTGAGCTGCATGGGTGACTTTATAGTGAGAAAGTGAGATAAATGAAGGTACAAATGTTTCAGCACCTTCCAAAATAAGCCTGTATTTATAAACTCCACTGAGTTGCACTTGTAACAAGGGGGCACCCTTGGTCTGTGCCGCACACCACACAGTCCCGGCCCCCACCTCAAGCAGCTCTGATACTTGAGAGCCTCCGGTTAGATAGAACACATTCTTAAACTGAGGACAGGTGAAAACAACTCGCCAGAGTTGAGGTACAAACCAGGAAGGTTCAGTACTACTGATTCATACCCCATCTCTGGCAGGATAAAGTTTCAGATGGCCCTACGTGTTCCGCCTCGCTATACAGCGTTCCATGGGGTTTGAGCTGGGTCTGTCTGACCGACCAGGGGTGTCCCCAGGTTACAGCTCTGATGCTGGACAATCATTGAAAGGTTTGCTTCCTCAGATAAAATTTTCAGAACCAATCTCAGTGCAAGTTTTACGAACTCCACCACCTTACATGTACCACAAAATGTTCCTGCCTTCACTCTCCACCTGTCCTTCACTCATTCCCTCCCTAGAAGCTGTAAGGTCCTACATGGATGAAGAGGCGCAGCACGGACCGACTCTGGTAGCTCATCAGAGGGTTGACAGACGCCATCTCAAGGTCCAGGACGTATTCTTTCGGCCCTCTCACAGCACGGGACAAAACCAGCATGGCACTGACGTTGTTGATTTGCTAAGAATGCAATGGGTAAAAAATGAATAAATACTCTTTGCTTTTGCAAAGCTTCGCACAATAGCAGTTATTATTTTACTGCAAAAACAAGTACTCCTATTATTATATTTCCAGCTTGGACTACATTTTTTTCATATTTTAACCATGGTTTTTCCCGCTCGGGGCATTCCTGGCGTCAGGCGGTTGTTTGGTGGGTTCTTATCACCGGCCTCCCAGTCTATGTGCTTAGATTTAATCCTAATTTAATATTTAAATTTCCTTCAACGCTACTTCTATTGATATCATTAGTAAGCAACAATTAACATCCTATTAAAAAGAGCAAGCTAGTCCAATGTAAGACTTTTACGCACACATTTTCAAAGGTTGCAAACTATCGTCTAATTATCGTCATTGATAAAAGTCCCAGAAAATATCGAGATATCACTCTTTGTCAGTATCGCACACCCTATTCTGTACCCTAATTAATGTATTTTTATTATACTTTTTAAATGCAACAGGGTCAGGGTCACTGTTGCAGTGCCGAGGTATTATCCCCTGCCTCAGCCACGACCAATCATGACTGCATGTGATGCCTGCCCTTTTGTAGATCTGCAAATGTTGTTCCAAGCTTTTGAAATATACTGGAACAAAATTTGCCATGTGCAAAAGTTGAGATGATTCATGGTTGCTTGTAAAGTCATATAACTATTTGTCTTCTTAATTGTTCATTAAAATCATTTGCCCAATGTTTGTACGAGACAGTTTATGGTGGCTTCTTGATAAACTGACTAGTGAACGTAGATGAAATACTTATTTCACGAGGTGTTTACAGATTGAGATTCTCAGTCATGTCTCCGCTCACCCGAATGTAGAACTCTCCATCATTATCCCCAGAATGAATGTGGAAGGTGTTGTAGGCACCGGGGTAGACACTGGTGGCCTGGATCTGGAAGATATCGGAGGGCACGGGGCGCTCAGAGGTGATGCTCATGTACCGATACACGATGGCGTAAGGAAGATCACGACACTCCGGCTTTCCCACCGGACACATGCAGCGACTGAGAGGTAAAGAGAGAGAGAGGTTTGTTATATGGACTGACAAGTGGAGAAACAAGAACTGCGTCTTTGCAGCACACCTGATTTAAAGCGCTCATTTCTCACAGTTTCAAATCGTGTGTACTTTTCCTGTATAAAAATTTAAACAAAAAAAAATCTTTAGTCTGTTGCAGTTAAAAGAAATTAGAAGGAGTTTTAAAGGTGTATGGGAGCATGACGTATGATTGTGCAAAAAAATGCAACTGCATTAGATGATTAGATGATAAATCAAGATACTATACTATCTGTTACTCTCTGTGTTATTGATACGTCAAAAACAAACCATCATTTGTGAATTATAGGGACTCGATCCCGAATGCAGGGATTCCCAAAATTACTCTATCAACAGTCATGGTGCTCCTATTTCGCACATAATCATCTTTAGACGTTTTATAAAGTCTAGAGTAATTCATGCAGGCATCTAGGTCATTCTAAATGATTTGTAGACTTTTAAAAACTGTACATGAAGCATTTTTGGTGCCACTGACCTCTCAGAGCCTTGGACGTACGGATCCTGGCAGCGACGCGAGTCCACACACTTGTATCCTCCTTGGACGTTTATACAGTTCTGTCCCTCTGCACACCGATGGCTGCCTGAGTCACACTCGTTCACATCTAAACAAACAGAAACATGGCAAAACTGACCTAAGGGTGTGAAGAGGTGGACTCCAAGAGCAGCCAAGGAGAAACTCTTCCTGAGTGACCTCGTCCACTGAAAACATGAAACATACCCTGGCAAAGGCGTGAACCCAAGAGCTCGTAGCCTTGTGGACAGGCACAGGAGAACCTGCCCGGTTCATTCACACACTGGAACTGGCACAGGAAGCTGGAGTAGGTGCACTCATCAATGTCTACAAAGGAACAGGTACGAGTTGGGATATTAGAAACAGTCCGAAAAGAGGTGGTCTGAACGTTTACTGACATGTAGCTCAACTACCGCTCATTAATATCGGTTTTTGGGCGATTTCATTGCTACTTCAGCACCATTTATGGCATACCTCAGTCGCATTAAGATCTTTGGAGCAAAGGGAAATCGATCATTAATTACAGACTGATTAATAATCAGCAGTACAGTGGTCCCTTGGTTCTCATCGTTAATTCGATCCAGAAGGCCAAGCAAATTTTTTCTCACAAGGAATAATATATTGAATGAATCCGCTTTGGACCTCCAGAAAAATCCCCCTGTACAAGGCATTATATGCATTAATGGAGTTGTATTGTAGGCGCTCCCAGATTCATGATGGGGTTCAACAAATCCCTCATAAGTTAAATATATCATGAACTGATTTAAGAGTTTAATATAGTCTGTACTGGATCATAGTGGAACTGATTACACATCAACACTTACATTAACCTACAGTTGGCCAAAATCATTGATGCAAAGCTTGTTTTGTAATAAAGTGTTGAAAAATCTCATGCAAATTAGTGAGCAATGGATTGAAAGTGAAAAAGCAAAACACTTACTCTATTGGTGA
This sequence comes from Ancistrus triradiatus, assembly GCA_025084515.1. Classification (NCBI taxonomy): domain Eukaryota; kingdom Metazoa; phylum Chordata; class Actinopteri; order Siluriformes; family Loricariidae; genus Ancistrus; species Ancistrus triradiatus. Next base: position 267,058 of record JAJAGP010000312.1, read on the forward strand.
ACTCCAGGCACTAGCATAGCAGCTAATGCTAAGCCCGTGTTCTGGAGGATTCAGTTCTTGTTTTCCTTTCAGTTGCCTGTCAATGCTAACTATTTTGGGACCCATGGAGAGTTATTTGCACTAAGAACACAGTACTGTAGATGTAAAAATATAGTAAAACACCATAAAAATAGTGGAGATCTGCTCTGAGTGAGAGCTACTGTGACTCTGAATCAGTGTGTACTGAATCGTGAATCATCAATCGCAAATCGAGTATCGGCTGAAACAAGTTTCAGCAAGTGTGCCGAGTACCAAACAAATGACGAGAACCGAGACAAATTTTTCTAGTCAAAATACATCGTGAACCGAATTCGGCGAGTTCTGAGATGGTCGAGAACCGAGGTACCACTGTATATTGTATATTAATGTTTTAGGTTTAAATGCAGCAAGACGCTCAGTATGTTTTCATGTGAGGTCTTTTCAAAAAAGGTCTTTTATATTCCTTTCTTGTTAGTAGGATCATCTTGTGTTATTGTAAACAGGGCAATCGATTAGGATTTGTTTATTGTTAGGTGGAGATGCACGGTTGGCAGGTCGGTGCTTCGTCTCCTGTCTGTAAAGGCCTGTGTCAAGCCTGAATGACTGATATGGCATCCTGAGTAGATCTGGTTTAATCTCCTGTAGAGTCTATGGATTTAACTTTTTCACTTTCTTTTTTGGTTCCTGACATGTAGACTTTATGAAAGTTAGGATGTGTCCGAAGGTGGGATCTCTTTGGTTGATGCTTTTTTACAGCTCATTAAACACTGATGTTTATGACTGAAGCCCTAGCTAGATGCGTCTCCGTTCTATCAAACGTGAAGCTCTGGGTAACCTTTTTAACTAACAGCTAAACAATTGTGTTATGTGCGCATGTTTCTGGAAATCAATAGATATTGAAATGACCTTGTAAATGCATCACAAAAAGTAACTCACCATGGCACGAGACGCCATTAGGACCGAGGTCGTATCCCTGCTCACAGCGGCACAGGAAGGTCCCGTACGTGTTATAGCACCTCTGCTGACATGGTGCTCCCATTTCACACTCATTCATATCTGGAGAGACAAACATAGAGCAGATCTACATGGAAAAATCAATGACTAAACAGGTTTGGTACAGGCATCAAAATGCAACTGGTAACAAAGTATGAAGAGTGTGGCAGAACGCATTAGAATGAGCAGAAGCTCCAAGCGCACAGCAAGGGTTTCCAAGGAATGTCTCCACCCGATTGCAACAATTCCTTGGCTTGCCCGGCTACAGGCCCAGGTGCAACATCTGTGGGCAAATGTGCCACAGGATACCATACAGAACCTGTATGCCTTCATACCCAACCTTATCTCATCTTGTATCCAGGCTAGAGGCAATCTAATAGGGTACTAGAGCCTCCTTTCAATTTTACAGTTTTTCCCAATAAAATTATACTTTTACTCTAATATTGTATTAAACTTACATATAATCATCATTACATTCATACATATAAAGTCAAGTCAAGTCAGATTTATTTATATAGCGCTTTTTACAATGAAGCATTGTCTCAAAGCAACTTTACAAGTTTAGATTATCTCCTAATAACTACGTCCCAATCCCAAATTGATCAAGCCTAGGGCGACAGTTGGCAAGGAAAAACTCCCTAGTTCTAGGAAGAAACCTTGGGAGGACCAAGACTCAAAAAGGGACCCAACCTCCTTGGGCGGAAAGTTTCTTTCAATTCCAGAAACTCTTTATTGTCAATGAGTATATATCACAGTTAGCTTAGAAATATCTTGTAGTCCCCAAAGAAGTGTTAAAATTCATAGATGGAGCCTGATGAACTTGACTTTACAAAACAAAGAGCGTAGAAACGTTACTGGTTCCCTGAACTGTGCCAGCGGGAAAAGTGTACTAAATGTTGCATAACGTGCAACCTGAAAATCTCTTTGTATTGTCTAGTATTGCTCTTAACTTGAAAACAGAGTGTACGGTTTAGGTTTAGGGTCCTTGACTCACCCACACAGGAGCGGTTGTTCCCTGCCAGCTGAAAGCCCGGCTCACACTGGCAGGAGAAAGACCCAGGAACATTTATACAGCGATGCTGGCAGTAGCGGTACCTGCACTCATCAATATCTACCAAAACATTGAAACATGAACACACAGGAACACAGCAAAGAGACTAACACTGATTTCTAATGGACCTCTATGAACGTCTCACCGACACACTCCAAGCCGACCTTTGTGTAGCCGTCAGTGCACCTGCAGCTGTAGGTACCTAGTGTATTAATGCACTCCTGACTGGGCTGACAGTCATGCCGACCCAGTTCACACTCATCTATATCTGTATGAAAGAAAACACACACACAGAGTTACACGATGTCCGCCCGGAATTGATCCAGGGACTTCTGGAGCTGTAAGGCGACACCCCTAACCCCTGCGCCTCTGTGCCACCCAGAGACATTTATGTCTGTGAACCTACAACCTTCATTGTTCTACATGATGCTCAGTATATAATGTTTATTAGCTAAAAAAGTCCCTTTAGACTTCAGACATAACATGGGGGCAACTCTTGTGGCCGGATTCACAAAAAGCTTTAAGAAAAAAGGTTCTTAAAACAAACAGTAGAAGTTCATAAAAAATGATCCTAAATGCAAACTTAAGTCTCAATATTATCATCTTTAAAAAACCTTCATAGCTTTTCTTGTTTTTTCTCATGTAGCCTGTTTTTCCTTGTGTTGTGCATTTTTACAGCTTACAAATTATAGCAACAAGACATGGGGTGACAGTGGAAGTCCTTGGAATATATGCTTGTGAGGGTGACGACGGACAAGAAAAGTATGAGAAATATATTTCAAATAACTAACTGTTTAAAGTTTGGTAAATTTTTATTAGATTCTTACCCTTGTCAACTCTTAGTCTAAGACAAGTGTGAGGTCATCGTAAGGGGTTAGGAAAAACAATGAAGAACATAATGCCAGGAATACCACTTAGAATAGTTCTTAAGAGTTAAGATTCTTTTGAAGAATTTAAAAAGAAATAATTTTTTTTATTAATCTTTTTTCTAAAGAATGAAGTCAAGCAAAAAAAACACACACATTTAAGTAGATTTTCTTTCTAAAACCACTTTCCTGAATACGGTCCGTGATTGTGTCACGTGATACGGTGCCAGCATCCAGTCTGAGGAGTCCTGAGACTCCTGTATCTCTGCTAATATATTATGTCCTAATGGGAAGCAATCTCGGCGCACAGGAAACACCATCCAGAGCTAACCAGTAAGCTATATGTGAGAGCCAACCAACCACTGAACTTAACAGTGCCAGGAAGCTGACTACCCCGGGAAACACCCACCAGATTTGAGAGCTTCCACTGTGCATCATGTGTCCACAGCACTCTGTTCCCAATACTGAGTCTCTCGGGTTTCTTTTTTTTTATTGTGACGTTGACCACATTATATTTCACTACAAGTCATCCTTTAATTCACAGACATTCATTCCTTATACACTATACCTTTTCATGACATTGAATCCAATCCTACTAGAGTCATTTCTCCACTTCTTACCTATGCAGCTCTCCCCCTGCACCTCATAGCCCACAGGACAGGGGTTGAACACCTCACTGGATCTGACGGTCAGATTACCCTCTGATTGGCCCGCAGGATCCGAGCTGGTGATGACAGATGCAGAGCGAGGTAGGCACAGGTAACCTCCGTAATGGTTAAAGCATTTCATCTCCCCCTGACACGCCTCGGCAATCGTTTCACACTCATTTATATCTGAGGGAAAAAGGACCAGAAACAGCAGTTCAGGTACACTTTAAGTCCTACATCTTAGGCCTAATGTGTATTTTATTTTTGGCTGATGGTAGCAAGAGCTCCCAAATATACTCATTGACAAAAATAATGCACTAGATAGAAATGTCATATTGCTGCAAAACTCAGCATGCAGTTCTGTCTCAGACAGGTATGTAAATCATTACAGGTGTTGCCCACACTCAAAATGCCCCTCCGCTTCGGCTACACCCGAGCTGTTCTTCCATCATCTGTTCCAGCCCTCATACCCTTACTCAGACCATATCAGAAATCAGTAACTCCCTCCATCCTCCGGTTGACTGACTCTGTGTACTGGACTAAATAATGCCAATATGCATATTTTTATGGTATTTTATTCAATGTTTCATTTATTTACACTATTGTCTTATGCTAGAGTTCTATATTCTCTCTTTTATTATACTCCTCCTAATATTACATTATCTCTAATTTATTAGTCTACATATATTTTATTTTAATGATTCTATTTTTAAATGTTATCTAAACTATTAATATAAACTTATTAATTAGATAACTTTGTTTAAATCTTACATATAGCATCTAAACTGCAAAAGGAGGCTGGGTCCCTTTTTCAGTCTTGGTTCTCCCAAGGACCCTCATCACGCCCTGCAGTCCGTTCCTTATAACGTTCAGGGAGCCCTAGGTTTGCTCAATTTGGGCTTTGGGCCTAGATAATAGAAGATAATAGAAAATTCTATAGCTGCTTTGAGACAATGGTCCATTGCAAAAAGCGCTATAGAATTACATTTGACTTTGACTTTTATCTTTTGTTTTGTGATATTCTGGAAGTAAGAACTTTAAAAAGCAATACTTCTACAGACAATAATTATGGATACAGTATATGTAGGTAAAAATCATGTAAATATTTTTATAATGTCTGTGCAGCATTTCCTATCTTATTTTAACCAGCTAGCTCACAAACGTAAAATTTTTTGCTCATATGTTATTGTTTCTTATGTGCCGAAGCAAGATATTTTTCATTTTTCTTGTGCAAACAATTACAATCTGCATATTGTTAAAGTTATGTATATAATTTTTTTCCCTAGGATGCTGGACAAAAGCGATGTCCTGTGTATACTGAAAACAGACTAACCGAAGATAACAGAAAACCAGACTCTTACTAGAGGGGTGGCAAACACAGGAAGTCTGTATGACTGACATCTCACATCTCATGCTAATTAGCGGACAAGTCGCTGTATGACTGAGTCATGATATCACATCTCCCATGACCTGACACCCACCTTTACAGTGCTGGATCTGCGCATCCCACTCATAGCCATCTGTACACTCCTGCAACACACACACACACAGATTTTACACACAGTGCAGACATTGTGTATCTGCAAAGATTAACAGTTACACCAAAACAAGCACATTTCTAAGTATGGCCTTATGACAGACTTCTCTCTCTCTTTCTCTCGCTTCTCTCTCTCTCTCTCTCTCTCTCTCTCTCTCTCTCTCTCTCTCACACACACACACACATTTTTCTTTATGTTGATTGGACCTTTCACTGACATAACGTTTCTGTAGATAATTAAAGCCATACAGTGAAATGTTTCGTATGTAATTTTTTAAGACTTTTGTGAAAATCTGATCATATTTCAGGTCAATTACATATACATACATACATACACATACATACATACATATGTGTATATGTATATGAACTAAATCATCATCAGATTTTCAGACAAGTTTTAAAAAGTAGATAAAGAGAACCCAGTTAAACAAATGACACAAAAATATTATACATGGTCATTTATTTATTGAGGAAAATGATCCAATACTAGATATTAGTATGTGAATACTAGGCAAAAGTATGTGATGCTCTAGGACTAGCAGTTCATTTGAAGGTGAAATTAGTCAGGTGTTTTCAATCAATGGGATGCCAATCAGGTGTGAGTGGGCCCCCTGTTTTATTTAGAGAACACGGATCTATCAAAGTCTGCTCTTCACAACACGTTTGTGAAAATGTATCATGGCACGAACAAAGGAGATTTTTGAAGACCTCAGAAAGAGAGTTGTTGATGCTCATCAGGCTGGAAAAGGTTACAAAACCATCTCTAAAGAGTTTGGACTCCACCAATCCACAGTCAGACAGATTGTGTACAAGTGGAGGGAATTCAAGACCATTGTTACCCTCCCCAGGAGTGGTCGATCAACAAAGATCACTCCAAGAGCAAGGCGTGTAATAATTGGCGAGGTCACAAAGGACCCCGGGGTAACTTCTAAGCAACTGAAGGTTTAAAATACAAACGTTATGCTTGGAGAAAGGAAAACACTGCATTCCAGCATAAGAACCTTATCCCATCTGTGAAACATGGTGGTGGTAGTATCATGGTTTGGGCCTGTTTTGCTGCATCTGCCCCGGACTGCTTGCCATCATTGATGGAACAATGAATTCTGAATTATATCAGAGAATTCTAAAGAAAAATGTCAGGACATCTGTCCATGAGCTGAATCTCAAGAGAAGGTGGGTCATGCAGCAAGACATGTTCTACCAAAGAATGGTTAAAGAAGAATAAAGTTCATGTTTTGGAATGGCCAAGTCAAAGTCCCTGACCTTAATCCAATGGAAAATGTTGTGGAAGGACCTGAAGTGAGCAGCAAAATGTGAGGAAACCCACCAACATCCCAGAGCTGAAGCTGTTTCTGTACGGAGAATGGGCTAAATTTCCTCCAAGCCGGTGTGTAGGAGATCTGATCAACAGCTTACAGGAAACGTTTAGTTGCAGTTACTGAAAACAAAGGTTCACATACTTTTGCCACTCACTAATATGTAATATTGGATCATTTTCCTCAGTAAATAAATGACCAAGTATAATATTTTTTGTCTCATTTGTTTAACGGGGTTCTCTTTATCTACTTTTAGGACTTGTGTGAAGATCTGATGATGTTTTAGGTCATATTTATGCAGAAATATAGAAAATTCTAAAGGGTTCACAAACTTTCAATAAGTGGGGGTAAAATAGGTTTCTGCAAATTTCATTAATACTTGTACTTTTTAAAATTAAATGTTTGTGCTTCATACTAGAAATATTCCTTGTTTCTCTAGGTTTGTTGTGATGTTATGTAACGGATTAAACAGAAGGATGTGACAGTATGGAGGACGTTTAAGAGACAGCAGAGATGTCTCTGGTTCTTACCGTGTGAGAGACCGTGGGTGGCTGACATGCTGTGGGAGCAAGGATCAGAGCGACGCACAACAGCACACACACTTCCTTCATAATTATGCCCAACGCAACAGACCGCAGAACAAGTCAGTCAGGTAACAGCACAGGGGTTCAGGAATGAGTGGAACTGCAACACCTCAAAAGAGATGTGGAACAGGAAATATTCAAAAATGGGACATGAGGAGAATAATTTGCTTCAACAGAAAAAAACATATTTCCACTGAACACCTATCTGGTTGTTTCTCAAACATCATCCAGTTGATCATCATCATTTTCTTTTTCACTTAATCCTTGGTCAGGGTCATGGGAAAAACAGTGCCTAGCCGGCAACACAGGGCCAAAGGCAGGAACAACCCTAGACATGGTGCCAATCCATCATAGGACACGTACACACTCACACACACACAAAGGACATTTTAGAAAGTCCAGTTAACCTAACACACATTTCTTTGGACACAGGGAGGACCCAGACCACCCCACCTGGGATCGAACCCAGGACCTTTTTGTTGTGAGACGACAGTGCTACCCACCAAGCTGCCCTCATCCAGCTGCTAACGAGTTTAAAATGACCATTATAAGTTAGTAAAATAATAAAAAATTTAACCATTTGCAACATTGCTATTGACGGCCCATGCAACGGACCAAAATAAAATTTAAATATACTACCCTACAACTGCAGTGACCTGGGTTCAAGTCCCAGTGTTGCTTTTCTGTCAGCTCAGGTTCGTTGGTCCTGTGAATTCTGGAATTAGCTACAGACATCCTGCGACCAGGATAAGCAGGGGCCAAACTGAAGAAGAAAATTAATAATGTATGTTTTTGTGGTCCCACAATTGCCCTACTAGCCGAACAGTACCCAGTTCTTAATGCCGCTTAACTGGTCATTTCAGAAAATAAAAATAAATAAATAAAATAAATATAGTATAATATAAGACAAGGACTAAGGTGGTGCAGTGGTCTAAGACACAAGCCCAAGACCCCATACACCCAGTTTGGAGTCTTGGTGTTACCTAACAGTCGGTCACATGTACACATGTCTAGGACAAGTTCCTGCCTTGCACCCTGTGCTCCCGGTTGCAGATGACTGCGACTGTGTGAAAGTAGTCTAATAAAATTCTGCAATCATATCATATTCTTGAACACAGCATTAGAAAAGATGCCAAGGTTACACACTTTATGCAAACATCATGTGAGAAACTGTTCTGGCATTTCTAGTTTTTGATAATCAGAGAGCAGGAGTCTGCCAGCTGGGCATGACGTTTGTCCTAAAAAATGAGTGCTGGCATGGGCTGACGAGAAGTAACCCCACCAAGGATGATTTTGCAAAACCTCAGAGTTGCACAATATTACAGAGAAAATGCTCATTTCAGATGTTTACAGCAAGCTATTAGGAAACACATCACAGATGTGCAGATCTGGAGCTCTAAAGCTGCTTCGCGTTAGTGAAAGTGAAACAACTCAAGCAGATACGCAGTTCTGCAATTTTCCGCCTACATGACTGCAACAAGGAATGGAAGTCCGTCTCAACTCAAATCTGTTATGTCATTTCTGTGTTAAAACATGCGTCTGTTTGCTGGATGGGAAACCAGTATGGATGAGAAAAGAAGAGCTTTAAAACAGCAAATACTCAAGGCAGGCTTGGTGTAAAAAATCTACTGTAGCTACAAAGAAGAGAAGCTGTCCCTGCAGTTAAAGATTGCAAAGCATCTGTGATCTTATGGCTTCTTGTCCTCAAAAGACCCTGGGAACCTTGTTGGAATTCAGGCGTCCACCAAGACGCTACAACTTTGATCTTCAAGCATCAGCAATGCAAAAAAAAAGTAATTTGGCAGAACCTCTTATGCAGATCTTACAAAGTGCAATCCAAGGTAACCCAAATCCAAGCTGAGATGAGGGCCTTGCTCGAGGACCCAACGGTGCTGGCTTAGAAGCGCTTGGATTTGAACCCTGGACCTTATGTGCTGTAGTTCAGTACTTTAACCCCTGTGCCACCAAAGACCTGAAGACAGGAAACCAAGAGAGGATCCTAAAGGACCTGTAGAGGTTCTGGATTAAGGAGAGTCTCAGATTTCTTGCTGTGCATCTCGAAAGGAGGTTGCATGAAGTTTGCAGCAATGCCCATAATTGTGCCACATGCTGTTTATTAAAAACGTTTCCAAACAAATTCATTAATCATCAGATCAAACAAACAAAACCAGAGTGCTCCACAACTTACTCAGTCTCCGGCTTCAGATCCACAGCCTCTTCTCAAAAGGCTTACGGATTCTTCCCAACTGCTTCCTTTAGTCGTATGCAGGCCCTTTTCACTCCCCCAGATTGTCCTTCTGCAGACAGTGTGCTTCCAGCAAGACCTGAGCAGTTCAGTGTGAGAGGCGAGGTGGTGGACCTGCACTGCCAATGAGTGTGTGTGTGTGATAAGATCAACTTACGACAGCCCACTTACTCCCCTGCTGCCACCCGCCCCCTCCTGGCAGTCTCGTCTCCTTCGATCCCCCCTTCACAGGATCCAAATTCCTGGTCTCAGGCCCAAATTCCAAATTCAAGAAACAAAAGCAGCATGTGCTGCAGTCACTCCTCCTCGGCCTGTGATTCCCGAAAATGAAGAAAACAATGCACCTGGGTTTTATCACTCAGCCCCTTTCACACACTAATTTATCTCCACTCCATCATATAACTGTTTTTAAAACTCTAATGCAAGGATCTCAGATGGAGTTTGCAGTTTTTCTCTTGTAATAACATCACAGTAAATGGGGTCACCCTCCTAAAGGTATCTAACAGCTGCCAGTTGCAGCATTGGTCAGTAATAACTGAGCCAAACTGTATTTTGGGTCCATAAGCTGAGAACCACTGCTACACAGTAATCGCCTGAATGGTACAGCACATCTTGCTGACCTCCTAAAGGAGTAGATCCCACCCTAAGCATTTTGTCCAGACAAGGCATATCTTCTGTATATCTCTAGGATCCGTTGAGACTCGGTTGGAGGAAGACTGTCATATCATCCCTAATCCCTGCCCCCATATTGCCAAATGTGTTTGGTGTGTTGGGCACAGTGGCACACAACATTATGCCATGCCATTGGAGTGATCTTCAGCATGTGGGAGTCTGAAATGTGACGTCTAATGTGATGGCTGACGATTGCTACCTGCCTGAGTGCATAGTGTCAAAGGAATAATCAGAGGCTTTTGATAGTCTGAGCCTTTAAGTTCCTATAAATGAAAATCTTAATGCTAGATGACATTTTAGACAACTGCATGCTTTAGAGAGGGTTCCTGTTTCTGCATGACAGAACATGCCCTGGAAGGGACGCCTGTCCATTGTGGGTGTCATGGTGTCACTGTTGAAGCACTGGTGGATGATCCCTTGACCAGATTTCTCTTCTTCAGAGCCAGCCACTTGTTTCTGCATGTGATCCAAACCTGGTTCAAAAGTACTGCTGTGACTCAAACCTACATTCCTGTGATGGTGGGTTAGCGTATTACGCCACCTGAGCACCACCCCTACAGTTATGTTCCTTTCCAAAAGAATGGAGACTCTCATGGCAGCAAATGGGGACAAACTCCCGAATATATATTGGTTTTTGGAATTAGATATTTAATGATATGTGTATGAGCCATTTTACAATCACCCAATCAACGCCCGTTCACTTTAACAACCGAGGCCTTAATTATAGCAACTTATAATTAAGCAATAATACACTCGTGCTTTAACATGAGATATTAGCAGGGGTGTGCTGCGGTTGTAGAAGACCAGAACACCTGTGCCAATATCGCACATTAAAGCCCGACCCCGAGTCCATTATTGCGATTATACCACAGTTCCGTTATCACTATTCACACACGGCATTATGCTTTCTTTTTTTTTTTTCTCAAAATTGCAAGGTGGCCCTGGCTAAAAAGTTTAAGAACCCTTGTTTTTAACCACACTACACTACACCCCAAGTTAAGGTATTTGCTCTTTCAGGATTTTTTCACAGCTGGACATTTCCTGAGTAATAAGAACCTGAGCAACACAGACACAAATTAACAAGGGCCAGAATTAAACTACAAACCCCAGGAAAAAGTGCCGGGAACATGTCGTATGTCTTCATTATCCAAAGCCTTGAGCAAAACCAGAACAATGTTCAAATTGCCAGGTTTTCTGGGACACAGCCAACATTACGACCTGAACCCAACTGAGGTTAAGTAAAATTCCCCATAAGACGTTCCACTAGCTTTCAGCTGAATTGTGGGGGCTTATGGGGTGACAGCTGTCACAGTTCATTGACTTTTTTTACAAGGTACTAAAACTCTCGCCCACCCCATCAGCCGTCTCCAAAGTTGCTGGGGCAAACAAAGCTGAACTGCCCTCAGGCAAATATTCAGATACTATAGCTGTTATTCACTGTGAGAAAATCCAGTGTGTTTACCCAACAAAATAATCAGATAACAGCAATAAATCTGGCCTTCTCGCATTTAATGAATCAGATTTTCAGTTTCCTAAAAATAACTGTAAAACTGTGATTACATGGAAAAAATAAAGAAAGCATGTTTCAGTCATTTGATCAACATATTTATTATTTACTTATTATTCATTTTTCACATTTTAGCCCTGCTTTAGTCCTGCCTACGCCTGGATGGGGGGGATGATCCCCAACCAGACTGCTCTCCCTCAGGCACAGTTAGTCATGCATATAAGAGATGCTCGATCAAGCTGAAAGGCAGGATTGGTCACCACTGCACCACCTGAGTGTCCTCACATAATTTACATCCAATTAAATATTCTAATGTATTTCAGTGCCAGTATTACAAGCGGTACACCTGCAGTATCCGCAGTGTTTTGGAAGTGTTAAGTGTCAAAATACAGTTAAGCGCCATGTAACATCCATCCGATCAACATCCATTTGCTTTAACAACCAAGGTCTTAACAATTGTAACTATAATAGAAAATAAAAATGTCTTAACTCAGGACGTTGCGGCCATAACCAGCTGGTCAAATTTAAAAAGGCTTAACGAGTAAAATGTTATGTCATACTTTGATGTTTTTGTTACAAATGTTTAATTAATTTAATATAACGATGTGCATAAGTAGGAACTACGTTACAGTCTGCGTTGTGCACAGATACTTTTAGGTGTCAATTTTGTCTGCAAAGAAGGCAAACAAAATTGTAATGACAATTGAAATGAAAAGTTTGTACTACTTAAATGTTTAAAGGGTTTAAAATGTGATACTGCACTGCCTGTTCTGGAAATTAGTGTTTCTTCAAGTGGACTCATTCCCTCTTGGTTGTCTGCTGCCAGCGAGCTATGTTTATTTCTGTTTATATTCCATCAGGTGCCTTTATATTGTGGTTCTAAAGTGTGTTTGGTAATGTGTGCTTGTTCTGTACATTCTTATGTATTTGAACAGTTTGACAGTGGATTTGATGACTGTGAAGTGCAATAAGTACAAATGAAGAATAATCGTTCAGTAAATGAAGAACCACTGTGTTGTGTATTTCCTGGAGAGAGTGACGTCTATACAGTGGGGCAAAAAAGTATTTGGTCAGCCACTGATTGTGCAAGTTCTCCTACTTAGAAAGATGAGAGGTCTGTAATTTTCATCATAGGTACACTTCAACTATGAGACACAAAATTAGAAAAAAAATCCAAATCATCACATTGTAGGTTTTGTAAAGAATTTAATTGTAAATCATGGTGGAAAATAAATATTTGGTCACCCACAAACAAGCAAGATTTCTGGCTCTTACAGACCTGTAACAACTTCTTCAAGAAGCTCTTCTGTCCTCCACTCGTTACCTGTATTAATGGCACCTGTTTGACCTCGATATCTGTATAAAAAGACACCTGTCCACAGCCTCAAAACATTCAGACTCCAAACTCAACCATGGCTCAAAGAGCTGTGGAAGGGACACCAGGAAGAAAAATTGTAGACCTGCAGCAGGCGGGGAAGAGTGAATCTACAATAGGCAAGCAGGTTGGTTGAATAAATCAACTGTGGGAGCAATTGTAAGAAAATGGAAGACATACAAGACCATCATGAGAACGGTGAGCAAAAATATGAGTACTACACAGAGGGACCTGATGAATGACCTGCAGAGTGCTGGGACCAAAGTAACAAAAGGCTATTATCAGCAAGACACTACGTGTCATGAGGTAAGATTATCATGTGGTCAGCATGACAATGATCCCAAAACACACCGCTCGGGCAACGAAGGAGTGGCTCCGTAAAAAAAAAGTGTTTCAAGGTCCTGGAGTGGCCTAGCCATTCTCCAGACCTCAACCCCATAGAAAATTTGTGGAGGGAGTTGAAAGTCCATGTTGCCCCAAAACCATCACTGCTCTAGAGGAGATCTGCATGGAGGAATGGGCCAAAATACCAGCTACAGTGTGCGCCAACCTGGTGGAAGACTTACAGGAAAACGTTTGACCTCTGTCATTGCCAAAAAAGGTTATGTTACAAAGTACTGAGTTGAACTTTTGTTATTGACCAATAATACTTAGTTTTCCACCATGATTTACAATTAAATTCTTTAAAAATCCTACAATGTGATTTCCTGGATTTTTTTTTTCTCATTTCGTCTCTCACAGTTGGAAGTGCACCTATGATGAAAATTACAGACCTCTCTCATCTTTCTGAGTAGGAAAGAACTTGCACAATCAGTGGCTGACTGAATACTTTTTTACCCCATTGTAAACAGTTTAGGCTTCAGATGATGATGTACATGGTGTTTTCACAGCGATATCTCTGACACAGCTGCATAACATTTGTACATGGTTTTCTTGTGAAAATATCCTTCATATTTACATTACAGTAGAATAAAAAGACTATATGACTATGGTAATGTCTGGTCAATGAACAGTTTTGATCAACGACCTGTTTCACAGAACAAAATGCAGTCGACACGTTCCTGTAATGCACTGAATAACAAAGAATTTGCCTTTTAAAAATGTTTTAAATCATTGATATTTTGAATTCTTGTACTGTTACACTGATGTCAAAGTACTGATTTGGCAAGGGTTAAATATTGCATTCAATAAAGACAAAAGTACAACTAATTGTTTGGTATTTATTTACACAGAATGTATTATTATGACTTATTACGAGTTTTGAGCAAAAAATGCAGAAATCCATGTCATTCAATAGGGTTTGCAAACTATATTAGATGCTTTTCAATAGGGACTTTAATCCCCTGTAAGACACTGTACAAAGTTTCCGTGATCACATTAATAAACTGTTAAATGAGATATCTGTATTATTAGTGTGAATGTAAATGTATTTAGTAAAACCATACACCACTCCTGACTTAACAAAAAGCTTCTTTTACCAAAAATAAGTAATATAAATAAATAACACTAACAAATGTATACTCAAAGAAGCACTCGGGTTATAAAATGTAAATAAATAAGTAAATGCAACACTAGCACTGTAGAAGCAGCCGTGGTTTCTTTGGGCTTTAACCGTGGTACATTTTCAAGATACAGCTTTTGATGACGCCCATGTACCGTTCCCAAATCACTCGATACCTGGTTAAAGACACAGGACTGCCTTTAATAACTCCTGCCCCCACCCAAAGATCATAACATATTAACACACACACACACACACGTACCTGAATGCTTCCAGCGTGTGAACAGTGCTGGTGTAGTGAGTGAGGAAAAGCCTGGTGTCTCCAACTGTCCATTTATCAGATCGGCACGGTTCAATGAACTGAGAGCACAAAGGCGGTCAGACAGTAAACAAGTCAATAAACTCTGATCTAAACCTCACACTAATGGTGATAAGGGCCATTTCACTGCTTTTATTAGACCTGTGTCACAACAGGACACACCTGGTCTAGTGGGCGGCACCCATCCAGCCCAGTGACCAGAACTCCAAGGCTCGGAAACCACCTGTCGAGATGGAAGTTAGAAACAAACAAAACTTGGACAGAGCCAGAACTTTTAAGCTGAACACAGTCACAGCTGGGACGCCTGTTAAGAGTCTTATTTATTGAAATAACATCTGAAGGCAGTATTACACACGACTGGTTCTATGAGGTGACTAATCAGAACACGGAGGAGGTGTGAGATCATCATTTTGAATGCAACAACAAATGCTCATTGCTTTGAAAGCAAACAGCTCAGCTTTCTCTCAAATGGAGGGAAGTGCAGCTGTAACAGCAAACTCACATGCTGTTGCTTGTCGCTGCATTCAAGGTGATTATAACCACACCCAATCCGTGTTCTGATTGGTCGCCCAACAGAACCAAAAGTGTGTCATACTGCCTTCAGAAGATATTTCAATAAATAAATCTCCTTAGGCAAGAGGATGCTTCACACTCTACAGAGGCAATGCAACTGGAAGTGCAACTCAAACCTCACAACTGACATGTTCTGCAAATGTTCAGTTACACATTTCTACCAGAGGGGTCGCCATGAAACTCCGAAAGATTCACTCTGCAGCTTTAAATAAAACTGCTGCATTGACGTAATTAATTTATTAATAGTTTAACACAAACATAAAATTACCTTCTCCACAAGGTCGATGAACAGATCCCGCACATCTTTGGTGTTGGTGAGTTTGAAAGCGATGTTAATCAAAGCTCTGGAAAGACTCTGTGTAATCAATCATAAAAAATGAAGAAGTCACAGCGATGACTAAATTAGGGCTCTGAAATGGACATGTTAACAAACGGAGTGTGACGAAACATCGCGATGTCGCTTGCGTTCTGTTAATTACGCTAACGCAGTTGCAGTTTTCGAACATCGGGGGTGCAATCACACATCACGCTCCCATACGCAAAGATTCGTTTTGTATCCATTTATGAGAAAAGTGCACATTACTTGGAACTGTTATTCTTCAGGACTTAAAAAGGAATGTTTCTGCTCGGATGTTTAATATGTGGTGAAGCTACAACAACCTTGTTTACAATTTTAAACTTCTGCCTCTAGTCATTTATTTTAACAGCAGGGCACTAGCTTTTTTATTCGAAAGCTTATTTAAAGAAAATGTGCATTGCTTTGCATTGTTATACCACAGAAATAAAAAAACTTGCAAGAGAATCGGATCGTGACTCGAATCAAATCGTGAGCAGACTGTATTGTTACACTCCTAGCTAACCACCTAATAATTTTAATAAATATTGTTGTTACATGAACATGTAAGGTTCTTGTACTTATGGGCTGTTCCTAAAACAGTACCTGATGATATGAAAACCTCGTATGAAAAGAGTTGGTTCTGGTCTTCATCATTGCATTTAAAGAGTTTATTTCGTGTTTGTTGAAGCTTATACCATCCACTCACATGGCTCTGTAGTGCTTTTTAAATACCATTTCTTTAGTGTCAATATGAGTAAGCAATGCCTTTAATCATGTTAATATGCGAACACTGGTGGTATTAATGCCATCAAATAACTGTTTGACATCCCTAGCTTTATTATAAGCAAACAGAAAGCAAATAGACCAATGTAATATCTAGAATCAGTATTCAGAACCAAGCACTACAAGGGACTCGGTAGCCCTGGCGGTTAAGGTCCAGGGTTAGAATCCCACCTCTGCCAAGCTGCTACTGTTGGCCCTTGAGCAAAACCCTTAACCCACCTTTGTTTGTATTGTAAGACTTTACCAGTTGTAAGTCACTCCGCATAAATGTAAATGTAAAACGCTATCTTTTGAAGCAGAAATAATCAGACAGAGCCACACTGCGCTTCTGTAACACAGTGATATCCCAAAATAAGTACAGACAGTGTTAAATGACGAATGGACCCAATTGCCGCAACACATTCGGTGTAAGGCTGAAACACAGTTTATTCATTCATCTCAATCCATCCCAATGTAGGAGTGAAGTCTTATTCAGAGCCCGCTAACAAAGGCAAGATGTGTGAGCATGAGCAACACACAACTGCTTTCCTCTCTCACATTAATTAGTAAGAAGGAATGATTAATCATTTTGTATGCCTACTAATAATAAGCTATGGCTGTGAATAATGGGTGACACACACAGCCTTGTTTCAGATTTAGTTGGTGCAGGAATGGAATCTGAAACGCAGCAAGTGTAATGTGATGCGTACAGTGACCAAGTTTACACTCATCGGTCACTTTATTAGGTACACCTACACTCATTTTATCAGTTCCACTTACCATATAGAAGCACTTTGTAGTCCTACAATTACAGACTGTAGTCCATCTGTTTCTCTGCATACCTTTCCAATCATGCAAACGCCACACAGGATCAAACCAGGGATCTCTGTGAGGCGACCGCACTGACCACTGTCACCAGTGTAATGGATTTATATCACAGTTCATTTCTTGCTTATCATATAAATAAAATACTGGGTACGCCTGCAATGTGACTGCTGCATGTGGATATCGCTCTTTACGATCCAAAATAAAGAGAAAACACACAATCGACTACAATTGGTGTAAAATGAGAACATTAAACCATAAGCTACTTAAGACCGCACAACAAAGGTTGTGTTTTATGCTTGAGTTTAAACTATGATTAAACCTTACCTTAAAATTAGCCTCCATCTCAGGATAAACCTTGATTTTCCCTCTGAGCTGAGAACAGACCAGGCTGAAACAAAGACAAAAACATTAACACAGTCCTAAACGGTTAAACTCTAATACACCCCCCCTAAATCTGTACCCTTTGTGTTGATCCAACATGTCCTTATCATTCACGAGAACCTTCAGCTCTTTGAGATCATGCAGGAACTCTTTCTCCAGATCAACATCCATGTCCTCCATCATGCTATCTGATAGACAGAGGGGGGCAGTGACACAACAATCAGAGTCCACTATTTTATAAACTAGTGTTGTAGTACTCAGGATCGGTCTTGACTTCATTGGGGCGTGGTCTCGGGGTAAGATGGACTCTGACTCTGGTAAGATTGTTGTCAAGACCAGCCAAGTCCAGTGCGTCTATCTGCAAGCGTTAATTATAAACTGAACATTTTTCTATCGTTATTGAATATTAACAATCCATCATTTGCTTCCAAAAGTTACAGTACCTTTGTCTGCTAAGACTATAATATAATAAATAATTAATAATAATTTTAGGCTATATATATATATATATATATATATGATTTAATGTGATATTTCAAGATTCAAAGAGTTTGTCATTTGCACAGTAAGGAAACAGATTTCCGTGTACAATGAAATTCCTTCTTTGTTCCTCACCAAGAATGGCAAATAGAAAAAGAAAAAAAAAAAAAAAAGAAGAAAAATATAATGAGGCAAAAAATAAAAATAGTACAAAAGTAACTAGTACAAAAATTATTGTATTTTTTACAAAATACATGATGAAATATAATATTATGTATGTATGTATTATCTTGTACAACTAGATCTACATTTCCTGAAGGAACTACAACAGCGCTTGAAATGTTACAAACGAAAAGAATATGACTTGTGTCCCAATACTTTTGGCTTCATACGCTGCCATGTCCGAATACTGTTGGCCTCATGCGGTGGCATGTCAAAATACTTTTGGACGTCCAGGGGCGAGTCCCAGGACTTTTGGCCATGTGTGTGTATGTGTCTCAATACTTTTGGTCGTGTTCGGGGGTGTGTACTGTATCAGTTAAGTGGTTCGGGCTGTATTAATCACAGAAATGTGTGGAAGAAGAAGAAAAACCAATAACAATAATAAAAATAATAATAAGAAGAAGTATGACAGGTAACAGCTTGTCAAGGACTGTATAACGAATGATATGGAATTAATTTAATTTTCTTCGTTTCATTCTTGTATGATGAAAAAAAATCTTAATCTGGTCTCTTGACTCGATGTGTCCCAGTCTTCGTCAGGACTTGGACTCAGCTCTAATGGTCTTGACTGGAACACTGTTATAACGCAACCATTTTGTTCCAACATGACATTCCAAGGATTGAAGCGCTCCCCACAAGGCCTCAATACTCGAACCAGACCATCGTCGGATCCCAAACAGAACTTGGATTCGTCGCTGAAGACGATACGGTTCCAGTCCATAGCCGTCCAAGTTTCTCGTTCATGACACCACTGTAAACAAAGGTGACACTGACTGGCTGTCAATGGCAGGACAGGTAATGGGTGCTGTGAAAACAAGTTACCTCCTGCTAAGCACCTGGAAATGGTCCAGGCAGAGACAGGGGTGTGTAGTGAAGGTGCCACCCATGTTTGGATGGTGGATAACGAAACTGTAGGAGCTGCTCATGCTTGTCGGTGGATAGGTGGATCAAATGATTCTTCCTGTTGGTGGTCTGTCTGGGCCGTCTGAAGCCTGTTTGCCATGTGTGTGCCCCCATAAAACCACTGCTTCCAACACCTCCTAATAGCTAGGGTCAGAATGGAGTAGATGGCAGGCAATTCGCCGAAATAACCTCTCTCACTCCAATGACGCGCCCCTCTGAAAGTCTGTCAAGTGGGTAAAATGTCTTCGAGTCAAGAGGTACACCACCCAAAATTAGCCTCTGAGAGCCTTTTTATAGACAACAGGGTTAGCACTTTTATGCCCTCTTGTGGCAAAACCCAGTGTCTAATCAGACCACAGCTGTAATCATTTACACATCTGCCTGAGACAGGACTGCAAATTTTGTCAATGAGTGTATAAGGAGTGAATCTCAAATCAATACAAAAACAACCCGAACAGCCTTACAGACCTTGAAGGAAGCATCTTACCAACTGCCCCCACAGTCCAGTAGCTGATGAGCTGACCAGCGCAGAACGCAAAGTCCTGAAAAGACAGATACTGCAGCTTCCTCTTTCCCGTCTCGAAGCGGCTGTTAGCGAAGAACACGACGGCAGCGTAGTCCCTGCAGCCCGAAAAGGTGACCGAGTCAGAGGGGTGAGGGTGGTGAAGGTAAAAACAGTGAATGGTGCAAAAAATGGTCTCATGAGGAACGGAGAAAGAAAGTGAATCATCTACATTATCCCATTCCCTTCTATGCATTTTGCCTTTACCTGGCGAGTGAATCAGACAGGAGGAAATGGTGCTGCACATTCCCCACCAGGGGGCCCTTCAGCTCCTCCACTACTTTAAACACCCGCTTAAAATTATCAAACTGAAAAAAGAGGTGAAGGTTAAAGGTTTTAAAAATGTTAGAACTCTGAATGTCAGCATTAAGAAAATAAACTGTGACAGTTCTTCATTCTGCTTAAAGTATTTACACAAAATCACATCACAACACAAAATGGACTAAACAATGCCAAATTATTCTTTTATATTATCTATTTTATTATATTCATTAGGTTATTTATCATATACTCTCTCTCTCTCTCTCTCTCTCTATATATATATATAGAGAGAGAGAGAGAGAGAGAGAGAGAGAGAGAGAGAGATCTCAATGCCAATTTAGCGTAATCAATTAACCTAACAAGCATCCCTTTGGACTGTTGGAGGAAACCACCCTGGGACTGAACCAGGACCTTCTTGCTGTAAGGCAGAGAAGGGAAGGGAAGGGAAGTGACTAATTGTGACACAATCAAGTTTGAGAATCAAACTTGATCAATTGTTTGTCCTTGTGAAATCAGCACGGTGTAAAAGCCGACAGGGGCAGCTGTTTGTGAGTAGCCTGATATCAGTGAGAGGTTTCAGCGTCTGCAGCACCTGACGTCGACAGCTCTTCAGAGCGATGCCCGTCTTTGAACTGATGTCATCCAAGTCCTTCTTGGTCCCTTTAGAGAGTTTCTTTCCCAGAACCTCTCTGGCAAACGTATGGTCGAACTCATAGTACCTACAGAAAAAATTATTCAAAGCATTAATATATTTTAAATTAAAGTCTAAAAACTTAATGAACAGTGCAGAAATATGTAGGGCTAAAGCCAGACTGGGTTTCCCAAAATTTTTGCGTCTGTGATCATACAGATTATAATGACTGGCTCATAAATAAACCCAACGTGCATGACCTTTCAATCAGCATGGTCTGGCGTTGGGCAGGGATCTGGAATAGGAGCTGATTGGCCAGCTTGGATGGACAGTGAAGAAGTCTCTCGCACATCTGGAAAGTCCTGTACTGGTCCATGGTGTCACTGTGTAGCACCTCTGCATTGGCCTCACACTCACGCAGAGAACCGCAGTCCAGACGCATGCTGACCGCATCACTCACTGAAATTACAGGAATGATAGACTGGAAGAATTTTCCTCTACGTCAAAGGTTGTTGAAAACAGACAGGGTCCGACGTATGCTGATACTTTCTAGACTGGAGCTATGGGGCTAATGCAGCTAACAAATACTGGAAGTCATTGGGAGTTATTAGGTATTTGATTTAGGACACTAAACCAAACTAGGAATGCACAGAACATTCAGCAAACGAAATTATTATAAGGGAAAAGAATGAACGATTTATACCGAACAATGGAGTTTTTGATGAGTTCAAATTGCAAACAAATTACATTTTCATTTTTTGGCTCCTTTAACTCATGTTCTTTGTTGGTAGGTCTGCAGGGATGTTAAAAATGTTTAGTGTTCAATAAATAGTTTTATAAATGTTTTTCTTTGAAAAGCAAGACAAAACATTTAGGCTATTTAATTTATGCAAAATGAATAAAAACCTGCAAAAAAACGTGTTCGGTAAATGTTTCAGTCTGTTCGGTTTCGGCCACTAATTTTCATTTTGGTGCAACACTACTTAAAACAAATTACTTTCACATCCCAGATCAAACTACTGCTGTTTGCAAAAGCTTTACAAACTGGAAGATGATGGGTACAGATTTATAGAAAGGATTGGGTACCCCTAGTCAAAGTACATTTTGTTGCTTTTAAAAAAAAAAAAAAAAAAAAAAAAAAAAAAAGTAGTTTGTGCTAAGCACTTGTTTATGATCGAGGGCCCAACAGCTGCAGTTTGTCCATGCTGGGGCCAGAACCTTAGAGCTCCTGGTTCATAATCCAGGACCTCAGCTATTGCAGCACCATAATTCCATAAGAACTTAACTGACATGTTAATGGTTCATTAATAGCAGTTTGCATCTGATTTGATGAGGGGATGCCAACGTTTGCAAAAGGCAGCACATTTTATTGCAGTACTTTGTTACTGTTGCGTTACACTGACTAACCATTTGCACAAAACTTTCAGTCAAAGTGGCTGTATTATACACAACATTCACTTTTAGGCGTGAAGCAAAGGCACAACTGATACAACCTTATAATGCACAATCCAAGCAGTTATGGCAGCTTAGTGGTGTTGGGAATTGGACCTGAGGCAGAGCCTTCATACACACTTTACATATTTTTTTAAATAAAAAAAACAAAATGCATAAAGTTTGCACCCGTGGGCCTGAGCTGGGACACTAATTGAGTTTTCCTGTTTTCCCGGTCACAGTGCCTTCTGTAATACTCTTAACTTTACAGTAAACAATGACTGAAATCCTTATAGCCTCTGCACTAACTCAACATATAGTGGCATAAACAACAGCACTGGTTTATGGGATTACTGGGGATTAACCTACCCTAAAGCCAAATTTAGAAATTAGGCTTTATCCTTAATCACAACAACAGTAGTTAGGATTACCTTCCTCCAGTAACCAGCATTAAACATTTCTGTGATCTGTGAAACAGGAGCTCTTCTGTCGGTTTGCATCGAAGAGCCTTGGTGCCCAGCATCCTGTCAATCCTTATAGCCTCTGCACTAACTCGCACCCAAAAGCCCTTTTGTTTCTATAGCCATTCCTATGTTGTACTTATCAAAGTCATTCAGATCTTTACGTCTGCCCATTTCTCCCTCAAGCAACGTCAAATGCCAGTGCCTGCCAACCAATTCAGAAATTGTGCAGTCAGACAACCCAGTCATTTTCTCTACATAACACAGACATTTACTAAGATCCCAAGGAACTGTGTTAACTTGTATAAGAGTCTATAATATGTAACATTTAACACATGTAGTTAAATAGCAATGTGATTTTAAAAAACGTTATTCCTTATACAGTCTGTAAGTGATCATATGAGTATTTACATTCACTCAATCTGATAACTTCAGAAAATCTGATTTTGTCAGTAATCCTAGCAACGAGTTTATATGCACTTGAGTAATCAGATAATGACTCAGGCAATAATCTCACAGAATTATGTGACATAAACTTCAAATTTTAATATTAAATAATAACATTTTTGTTTTCTTGAGTATATACTGCATTTCAGAGTTTCCACAAAGTGCTGGCACATTTAATTCCGGGGTTGCCAGATCCCGTGAGATAAATCCCATCACAGTCAATGAGCCAAACAATGCTAAGTCTTTAGAATAGGCGGACCTGGCACCCATGTCAGGTTAGGAAATCAGGTAACTTGTATACATGCTAAGAGTAATCCGATTACTGGAGTAAAATCCAGCTCTATTTATCAGATTTCTTAATCTGATTTCTAGATCGGAGTATGCTGTATACATGACCACTGGAATAATCAGATTATCAGAATACTATGATCGGATTATAAGTGCAAGTAAACACATTCATTATTGTATTGGTTTATCGGCGTATAGTCTGGAGCCTATCCCAGAATTCATAGGGTGTAAACAATTGCATACCTTGGGCTCAGGGTATCTACTCAGGGTTTGAAGGGGTCACTGATGCAGTTTCCGGGGTGCTTCTCCGTCTGGTCACCTCTCGTTCAGACAATTATGTCTGTGTGAATCCCGACCTGGCTGGAAGGCACCTCCTGGACTCAAACCCAGGTCAGTGTGGAGGAAGGCTAGAAAATTGCCACCAGAGCACCGTACAATGTATATAAATACACCATATTAATAATAACTGGTTTAACTGACTTACAGGCCCTTATTTGTCCAAACTGATCAAGATCTAAACAGCCACTGGAAGTGAAAGGGAATAAAATAACTTGCAAATAATGTGACAGAGGTGACCTGACTTTTCAGGTCTCATCAGTCAGATCTGTCAGGCAGCAGAAACTATAGGAACTCAAAGCTTTCTCTTAGTCCTGCTCCAACTGGGACCACAACTCTTCCACATCTGAGATCTCCAAACAACTCCAGATAATGTACTTTCTAAATGTTTTCATAAATCCATTGCTATTATATCTAACGCATTTGATGAGTCACTTCTTTATTATTCAAGCTGACCAAGGGCCCGTAACTTAAATCAGTCATGGCTCAATGAAATGAAACAGAACCATTGTCATATGGCAGTGGTTTGTAAAGACCTCTTAAGTGGCCTACACCAATGAGAAATTTTTATTGTACATTAGTTAATGTGTGGATCCCAAGGCTCTCACTTTTCATCACAGTTGTGATCTAGTTGATACAAAGGTGGAGAACCAGTGATGAAGAATTCAGAGACAGACCTGAGAATCCATGGAGCCACAGCTGGTACACCTCTTCATCAATGATGGTGGTGTTTCCCACAAATACGTCCAATTCCATGGACATCCTGTGAAAGGTCAAAGCACAAATAGCTCAGTTCCATCATGAGGAATATGTCCAGTAAACCAAGACTGACTTAAGAATAGAATCTGTTTCCTTATCAGATTCTGTGAGCTTTTTTGCACCCTTCAACAAGGACCTCATCCTTCAACGGCTCAGTTCAGCTGAAAGTAGTTTTGGATGGAAATGTAATAAATATATATGTATCATTAACTCACTGGTGCTGTCCTCTTTTAACTTATCCTTTAAAGTTTTCCATGTAAAGTGACTTAACTCATAACATACATTTTAGAAAAACACTCTCATTAGGTAAAGCCAACAAGTAAACCACATACTTACCCTTTAGTTTCTCAGTTCCAGCAGGATGGAGCTTGTTACCTAATGGAAGTGCAACTTTGCTCTCAATATTTTGTATAAATTTTACAAATGAAATCCTTAAGGTTATTCAGACCCTGAACAAATGCAAAGCTACAACAGAAACGCATCATTTAAATTAACTCAGTACCACAAACCTGCCTGACTGTTTGTGTCAATACCAGATCAGCGTCTCGAGTCTGATAGGCAAGGCGCATGCGTGTACATGCGTCATGTTAAACTACAATACCCACAACTCATTAAGCTTCTACGATACGAATTCATTGCTTCACACTATAACACACCGCTGCCACCTACTGCCACTATGAAACATAACACCTTACTTTCCCCAAAGCACTCGTTTTTGAGTGCTTACACTGCGACAACCTTAATTGTTAACCAAAGCTTTAAAAACGCCTGAATTAATGCATTAAGGTATAAAGTCATTTTCAACTGTAGGGTACTTGAAAGGTGTTGCAGTCTAAGATTGTAGCCCACCACCTAGTGTCCCAGTCAAGTCCCAGAGGTGCCTTCTAACCAGGTTGGACATCAGTCATATTGCAGATGCAATTGGCTCAATTGTATGATCCACCGGTACTGGAAAAGGAACGCCTACTGGCCCTATGATGGACTGGCATTCCATCCAGGGCACCCTAACACCTGAGCCCTATTCTCCATGTTGGAGAATCACGACCCTGACCAAAGTACCCAGAGTGAACCCACGCAGACATGGGGAGAACATGCAGACTCCACAGAGAAAGGACCCAGACCACTCCACCTGGGAGTATGGGAGTAGCCCCACCTACTCCCATACTTTTGGAAAGTTGGGGAAAACTGTAGAACATGATTGAATCCAACATGTAGACAGCCATCAGAGGTGGGGACCACCCTGGGTTGCTGAAATTGTGTGGCACCAACACAACCTGCTGTGCCACTGTGAATTAAAAGTAATAACAGCAATGATCCAGGCTCAGACTGCTAATTCACTAAGTATCTTTATTGTGTTTTATTGGCAGACGTTACTGGCCTCATATGTAATTATTTTTATTTTTGTGCTGTTTTGTGGTGTGGTGTGGAAGCTGTAATATATATATTTCTTATTGTGATCATATATCTGTAACAGTTTTTCCAGCAGCAAGCCAGTGAGCACAAACATATATAAAGACCTGACTGAAAGAGACGTTTGGCTTACATCCATAGCGCATTTGTTTCTAATGCTGTATTTAACAACAATCTCAAAACTTCATACCAAAGGAAAATATCACATTTATGATACTTACTTACCCAAAATGCAGTCAGTTTAGAATGAAGCATTAGCGAGCAAAGGTTCAAGTTCCTAAAGTGTAATTCGTTAATTTGCACTGGAGCTAGCAAAACAGTAATGAAAGCTTATTTCTCCAAATATCTTTTCCATAATGTCTCAAATTTTCGCATTAGTTTTTAAGCAATTATCAACCTTCCATTGATGGGTTTAGGACACAGTTGGGTATACAAATGAACAAAACAACCATATAGCTGACAACACTAACATATGGGGCTTGATTGAAGCCCTGAGCACTTTAACTTACAAAAAATCTCTTGCATTTCCAAAAATGTTTTTGTAGCTTAATTAGAGGTACATTAAAGTAAAAGGATGAGGGACAGATGTTTAAGTCAAGAGGAATACCTAAGGTAAGCTTACCACAGCCCCCATTAGTAAGAAAAAGAGCAAGTCATTGGGGTCCCATACATTCCCTATAACATTACCATGTCTCTGAACTTGCCACTATGGTTTAAGGACACCAATATGACTACTTGGATATAAAATGAACAAAATTCACCACATAGCTGAACACTGGTGATATTAGGCTCAAACCCAATTAACTTTAGCATGATTTTGCATTTGGCTCTATCTTAGCCTAGTTAAAACATAGTTCTACTTTACCTTAAAACTCATTAATACAAACTCCCTGCTATTTCACAAAATGTTTATTTTGTAGCTTATAGTAGCTTTTGAATAAATGGATGAGGGAAAGACTTTAGATGAAACTCTTCCCTTGCTTGTAAGTAGGGGAGATTCACGATTCGATTTTCTCACGATTATTGATTTTACATTTGACAAAAGCTATTATTTTTTCTGTAGTGTAAACAATGAAACAGTGCACATTCCCTGTATATGTTGTTTTAACAATAAAACTTTAGTCCCTTGCAATCAACAGAAATTACTAGAAACATTAGGTTTAAAACTGTAAACTAAAACTGTAATTCTATCAGTGCAATATCTCGGTACAATATTTATTATATTCATTATTTATTTTTATTCTATCAGTGCTATACTAATCTTTAAGTGCAAAGACATTGTGTGTTTGACTGACTTAATCTGTCTGTGTGACTGTCTTATTCTATTTTTGTGTAGATTTGCACTGTTCTGGAGCAGCAATCCTAAATTCATTGTATAATTGTACAATGACAATAAAGGCATTATCTTATCTTACTGTAGCTTCACCATATATTAAATAACCAGAGGGAAATGTTCCTTTTTATTTCTGAAGAATAACAATTCAAAATAGTGTAGTTTTCTTGTAAAGAAATTTAAACCAAAAGAAACTTTAGCAACTGAACGTATGCGTCATTAGATGGCGGCAAAATCAAGAACCCGACGATAGCCACTGGGTCAAGCTCAGCCTGGCTAAAAACATATTTTGACTTTAACTCAATGCAGTCTCAGTGCTATTTCACAAATCTGTTTCTTAGGATTTATTCAAATGTTACGGAGCTTGAAGTATTTTTTTGGGTAAAGTCTATCAGGGAAAGGTTTTAGATTAAAGACCATCGCTTGTTTGCAACAAAATTGTAAACAATAAAGTTCAAACGCAGTTTTTAGGGGTTATAAGGGGGAAGGATGAAACG
The DNA here is from genome assembly GCA_025084515.1 of Ancistrus triradiatus. NCBI lineage: Eukaryota > Metazoa > Chordata > Actinopteri > Siluriformes > Loricariidae > Ancistrus > Ancistrus triradiatus. Next base: position 294,594 of record JAJAGP010000312.1, read on the forward strand.
AGTGATGAAAATGGATCCCCCCCTACTTCTTTTTCATATATTCCCACACACTTGCCTCAAACCACATCCAGCCTGTCATTAATAGACCCTCTCTCTACTTAGTAGACTAATAATCTTATATAAAGCCAGAATATACAAAAGATTACAGGTGAGACAGTCTTCCACTACTTGTTAGCCACATTAGCTATGTAGCTCCAGTACAAAACCTGACTACATTGAGGGTAAGGATAACTGTGTAGGCTTGATTATAGGGGTTTGGCACAGTGTGGCACACTCATTATGAAACACTCATTAATTTTCATACCATCCAATTCAGGGTGGCAGGGAGAAGTAGCACAGGACACAAGGCATTAACCGACCCTTGACAAGGCACCAATCCATCACAGGGAACATACACACACTCACTCACATTGAGTGATACTTTAGAGACCCTGACTAACCTAACATGTCTTTGGAATGTGAGAGGAAACAGGAGTACCTGGAGAAAACTTTTACAAGTACAGAGAGAACATGCAAAATGTCACACAGGCTTCGATATCTGTAGCTGCCAGGTGACAGCGCTAACCATTTATGCCACTATAACCCCCCCCCCCCCATTATGTAACAAAACCCCTTATATGTTCACCTCTAAAATAAAAAATAAAACTTCGATTTTTCCACTTCAGCTTAAAAATTGAGCCCTTAATTCTAAATGAAAGCTGAAAGCCACCTATATCCAAATGAAACTGAAGGCTTTACGTTCCACAAAAGGTCCCCTAAGTCACTCTAAAGGGCTTTTCCTAAATTTAGAGGCAAATCAAGTGGAATTTAAACGTGTGACATGTGTACTACAGGCAGGCGTAATCAGTCGGTGCTCACTGAAGTGGCTTGAACTTTGTGTAACGTTCGTCTCAAAATGGAATTTCTAAAAACATCTAATTCAAATCTATTGAAGTGTTACTCATAAACATCATGCAAAATGTAACAAAGGTTTAACATGGTTAAAAACTCCTGGACAACATCAGTGACCAGGCTTGATCTGAACCTGCAGATCAGTTCTAAACATATTCAGAGCTTGATGCTTATTCAGGATTGGACTCCATCTTGCAGGCAGGCTTATGGGCTTCCAGAACCAACTCCAGCTTCTCCTTCTCCCTCTCCAACCCAGCGATCTCCTCCTCTAGGTGAGCCTTTTCCTGCTCCAACTGCTCAGCCTCCTAAAGGTAAACCCGGCGTTAAAAAGGTACAGGACTCCCACACATTGTTAACTAAATGAGTTTCAGTTGTTCAGCTTTTCGTCAATAAATATTCCACCTGCAGGATTTTGAGTAGATGTATTTTTTCCTTTGTTCCTCATTCCAAGCACATTTGTCTTGGGAGCCAACTCCTGCATGTCATTTAATCAAAGATTTGGAGATGTTTGGATAAAATTGGCGGGAAATTAATAATTCTGAGTCATTCCAATAGCATTTTGCCATTCCATACTTTAAGTGCAAATACTGATTTGATACAGGCAACCTCACAGTTACTCATAAAAACCTCTGCAGGCCTGATGGTCACATAGATTAAATTAAACTGTGTCCTGTTTCATTTAATCTGGATATTCACTGAATAAAATATGTCACCTTGGCTCAATTACCGCAAGCATCTTATAGGTATAAATAAGATATGTGGCTCAAGTATCAAAGTCAAAGTCAGATTTATTTCTATATTTTTATTTCAGTGGAGCGTTGTCTCAAAGCAGCTTTAGAATTTTCTATTATCTTATATTATCTAAGCTCAAAACCCCAAATTGAACAAGCCTAGGGCGACAGTAGCAAGGAAAAACTGCTTAAAAGTTATAAGAAGAAACCTTGGGAGGACCAAGACTCAAAAAAACCTCCTTGGGCGGCTTAGATGATATATGTAAGGATTAAACTAAGTTATCTAATTAATAGGTTTATAGTAATAGTTTAAATATTAAGAGTATATATACGAGTATGATATACAAATAAAATAGAGAATATAAAACTATAGAAGATAAAACAGCAGTGTAAATTGCATTATTTATTCCAGTACACAGAGTCACAGTTCACATGAACTCTGATCTGATTCTTATCCAGAGTTTTAGTCTTCCATTGTTTACATTTACAGAATTTAGCAGATCTACAGTGACTTGACCTGAGTGGTTAAGGGTTTAAGACCTTGTTTAAGGGCCCAACACTCACAGTTTGGCTTTGTCCATACAGGCAATTTAGAGTATGTGCTATATTTAAACAAACCTTTGGCTTTTATATCATTTAGCACATGCTCTTATCCAGAGAGACGTATGATTGAGTTTAGCAGTTAAAGATTAATGGCCTTGGTCAAAACAGCCAACAGTTACAATTTTCCAGAGCTGGGATTTAAACTCACGACCTTCTGATGATTTCAGAGCCTTAACCAGTGAACCAGCACAATATCTCTCATCAGTATCAGCTTGTACATTCAGACAACAATGACATAACTTTCATACAAACTAATCTATAACAGATTATTTTCAGGTCAGGAAGGAGAAACCTGAACAACCACGACATTCCTGACTGCGTGATTCCTGAATGTTCAGTACCTCAGATCTACAATCCAGACGATTATCTAATTAGTAGATTTACCCTACAACAGTTTATCAAGATCGATATACCAAACAAGTGAAATTAAATTGCTCTTACATGCTGTAACGTGTCCGTAAGCATGCGACGACGATCCCGACATCGAGCCGCTGCTATTCTGTTCCTCTCCCGGCGGGCTCTCCTCCTCTCACACTCCGCAGCAGATGTCTAAAAGTGAATCACAGGCAAAAAAATAATCTCACCTCCTGTAATATGTTTGGATTTTTTTCAATCATATTATTCTCACAAACCTTTTCCCACATGTACATAAGCATAGCAGTGAAACGACGGAATGATCACACTGCCATCTTGTGGATAGTAGGCGTATAGCATGTGCAGATTTTCCCAAATATCACTCCTCTTACTCACCAACGGCCAGATTCACTATCCGGGCTTTCCAAATCCCGCGCGAATACTAATCCAGTGACTCACCCCTGGGATCCTGTGTGACTCAGGTGTGAATCATATAACCTCTTTTACCATAACTGGGTGAGTCAACTGAAAGCCTCGTCCCTGCTTTTGACTCTTTCTGGGCGTTAGCGTGTGCTGTATTTAAAAAAAGCTACTACTTACAAGTTTATTGGTGGGGCCTCTGTGGGCATCATCAGTTCTACTGCAGCAAAGAGGTTCTGGACTGAAACACTGGGACAGCATACAGGGGCAGTCGGGCAGTGCTGAGGGCAAAAAGGACGTTGTCGTGTCTGTGACTTCTGAGACTAGGAAGGACTGGAGGAGCCACTCATCATCCAGCCTGGAGGTGACAGAGTCGACATTCGGGCTAGGCGTGCCTGCTTCCGGGATCTTCTGCAAAATTAGAGAAGAAATGAAGATGACAGGAGCTTTGCAGATCATTTCCGTTCCTCTGATATAATCCATGAATGTTGGAATTTTACTCATTGCTACAAGGTGACTTCAAATAAAATCACTGGATCTAACAATTCAGCATTTATAAGGAATTACTCAGGAGATGCTGTAAAATAATATAGATGTGTTTGTGCTATGTTAATTAAACCACTGATTTTTTTTTCAAGTAGTTTAAGAGGGCAAATATGGTCTATATGGCCAAAACTGTAATATAGAAAACTAAATAAAAAATAATCATGTTAATATAATCTTTAAAAATAAAAAGCAAAGTTAAAGATAAACATGAGATTATTATACAATTATAGACATTTCTAATCCCGAGTTCCATTGGCATATACTGTTTCTTGCAATAAACAATAAATAAATTAATGATAACAATTAAATAAAGTTTTAAAGGAATGCTGAATGTTTATACACTACTGGGCAAAAAATAAAACTTGCAAAATATTAACCTTTTAATGGTCTCATTATCAAACAGTTGGTCAGGAAATGACCAAGAATTAAACAAACACATAAATTAACTTATATGAGATAGGGTTTCCCCTAAATTCCAATAATGTTTACAAAAAGATGAGTCAATGTTGAAAAATTGATGAGAAATGGTCTCCAATTAGTTTGTTTTTAATGTGAGAACAAATAATCCCTAAAGGGTTCAAATCTGGAATCTTACCAGGCCAAAACATGAGCCTGATGGACTTGTTCTCAAGCCACTTCCTGGTGGTCTTTGCAATGTGAGCACTGTCTTCTGAAAGATAAAGTGGTCGATGCTCTTCAGAAAACAACTTTTCAGTCATGGGAAGCCTTTCTGCAATATTTTCTTGTATTCCAAAGCATACATTGATTCTCAAAGTGAGCAGCTGAGACGACTCCCTACACCATGACACGTCTACCTCCACACTTAATGCAACTCCAATTCTGATTCATCAGTACGCACAACTCTGCTGAACCACTCAGAATCAAGCCTTACATTTTTTGCCAGAAACTTCATTCTGTCCTTCATGTTTTTCTTCGACAGCAAAGGCTTTTTAATCTTCTAGCCTGCATTAGACAATGTTCTGGTTATTGTTCTCCTTGAAAGAATCTTTAATTTTGTGGACAGTTTTAGAAGAGTTTTTTTTCCTGTCTTTGAGAACTGTAGGTTTCAGCACATGGTCATATCTGCTTGAAGAGGCTTTGGGCCTTCCAGATTCCCTGTTCTTTCAAGGTGTTGACATGTTCTCTTTTAGAATAGCTGCAGTTGGCCTGATGAAGACCAGATAGGTGGTTTCTGACAGAGAACGTGGTATTTTGATTATACTGGAGCAGATTTTCTCACTCATTTACTTTGGGACTCAGAGGACTGCATAGTGTATTGCAGATTTCTACCTGTAGATATTGTCATTCATGATTTTATTTAAGAGCCTGCTTTCAGGCTTATGATTTGCTGAGTCAGGGGTGGCTACTAATGACTAATCTTCTATGTTTAAAAAAAAGACAGAAGATATTTTGGGAGACCTGAACACCCAGATATGTGTTAGTTTGAGTTTGATATCACATACAGAAGACTATATAAGCGAATTTCACTGTATCCAGGTTTCTCTCCCAACTGTTCATTACAATGAGCATTGACCAGCAAAAAAGTCTCAGGAGTGAATTTTCTTAGTTCTTACGAATTTTCTGACCCATAACTTGTTATTAGGACCATTCAAAGTATAACATTTTGCATTAAAAAAATATTTTTTACACGAGTGTACAAATCTACAACAGCGTTAATTCCTAAAGTATTCACAATACTCAGAAATGCATCCTGACGTTAACATATCGTTACTTTTTCTTAGATCACCAGTACTGTATCCTCATTGTCTAGTCCTAAGTCCAGGCTCAGTTCTCTTACCGCACCTTGAGCGCGTGGGCGTCGGTGTTCAGCTGCGCTCGCGCTGCCATGTCGCTACAAATCCCCAAAGCTGCGCTCCACGGGCTCTGAAACATCATTCACAAGTTCTGCACGAGCTCCACGATCATCATCAAGACCTGCCGACGTCCTTCAGACCGTCCGCTGTTGTAAGATCGCAGGTTTCCATCCCAACGCCTGCCGCCTCAGTCTCCGGATTTCGGGATTGAAATCATCGCGCCTTCAAATGAACCCGAGCGCGCGGAGGGATGAAGCACAGAGCACGTGATGATTCAGCTCCACTTTCACTACACTACCGTCTTCCGTACAGTTCCGTACAGTCCCACCCTTCTGCTAACGTGTCTCACACTCCACCACTCCATCCCGGATACTCACTCCATCCATGCAGTTGGAAAGGTTTTTCGTAGAACAACAACCAAACAGCGCGTGAAGGAACGGAGGGGCAGATCAGCCTAAATACTGTCCCCTCCACTATGACTGGCACCCTGGTAAAGATCAGTAAATAAAGGTTATAAGAAATGGACCTTTCTGGTGAATTAGCTTAATGTCACACTGAAAAAAATGAGAGAAATCCAATCTGTAATTGAAGTCAGTTTAGACTGAGGAAAAAATCTCTCAGCAAAAAAAACACCACGTGCCACCATTATTGGCATGCCTAGAAATAAAAAATAAAAACGTAATGTAAATGTAAATTAATCCATGACCTCCTTTGTCACTGGGATATACACTCCAGCGCTTAAAAAAGGGGGGAAAGCCAAAACCTGCAAAATCAGTGTTGATCCACTCAGTGATAATGGCTCCAATCAGTTGAAAAATGTTTCCCAGTTATTTTCTGTTTGATGACCCTAACCCTATTAGAATAAAGTAATAGGGAAATCAAATAGAAGTATATAAGAATATAAAAGTATGTGTCATGTAGTGATAAATGCTAAAGGTGCTTTACTGTGTGTGCATGTGAACACACGAGACATATATGCACGTGCAAATTTCAATTTCAACTTTCAACTTTCAATTCCAATTTCAATGACTAATCTTTCAAGAAAAAAACAAGACAAAACATATGTTGGAAGATTATGGCACCCGGACGGGTTAGTTTCGCTTTTAGACCAAAAAATTAATTAAATCTTTTCATGATCTTATTTTTGTGAAAAAGAAGACAACATAAGTGAATTTCCCTGTTTCACTTCAACAGCAAGCAGTGACAAGCAAATGGTGACACATTTTTCAGTGTGCATTTGCATCCTTCTTTCTAATCTTCTGACCAATGGTTTGTAGTCCAGTTTTTTGCAGTTTGAGGTTTGCCTCATTTATTTGGCCCAGGAGTGTATTGATGAGACAGAGATCTAATTCAGATGGTTTGATTCCTATGCAATAAAAGCGGCTGTTCCTTGAGGATTCCACTACTAGTAGTGCATAGTAATGGAAATAATTCACCATGGTTGGCTGCTTTCAAAAGGGCTTCAGGGTAAAGTACGGAGAAGGACAAAAGTTTTCCGAGCTGCCTTCAGATCGTGACTAAGAAGCGCAAAGCATATGCCACCACCAACACCAAGATGGATGACCAAGTGAGGAGGATGTCGATCAGGGTGCCGTGTATCAAATAATACTGTACTTAATTAAGTAATCTGTAATAAGTAATCTGTGTTTATTCTAGGCGTTATTTAATTCAACAAATTGTGCAAAAGTCTTAGGTCACCATTAGATTTGTTGTTTAAGAAATTGTATAATGACCATATATAATATATTGTCCATGATTTCACCCAAAGATTTCAAACTTGTATTGATCACTCCACAATCCTCTTTTCCACTGATCTTCATTCCAGTCTTTTTGAGCTTTACATATCTTTTCACCCTGTTCCCCTTCTGAAAAAGTGGTTTCTTGATTGCTACCCATCCAAAAAGACTTCCTGATAAAGCTTCTTCAGACTGTAGAACGGTCAACTTACCACTGTAGCCTATGGAAGCAGTTTTTGTCGTTTTTTTGTCGTACAAAATCCCTATATTTTCTGGTTGTATGCTAAATCAATCAATGCTAAATCTCATTTAATGGTGGCCTAAGACTTTTGCACAGTACTCTATATAAGCAGCAATTCACTATCCCACCACAGAGACCCAGGATCTAGTTCCAGTGCCTTCCAGCTGGGTCAGGCATCATGCAGGAATGATAGCCGTGTCTGATGGAGTCTTGGTGATCACCTCCACCCTGCAACAGTGACCTGCCAAGATCTGCACCAGGCTGGCATTACGTCCGGTCCACTTTCAGGTTCTGATAGTGTGTGTGTTTCAGTACTCAACTATTTAGATTTTAATCCTGACTCTACCCTTTGTGTGAGTGATACTGATGTCCGTATAGTGTGTCAGACTTCTTTGCTTTTATCCTGTGCATCACCTTTCTTCTTTTACTCTCCGATGTTTTGATATCTGATATTTATACCTATTTTTTGTCTTCATAGGTCATCGTCCTTTCTTCCTGAGTCTTCTCATCCCTCGGGTTCTTTCATACCTCTGCTTTTGTGGTCTTTGTCAGTCGGTATGACTCATAGGCCTATTTCAAAGTTGCGACTACAAATGAGATCAAGCTTTAGGCCTTCAGATCCGATCAAAATCCGCAGAGCATCGCTGCCGCACTTTAGTCACCGCTTCATTTAGCAGATCAGCTCAGCATGATGTTAACATGTTAAAATGTCATCATTCTTTAAAAAGTGCAGGTGCAAGAAATGAATGGCTTCCGCTGAAATGGAGTACAGATCACTAACTGGATCAGATCTGGCAGCGATTCACTCTCAGCCTCTGTCTATCTGTTTTTGTCATACATGTGTGAATTTGATCTGGTGATGAATGAGCATTAGTCATTCTCATTCGGGGCATCAAAGCGCGTGCATTACTACATCGGACTTTTCGTACATCTTGTTATTTAATTAAATCTTTTGCCAACTATGTGACGAATACATGTGGAAAAAGTCAGCAACAGTAGATGAATCACCTGAATTACTCAGCACTATAAGACATCACAAACATAGTTCCACGAGCTTTCCGTTCTCACCGTATAAGGGTACACTGGTTTAAAAGGAAGCAGGGAGGATCACGTGATCACTCATTGATTACATTAAAATGGTTTGAGATCCTTTAATCTACCGTTTAACGTCTGCATTACGCTGTGCGAAATAGCGTTTTGACCGAAATGGACGTCAACCGGACACACACATAGATTAGCTACGTGCTAGCAGATAGATTAGCTAGCACAGCCACGTTTAGATACATGGCAAAGTGTTTTATTTTAAAACATATTAACGAAAATACAAATGAAAACATCTAGTACTGTACAATACAGTAATTCTTATGTTTGTATCTATTATAAAGCTTGAAACACTTACCGAAAACGAAACCAAGTGGAACACCTACTATGTTTTCAAGTTTTTCCACGACTGAGTTTTGGGCAAGGGTTCCCAAGAAAAATGTACTGTGAATGTTCATAGTAAAACTGTGAATTGCTTGACAGTTTTAATGTGAATTTTCACGTTTTTACTATGAAATGTTTATGGTAATTTGGCCACTTCATGGTTGTACTGTGAAATTTCATAGTACAACTGTAAACTTGGTTGACTATGAACTGACCATGAATTATTTCACAGTTGTACTATGAATTTGGTGGTAATTTGGCCACTTCATGCTTCTACTGTCAAATTTCACAGTGCATTTTTCCTGGGTTCACCTGGGTTTTCTGTCACTTGAACAGGAGTAAGATACTGTGTATACATGACAGATTTTTATTTATCATAATTCTTAAGACCCCCATTGTTAAAGCGAACAGATGTTGATCGGATGGACTTTAAACGGTGCATACCTCTAACATATTACTTCAAACATCACCTGGACTTCCTTCACTCTTGTTTCTGGTTGGATGAACCATAAGACATTGTGGATAAATTAAATGCAGTTTCTCACACCCTCTTGCATTCTCTTCAGTTCCCTGCTCTCTCCTGAAAATCCTGCTCCAGTTGTAAACACAACAGGAAATGTGTTGCGCTGTCACATAAAAGAGAGTTTCTGATTCCATGAATGTGTTTGTGTGAGTGAGTGAGCAAGAGCTTGCAGGGCAAGAAGGGCTGAGCAACTCTGAAGGACTTTATATCATCTTTAAATAGTAAATGAAACAGAAAATCAATATGTTTTGGTCAATGTTGATATTAAAAATTCTATGTATGGGAAACACTTCAGTTTCTTGGGTATTTAGTCAAAACATGGACACGACAGTATCCCATATAACATTTCCAAGTATAGAACATGATATGGTGTTCGGACAACGTCCAGATCGCATAACGTGCGCTTTTACAGAACGTATCCTGGATGTTATAAGACGCATACCTGTATTCCAGTTCAATCATGCAAGTCTGCAACAAAACCATTTAAGTAAATAACAGTTAATTATTCAACCACTAGAGGGTGCAAGCTAAAAACAAGATAGAGTCCATTGAAAACCACATCAGTCGTTTGTATTAAAATTATTTATTACTGTGTGGAAAAAAACAAGAACAATCTCAGAAACCTGCAGGACGTCTTTGGGTCTGATTAAAAAAAATGAACCAAAATCTTCAGTTTAAGACTTTACTGTTTTGCCAATGGATATATTCACGTTTTCAGACATAACATCCATGAAACAAATGTTCAGTTTGACAACATCAGTTTGACAATGACATCAGTGCTTCAATCTCAAAGACTACGGCCTCTACAGAGGTCTGTATGCTCCCACGGTGACGTCAAACAGCCTGGGATTGTTCAGCATCCCGTCCTTGTCCAACAGGAAGTAGAACTTGTGATTTTTGACTTTGAGAGGGATGAAGGAGGGAGATTCCTGCCTGTGTGCATGACAAGCCACTTGATTCAAAGGTACAGTTAGATGCCATGCTTTGTCAGCTCCAAGTGGCGACTGGGTACAAACCGTCACCTTTCCTCCACCCTTATGAAGAACCAAACGACTGACGGAGCGACGGCTGAAGAGCACACCCAGTCCAACAATTCCACCTCCTGAGAGGGGAGAGAGACAGAGATACATTTATATCCAGAGCAACAAGCTACTGACAGTTAAGGACCTAACTTAAAGGACCGTAGTCCAGGGCCTTTACCACCAAGCACTAGGGGTGTAACAATTCATCATGACAAAAGAAAATGGCACGATGTTCATCGCCGATGTCAAATGAGTTCTGTTTATTACGCCATCTATTTTTGAACACCAGAGGGCGTAATCATAAATTATGCTCCCATTCGCATTTTAAGCTCCTACTTTCTTGGCTCTATGCACGCTTGTCTTCCGGGTTCTCGTATACCGGCAGACTAACTTCCGGTTTTAAACGCCGGACACTGAACACGATTCATAATAATAAAATAATTATTAATGTGTGTGTGTCTACTGTGAAAATTGTGCAATAGCATTCATTTCTATCCAATGTGCACACACACACACACACACACACACATATATATATATATATATATACACACATATATTGCACATTGAATAGAAATGAATGCTATTGCACAATTTTCACAGTACACACACACACACCACACACACACATTATATTGCGGGTGTGGGTCCTGTGTTTGTGTCTGTTGTTTTGGTACTGTGAAAAATTGTTGCAATAGCATTCATTCTATTCAATGGGCAAATTAATTATAATATATATATATTATATATATATTTATATATATCTATATATACACACACACATACACACCCACCCACATACACACACATACACACACATACATACATTATATATATATATATATATAGCCATGTCACAATCACTGTTCAGGCTGTGGAGTTTCATACCCTTGCAACTAAGCTCACATCATTTTCATTCTCAGTTCATGTCCATACCAGTGAAATGGACACTACAGACCTTTGTGTGTTTGGTGATTTTAATGTTATCCCTCTTGATGTTGACAAGAAATTTCTTTCTGATCTCCTCGTCCAGCGGAAACGAATGAAAACTCACAAGAGAATTATACCTTGCTGACACCGAACACAACGGGACAGAACAATGTTCTGATGCCCCTCGTTCTTGTTTTTGAAATCGCAAAACGTTCTTACTCATTATGCGAATGTAAATCTCTGTATTCCCAGCACTTCAGAACTTTCTTTACAGTCGACCTAAGCTGAACAGGAATGCCGGTATAAGGACTAAAGGAAACGCATCACAGTCCTATCGTGCATAGAGCCTATTGCAGGGGACTAAAGTTTCTTTTTGTTTTAAATTTTTACACAAAAAAGTACACATTATTTTTGTGAATTGTTACTTTTTAGAAATAAAAAAGGAATCCTTACACTTGGTTATTTAAGATACAGTGAAGCTACAATAGCACATTTTGTTGACAATTTATAGTCATCTCTTTCAATTGCAGGGGACTAAAGGTTTTTTGTTTAATAACTTTTTTTGTTTAAGAAAATGTACAATGTTTTGCACTTCAGAAATAATCAATAACAAAGCCGCTGCTGAAAAAAATCCTAGAGAATACATGTAACATTTATTACATTATTAGTAGTAGTATTTTATTTATTCACTTGAATTGGTTATCACATTTTCCAGCATGAATTGCCTATTTATAACAATGACTTATTTCGTAACTACAGAAGTCAGGTTATGGGGGTTATTTTATTTTTTATTTTTAATGTTCACAAAAACAAGTTTTTAGTGCTTTTCTCAGTCCAAGATATCACAAAGAAATTATTGCACATGGTAATGACACCTGGTTGCTCACCCTATGGGACGCTGGTACGAAATCTTGTGGGTTGACCACGTTTTAAACCTGGTCCACATTAGTAAATACATATTTAGGCAGCAAAAAAGCCTTCACACAGGTCCATCTTACCTATAAGAAGGCAGCTCAGAGTGAATCCAAATCTCCAGGCATTAGACCCGAGGTTCATGTCGAGACTGAAGAGGCCCAGCTCAGCTCTGACCTTCTGAGCACCTCTGCCGCTTTTGCTCGTGTCCCGCAGCCCAGTGAAAGCGACATAGGCCAGATAAATCCAGAATAAGAACTGTCCTGCACAGAACAGAGCCAAGAGCCTGAAGAAGCGGCTTCGGTCATGTTCAAACAGCAGCACGTCCTTCAGCACAGCAGATGATGTGAGGGAGTGTGAATGTCTGAGTGTGTTAGAGCCGAGCAGAGGAACCACCGCTTTATTATTCAGTGAGACGGATTTGTAAGAGTGGAGGATGGCGGGATTCGAAGCTGATCCTCTGCAGGACTGAAGCAGAGCAGATCGGATGGAGTGTGTGCAGAAGAACCGGTGAGGAGCAGCAATGAGGACAGAGCGAGTCAATAACACACACTGAGAAAACATGGCGCTCTGTTGAACAAATCCTTAAATTCGTAAACAGTCTATTTCACCTTCTGTAAAAGAAACAGTTCAGTCATTACTTATAAATATGTAAGTCGCCCTTCTACGGAACGCTCCTCCAGGACGCCGCCATGTTGTTCTACCGCGGCTTCGTTGGTCCAAACTGGATATGTCTCATTTGCGAACGAAGCGTCTTGCTAAACTAGTCATTACGGTAACCGATTCCACTAAATCGTTCCTAACGGTCCGTTAAAACATTGAACTTATCTCAGCAAATCATTAAATAACCGCTTACGACTGCTTGTATTTATCAAAAATATTGACAATCCACTCCTTTTGGTCAACGAATCAATGAATCATTTGCTGATTAGGGTTTGTATCAGTGAATCATTTGCTGTTCAGTATTTGAATCAGTGAATCATGTGCTTCAACTTTTTCTGATTTGGCTTGGTTTGCTTTTTCTTTGTTGAGATGGAAGATGTCATCTTGAAGGCAGCATTTGTTGCTCTAAATGTACTTTTCTGCATTAACGAGACCATCACAGAAGTATAAATGACCTTTACCAAGGGCACTGACACAACCCTACACCTATATTTGGATTTTTTGCTGATAAAGGTCTGCATGGTCTTTGTTCCAGAGCACACTGCGTCGATTTAATCCAAAAACAAAGATCTGGAATACTGATTTACCACAATACACATATCATGATTACAATCACTGATATCACCTGTTTGAAAACACATCATTATTTATTTATTTATTTATTACCACATTACTAGCACAAAACTGCCCCGTTCCAACATTTTTTGGAATGTGTTACAGGCCTGAAATGCAGGAATGGATGTTTATTAACAAAATAAGTAAAGTTGGCCAAAAAAAGACATAAAATATATTGGATTCTTATTGTCTGCAATGAAATACAAATCAAAGTACATGTAAGGAACACTGTTCTTTTTATTTGCATTTTCTATAGCATCCCAACTTTTTCTGATTGAGGTTGTATTATTGCTCTCGGAATCCGTATCCAAAATTCTTATTTGAATTTTTTTTTTCTTTTTTTTTATGCTCAGTTCAAACCAGCAATCATTTCCCAATGATGGTCCCAAAGTGCTCATGGATGTTGTTTTTTCTAAATATTTTCAGGGTTTCTATTAATTCATCACATATGAGGATGACACACTTTAAACACATACCAGCCACTACCATGTTTACAGTGCAGTTTAAAAACAGTCCTTATGGAGCTGATGATCCTTCACTCATATCAATATATACAATTGTATTATATAATTAAACCAATGGTTAAGCGTTGCTAGTTACAGTTTTTTCTAATAAACATTTAGCTACAGTTTAAGAAAAAACTATAATAAGGCATATAAACAATTATATCATAATAGAATATTTTATAGCTTGTATAAGAGGAACATTGTTCATGGTGTTATTCTGTAACATTACACTAGGTTGAATTATCAGTGATCTATTGTTCAGTTAATACATAAGTGAGGGTGTGTCAGTGTGGGCTGGGCTGACTGAAGTAGGCAGACTTGTTAGAGCAGTTAGGATGGCTTAGGATGGCTGATCCTATTGTCTCAGCTGAATACACGTTATCAGATGGCTGTGGTCTTATTTGCATACAAAGAGAAGACTCTAAAAATACAACTGGAAAAGATAAACCATTTGGAAAGACACACCTGGGCAAAAGATCCAAAAATTGGCCAAACTCAAAATAGCCCCAGAAAGCAAGATTTCTTTAAAAGAAGAACAGTTACCAAAGATTACCAAAGTTGAGCTGTACTGTGATGCTCCAGAGAGGTGATTTTTTTAGACCCAGCGAGAAGGGACTGCATCTCTACCACAGTTAAGAACAGAGGTAGAGCTGTCATGGTGTGGAGGATCTTCAGCTGCTGGTACTGCTGATCTGCTTCACTGTAAAAAAGTCAGTAGATGCTTTGGAGCACAGAAGGCTTTTGTAGTGTATTTCTAGCTAATGAATGATAAAATGTAAGTGATTTGTCAAAGACCTCTGGCATGCATGTTCATGAAAATATGAGGGCCAACATGTATAAGGAAATTACAAAATAAGGTAATAGTAGTGTATTAAATTAATTGTATAAAAAGATAATATTGGTGGCTTGATAAAAATAAGAAGGTGCAAGAATGTATATAAAGAATGTCAAAGCTGGAGTTCTTTGGTACTTCACACGACTGTTTGCTGTGTGTATGTGCTCTTACTGGTGAGATTCATGAATTACTGCAATAAATAGATTGTCTGTTTCTCCATTTAATAACTTGAGCTGGCTCTTTTATAGTTGTAAGTGTAAGTTTGAAGTTTATTTCCTTGTTAACCTTGGGCAAAATCTACAACACCACTTTCCACCATTGAAAAGCTGCTTCCTAATGAAGAATGTCTACATTTAAATCATTTAGCAGACGCCCTTATCCAGAGTGATTTACAAATGACCCAGTCTTACAATCCAAGCAATTGTTGGATATATTCCTTGATCAGAGACCCAACAGTGGCAGCCTGACAAAGGTGGGATTTGAACCAAGACCTTGGTTTAAGGCTTCATCATTAAGGATTTTTTTGTAGTTGTACCCAACTTCACAACACTGGAAAAAACAGAATAAATAATTATAGTAACTTAAGATTTCGTTTTAGTTCCATATCTGAGAAAGAAAATTTTACAGAGCTTATTTACAAATACTTTTGGTTGAGGAAATTACATACATATTTTTGGACTTCCCCAGCAATAAGGAATTACTACTACCACTACTAGTAATAACAATATTTTTTACCACCACCACCAACAACAACAACAACAACAACAACAACAACAACAACAACAACAACAACAATAATAATAATAATAATAATAATAATAATAAAACATTCATCTAACACGCTAACCCACCATCACAGAGAGCTGGGTTGGTGTCCTGGGACCTGCACCCCCCTGTATACACCCCACCCCTTTAATTGGTGATTCACTGCCCTGTAACAAAGCCCACTGTCTGAGTAATTATTCCAAAAAAGTCCACACCCATAGCCCTTACACAATTCACACTCCTTGAGGTGCATGGTTCTCTTTAACTCTAGGGGACCGAACTGATTTTGATAATTTAGCAGTATACAGGCACCTTTAAGTTTTTCCTCCCCGTCGATTCAAAACTCGTTGGCACCGTTAGATTTATGCGCATGCGCGACTTTCACCTGGCTACAGGTAAAGAGCTAAAGATCGGTCAGGACTTTAAAAGGTTTAATTATGAATACAAAGTCGTTTCTAAATCTCATTAAAGGTTGAACGAGCCGCTTTGGATCGGTTAGTTTATGTTATTAAGAGATTAAGTTTATAATTTGTGCATCAGACGCAAAAATGCCGAGAGTGTTTCTGGTTAAAACGAAGAACGTAACTTCATGGAGAAGAAACTGGACTGAAGTACTGGATTCTACACCAGATGAAATCCACAAGCCAGGTGAGTGTTCATGTGGCTCATATTGATACTACAGCAAATAAAATGAAAAGTAAAAACGGATAGTTCCTGTTCTGGAATCTGATTGGCTGATCCATGCTCAAAGCTGCTGTAAAACAACTAGTATCCTCATGGAACCCGACATAATAGAACTATATTAGCTATTAGGGAAAATATTTTTATGTAGATTATTTATATTTTTATTATATGTCACTTATAGAGGACATCAAGATTGTATTGGTCTGAATCAAACAAACAAGCAGATAATTTTAATGTTTTTTGTCCTTGGGCTTGATGTACTTGAAATGGACAACAATTGGAAATACAAACCCAGATCAGAAAAAGTTGTCATGGTACGGACAATTAAAGTTTACATTTACTTTCACTGAGTTTCACTACACACAGAATCCTTTTCATGTTTTGTGTGCTCAACGTCATTTTATTTCTTAAAAAAACATCCATTCCAGCATTTCAGGCCTGCAGCACATTCCAAAAAAAGTTGGGACGGTAAACATTCTACGCTGATATTCTACATTGATTCTGTATTGATTGTTTTTAAACATTATTTTTAAACGTTTCCATAATTTTCTCACGTGTTGACAAACTGGAGATCCTCTGCCCATCTTTGCTCCCCAAAACCTTTCATGGATACTGTGTTTGTGCCAAATTATGATTGTTGACATCAGCTGTTTGAAATCACATCAATATTTATTTTTTAACCTCATTACTAGCCCTAAATGGCCCCCACCAACTTTATTTTTAATGTGTTGCAGGCCTGAAATGCAGAAATGGATGTATTTTAACAAATGACATTAAGTTGACCTGAAGAAAACATGAAATATCTTGGTATCATTCTGTCTGCAAGCAAATGTAAGACACAACGTGTTTTTTTTATTTTATTTTCCATACTGTCCCAACTTTTTCTGATTTGGGGTTGTAATAGTTCATAAAACATCAAATCAATGTCATCCTGTGCTCAAAAACTAAAACCTGTAAAAAGCTGGAAGAGGTTTAACACAGAGCATCAACACCATTGAGTTTAGCAATGCTGGACCTGATGAACTCATCCCAACACACACACACCATGTCAGGTGGTTCATGCTAAACATTGAACAGTAGACAATTAGTTAATTAGCTACAGTCATACTATCAGAAAGTTTTAGTAGTTATCTACATTTATTGGAGCACAGAATTCACCTAACAGACTCCCCTGCTCTGCTTGCTTTCGAGTTTGAGCTGGAGTGGATGGTACTAATATAGCTTTGCATTCCAGGTTCTTGCCAGGAAGAGTGTGAATACTGTCTGTCTACCACACAGAGCAGGGCCTTTCAAACACTGCTGCACTCCTCTAATCCAGATGAGCAGGAGTCTATCCCACACCACCACATGAATATCTGGATGTCCAGCTCTCCTTATAACTCCAGTACTAAGGTATGGAAATAAAAGAAAGCCTAATCAGTTTTACATGGGCTTTGGTGCCTTTCCCCAAAGAGCACAGGGGGCAAGGATAATGGTGGCCTAGATGGGTCACCTGTCCATAGGGTCGCTGAAGGAGTGCTGGGGGATGATCCCCTCACTGTCCCTCCTCCCTCAGAACCAGCCCACAGATCCATGTGTGGGTGGGCAAGCATACTAATCTGCAGCTGATACGATGTTAAATAAAGATAAATCCTAATTCATATTTTGGAGACGGACTGCTTATTCACAGACTTCCGAAGCATTTATATTGATTCTTCTAACAGCAGATGAAAACACAAAACTTGTGTGTTATGTATATGTCTAGATGATACAAATGTATTCCTTTAATCAACAGTTTGTTGTTCTGAAATAACTGCCCTGAGCTTACTTTAAGAAAGATCTGAAGGTGTGCAGCAAATCTATGTTTCATCATTTCTCCTCATTCTGCAGGTTGACCAGTCACAAAACGTATTGAACGTCTCACATAGCACAGATGCATCGACACACAAGCCATCTTCCACTTTCTCTTGTCCGATGTGCCATAAGACGTTCAGTATCGCACGAGTGATGAAGCGGCACCTGAGGACTCACAGTGACTTTCGGAGGTACTCGTGTCAGTTCTGTGGGAAAGGCTTCAATGACACTTTTGACCTAAAGAGGCATGTGCGCACACATACAGGTAAATCCCTCATTATGCTTAACCATCACCCATGACTCGAGGAATTCTGGAGACTCGTCCCATGGCGAGGAGAACACACAAACTGACACCTGGGACAGGATATGGGGGCTGAGACAGAACATGAAAGGGACAGAGTAGAAACCCTGCAAATTAGGAACAAAACCCATAAGGAGTGCAACCAACTTTGATGAAGTAGCCTAATATCATTTTGGGGGTCCATGCTACACAACCACGAATATGCCAACAAGTGACGCACCTCACCAGAAGCAGGATACAAACCAGGGTGACTCAGCACTGGGAAGCTCTACCGACTGAGCCACTCTGGTTTGTATTCCACCTCTGGTGAGATGAGGTTGTCTGGCTGTCTGTGTGGATTGCCTCTGCCTTCAAGTTGCCAGAGTTTCTTGAGTCATGTCACACATTTCTCTCTTTTCATCTGTTGCTACTGATCTTCACATTTTTCCACAAAAAGTTGCAGTGTTTTATTCCTGCAAAATACTGGGTCCTCCCAAGGGTTCTTCCTTAAAATGTTTAGTGAGTTTTTCCTTTCCACTGTCGCAGAAGGCTTGGTCAGTTTGGGATTGGCCCTAGGTATTAGAAGATAATCTAAATTTGTAAAGCTGCATTGACACAATGCTCTATTGCAAAATGTGCTATATAAATAAAACTGGCTTGACAAATCTAACAGTCATATTGAATACCAAAGTCGAATCTGGGTGGCACTGTGGCTCTGTGGGTAGCAGTGTTGCCACACAGCAAGGGCCCCACTGGGTTTGATCCCGGATGGAGTGGTCTGGGTCCTTTCTGTGTGCATTTTGCATGTTTTCCCCCTGTCTGCATAGGTTTACTCCAGGTACTCAGGTTTCCTCCCACAGTCCAAAGAACATGCATGTTATGCAGGTTAATTGGTGTTTCTAAAGTTCCCCTAGTGTGTGTGTATAAGTGTGAGTCCATGTGCCCTGGGATGGATTGGCACCCTGTTTAGGGTGGCCATGTGCCGCCGGCTGGGCACTGGCTTCTCCGCGACCCTGACCAAGATAAAGTGGTTAGGAAAATGAATGAATGAAGTAGAATCTGGTGATCACCACCACAGTGACCGGGATTCTCCCACATTCAAAAGATATGCATTAGGTTAGGTTATGCTTTTAGTGTGTCTCGTGTCCCAGTGTGAGTGGATAGCCACTGTATTCAGTGCCCGTCCCAAGCCTGGATGCAAAGGGAGGTTCAGTCAGGACAGGTATCCAGCATAAATCCTGTACCTGATGAAGATCTAGAAGACGAAGTAGTAGCAAAACAATGAGTGCTTATTTTATCTTTCAGTTTTGTAGTGATCACTTTTAAAGTTTTGCACATTTGTGCACTTCTGCCCAACTTGAGGTTTCTTCTTGCCCAGGCTGAGGCTTTGTCCAACTTCATCCCGTTTCTCCAACATCACTAACTTTGGCATTTTACTTCTGCAGGTGTGAGACCGTTTAAGTGCAGTCTTTGTGAGAAGGCCTTTAGTCAGCGCTGTTCTCTGGAGACTCACTTGAAAAAGGTTCATGGTGTCGTTCAACAATACGCCTACAACGAGCGCAGGGACAAGCTATACGTGTGTGAGGAGTGCGGAGCGACTGTGCAAACACGGGAGGACCTGCTCGGTCATAACAAGGCTGAACATCCCAACAGCCGGACAGCCAAAGCCAGGAGCAGGAGAAGCCGGGTAGTAGGCCGGGGTGACGATGCCTCTCCTGGTTCCCCTGACTCTTTGAGTGATGATTCCGGCGTTTTAGTAATGTGATCTAAGACTGAGCGGGTTACTAATTCATCGTACAGTTGTGGCACTCCTGGGCAAATGACAAGTTGTATTTAAAGAAAGTTAAAGAAATCTCATGCAACCTGTTAGGACAAATTATATTTAACATTTCTGCACATTATAATCCAAAATCAAAGGTGCGAAAGTTTCTTGATCCACTGGTGTTTTTTTGTAAGCTCATTAACGTGTTGATGGTTCACTTGCATGAGCAGCAATACATCATGTGTAATTTTTTTTCCCTACAGGTGCAGTGTTAACTTGTTTTCATGTCACATATGGTTTGATCAAGGGTGTCCAAACATTTTCATAAGACAGTATATACTATGACATTATGGAGCAAGCTTAATTAACCTTTATTAAATATTTACCTTCTTACATGTCCTAGATGCACTTGTGGTATTATTTCTGTTTTTGCAGATATCATCAGTTATGCAACCCATATTTTTCCTTTGCACCAAAGTACAGTCAACCAGTCAAAACAGGTTTGGTTTCTGCTGCTACAAGCCTACTGTTGGAGCCCATTTTGCTTCAGCCTTAATTCCTTGTGGCATAGATTCAGCAAGGTGCTGGAAACATTACTTAGAGATTTTGGTCCATATTGACACCATATTGACATGATAGCATCACAAAGTCTTATTTGTCGGTTGTACATCAATGATGTGAATCTCCCGTTCCAACACATTCCAAATGTGCTCTATTGGATTGAGATCTGGTGAGTGTGGAGGTCGTTTCAGTCCAGTGAACTCATCATGATCAAGAAACCAGTTTGAGATAAGCTCCATCCATTTTTGGTAATGTGGTTATTTGAGTTACTGTTGCCTTTACATCAGCTCAAACCAGGCTTCCCATTCTCCTCTGACTGCTGGCATCAAAAAGGCATTTCCTCTTTTTTGGACCATTCTCTGTAACCCTACAGATGGCTGTCATGTTGTGGATGTGATATTTTGAGGGTAAATATTATAAAATTACCATTTTACCATATCACCAAATTTCCCACTGCCCCACATCTTGTTGTAGATCCTGCAGTGGAACTATGGCTCCATCTATCGGTGTGTTTGAGCGCACTTTACAATTACACTTGAACATCCTGAGTTTTCCTTTACGGTTTCTGAAGCCACTGTAAACCTGCCAAGGTCCATTAAATAGCTATGATTATATATCTATGCGTATCCCTGACCAAACAGCATCCTTATTGGTACATTATGCACTTTCATACACTTGGCACAAATACAGAATTCTAGAAAATGCATAGAGATGTGTGTATTTAATATATTTTCATTTATTCACACATTAATCCATCTACAGGAACTGTATTTTTTATTAACGCTGTGACAGGTATTAGTCTTATTCTGAAACAATTGGTGTAGCTGAAGTTACAGATTTAGGTATGGACTGATATTGAGTCTGTGGAACCATTTTTGGTGGATTTGGATCATTGTGCTGGAACTTCAAAAAGCCCATAATGCCGTGGATCCTAACAAGGTTCCCAGGGTTTTGGAGGAACAACAGCTGGAGCACCACCGATCCTCCACTTTACTTAACTGTGGGAATTATGCATGTATATTCTGTATTTTTCTGTACACGAAACCTATACACCAAGTTTGTTGCCAAAAGTCCAGTGCATCTGACCACAGTCAAAGTCTCTCAAAGTCAGAGTGCTTGTTTGTGTTTCGATAAAAGAACTGAAGTATATTAGAAGAAAAACATTGAATATGTAGTTTGCTGGCATGCATGTCTAATTGTAGATCCCATAATGCCTTCTCTTGCAAATCTTTGCCTGTCTAACTCTTGAGCTAAATATGCATGGGGGTAAAGACTTAAACTTTAGCTTTAGTGAAAGTGTTTTTTACTTTAGTTATTGTAACAGTGGCGATTTCAGGAATTTTCATAGTTATTACCTCATTTATGAAGATCGCACCTTTTCTCATTTGCCTCTGCCCATGTTGATAGGTGACTAAGGGAATTTGACCTGTGCCATCTCATATTTCATGTCTGTCTTCCATTCCAAGAAACACTCTTAAAAAAGTATAACATTGAAAACATCAATTTGTTAAAGCGCTCATAATTCACATCACTTGATTTTGGTCAAACCAATCATACTCCAGGTCAAGCTTTGTGATTTCTCCTGTCTAAGCCAATCATCGACCAAAAACATCTGATCAACCATCTTTACCCAGGGTGCCAATGAGGCTTCTGACTAGATATGGGAAGGGCGCGTTCGAGCTAAGCATGACGTCAGTCCGGAGTGCGCGTGACCGATCAGGTAAACGCAGTTGGAGCTGAGAGACGCGACGGAGATTTTGTGTCAGAGAATGGCTTAGAAAACCTAGATCCAAAAATACACATAAAACGGTTTTAGAACCCTGTCTTCCTGGCGCGTGGTCCGGATGCGTGGATGTTTCTCGAGGGGAAAGAGTGAAAGAGAGAGAGAGAGCGCGCGCGCTGGCATCACCGTGCACGAGAGAAGTGAAGCGCATCCGTACCTGTTACCTGTTTATTTCCAGAGACGCGCGCGTCCAGAGAGATCAGCCGCGTTCCTTATTACAGCCGGTAACGAGACGGTCTGCTCTGCGCAGCGGCTCCCGGTTATGGACGCGGCGTGAAGGGGAGAGCAAGGACGTGATCATCTGCGCTCGTTTTATCCGTATTTTAATGGCAGGTTATTAACGGAGAAACGTCGCCTGAGTGCTTTCACATGGGGTGAGACGCGTCCCAACGGGAGGGTCCCTGCGCTGGACCGGACCACAGTCTGCACCTAGGACATGTATGCAACACTCACAGTGTATGCGAGTCAAAAAGAGGGACGCGCGTGAGAATGCAGGGGGTGACGGTGACCGGAGAGGCGCCCACACTAAACGGGGGCGGGCGCGAGGAGGTAAGAAAGTGCTCAGAAATACCTCTGCCACTGGTGTGCTAAAAATAGGGCATAACAAAAGTGTGTGTTGTGGTGAAACCAGGGATGTTCATGATTAAAGAATGGATGTTAAACTAGAGTAAGATTTAATTACGTTTATTTAAGTAATTGTTAATGGCCTATGTAAGGTTTTAAAGTGTTCACACATTATGGGGACACCCTGTATACCAGAGGTCAAACTAAAACTGCATTATTAGGATTTAACAAACTACACTATTGTTATTATTGCTATTCTTTTCTTATTATTATTATTAGTAGTAGTCGTGGTAGTAGTATTTCTTAACAGACATGCTCTTACATGGGTGGCATGGTGGCGCAGTGGTTAGCTCTCTCGCCCCAAAGCATCAGAGATCCAGTTTAAGTCCCAGTCAGGCTGCTGCTGATGTGGATTTTGCATGTTCTTCCCTTGGGGTACTCCAATTTCCTCCCACAATCCAAAGACATGTGGACTGAGTATGAGTGAGTGTGAGTGCCCTGTGATAGACTGACGCCCTGTTCACGATGCTACTGGTTAATGCCCGGTTCCCTAATGACCCTAAAATGGGATGAGTGACTCAGGAGTCTATGGCCTTAATAGTCATAGTCAATATAGTAGCCTTTTACTGCCATTATACTTGCATACAAGAAAATGTAGTAAAAACAGGTCAACCAAACAGAGACTTGATCTTTGATTAAAAGTTTAAAAGTCTGATGCGTCACAGACTGAGCTATCAAGTGGTGTGCCCTTTAGGACCTTCTTGGCCAATATGCTTGCACCGGACCTGTCCACCAGACATGTAGAAAGAAACTCCGTACCAGACAGCTCTTGCCTTGCCCTGGGTGGCTCAGTTTGTAGCTTAACCTCTCTGGTGAAAGGTGTCAGGTACGGAGTTGCAAAGAATAAATATTCCAGCATGCACCCTTAATGGTTTATAGGTTCCTCGCCGACCCAAAGCTTCCAAGTCTGTGCAGACACTTCTTTAAACAGTAATGCTTTTACATTCTTTATGTTCTTCCATTGCTTCCTCTGTTTGGATAATTACCTTTATTTTTTAACAGATTGGATGCTCTTGCATTCTTGTTACCATGGAACACTTGCATTTCCTACAATGTTGTTTAGAGAACTTGCATATTGACCTCCTCTATAAATAAATGCTCCAAAAATAAATGCGCTCACACATAGGAGCACTGAGACTCAGGCGCCTCTGACGAGGCTGAAACGCATCCCAGCAAATATACACAGACATCTTGAAACTGTGCGGTACACAAACGCAAACATTTGGCGCCAGGAAACCCAAACCTCCACTTCAGGTACCAGTGAGGAATCTGAACGTTTGATTTTGAGGAAACACAGAACCCAGATGCATCGCCAGACCTGACAGACGTCACGTTGTTAGAGATATACCAGGGTGGCTTAGTGCTAGGAACCAATGTTCTACCAACCGGCGAGCAGAGATTT
Organism: Ancistrus triradiatus; assembly: GCA_025084515.1. Lineage (NCBI taxonomy): Eukaryota > Metazoa > Chordata > Actinopteri > Siluriformes > Loricariidae > Ancistrus > Ancistrus triradiatus. Next base: position 319,055 of record JAJAGP010000312.1, read on the forward strand.
CAGATGTGTGCGAAATCCGATTCTGTTTTTCCCAGATGTCATATGTGCTGCCTCACAAAAGGCTCTGAATTCTCAGTGCTTCTGAGGTGGGGCCGAGTCAGTCAAATACAGTAGAACATTACACCTGAATCAATAAAGCCTATACAGGTCATGTCCCTTTGATCAGCATCCATTCGCTTTAATGTCTGAGGTTTTAAGAACTAAAATATTTTTTAAAAAGCAATTAGCAGACACCCTTATCCAGAGCAACTTACAATTGGTACAGTCTTACAATCCAAGCAATTGTGGGTTAAGGGTCTTGCACAAGGACCCAACAGTGACAGCTTGGCAGAGGTGGGATTTGAACCCTGGACCTTATAGGCCAGAGTCAAGTACCTTAACCGCTAGGCTACCACAGTCCCACTTTAAACACCCAGTCACCATCCTGTTTCACAGAACGTAATGCGAAGGTTAAACCTGTACTTACATGTCATTTCCTAGTGTTAGATATGAAAGGTAGCTTATTTCCTGTGCTTATGTCTACAAAATATGATTTGTTAATAATAATTGTCTACAATGTGCCTGATCAGTCATGTAGTCACCCCTTATCTCCGCTCTTGGACTGCATAACATGGCATGCTTTGATGAGGGAACAGCCATAAAGGTTGAGGATCTAGCCATATGAAGTCCAGAAGCTTCCATTACATTTATTTATTTGACCCAACTCTTGGATTTGAACCTTCAACCCCCCGATCAATCCAGTACCTTAACCACAGAGGCCATTATTCCTTATTGAATTTGGAATTATACAGGTTCATGTCCTATATTTAACATGCTGCTGGTCATTATGTCGTCTTAAGCAGTCAATATGAGTTATAAAGACTGATTAAAGACTAAATCTAGGAGCTCTCATGCTCAGTTATTGATTTTGGGTAATACAGATGTGTATGCCTGTTGGTTTTGTATTATACAGATTGAGTCCTATGTCAACATTCTGTCTGTAAGGGATGCAGTATGTGAATAGTCCTGTTATCACATCTTATTTCAATTCTTTAAAGGGAAAATCTTAATTCAGCCCTTTTGTATAAAATCAAGAGATTTCTAAGGCTAGAGGCTCTGATAGCTTGTTCTGGACTTAGGATTGTGTTGATTAATGATATCAGATTTTGTAACAGCCCTCAAGTGGATGTACACTAGTATTAAAGCTAACAGAATCTCCTAAAGAATTATCGTGAATTGTTCCCAATGCAACACGAGTGGTATCATCACGTTATCTCCTTTCTTTGCTGTATTCCATCAGCAGAACCCTTTCATTTGAAAGGACTTGTTTACAGAGGGGGCTGAGCTCTGGGCATCTCTGTGCCTACCCAGTTGTCATAGAAACCGTAGATAAAACTGGAAGTGTTTGAAAAGGTGACAGGTTTATTTGGTAATAAATGAACAGCATGCTTTGCTTTTATCTTCGTAGTTTATATTTGTATTCGTTGTCACATTACACAGAGCTCTTCATAGGGTTTTGTTATTGGCTAAGTGTTTTGAATTCATATGATCTTTTGTTATATTCATTTGTATCTTCTTATTTTAGCCCGGCGTTATACTAATCAGGGATCAGGCTGGGCTGGGGGCATCTGTAGCCTTTCCCAGAATTCATAGTGCATGGGCAAATGCCTTCCCTGGATGTGCCAACAGTCCATCAGTCATGGCGCAGAAGGGGTTGCTTTGGTGTGACCCAAGCTTTCATATGCTAATATTGCTTTAGAATTTTGTTCATACACATTAAATAATAATGATTAAATATGAGTCATTTATTGTTGCAATTTATAATTCACTTATTCATTCTGTCATTTTCAACATAGTTCATCCACTTCAGAGTCATGGGGAGCACAGGGCACAAGATGGGAACCAGCCCTAGACAGGACGCATGCACACACAGACCCAGGCACACTTTAGAGACAATAATTGCCCTAAGGCATTTCTTTGGATTGGACAGACGCAAGGAGATCAAGCAAACTCTACGTCCAGAGTCTGGACGGGGAATCGAACCGGGGATCTCTGGAGCTGTGAGATGGCTGTGCTAACCACTGCACCACCATGCTACCAATAATTATTAAATGATATCCATGCAGAACTTCCAACTGATACAATCCAAGAAATTATGGGTTAAGGACCCAATGGTGGCAGCTTGGCAGAGGTGCTATTTGAACCAAGGGCTGTCTGGACCACAGCTCAGTACCACAACCACTTAGCCACCACAGTCCTTTATTCAAAAACTATTTTGTACTAGTATTAGTGTTATTTTGTGATTTGTATTGATTCGAAGCTTAACGTCTTCCACTCCAGTGGTTCCAGATCCTCGGTCCATCCCCTCTGAACCTTCCTATTGTATACATATACAGGCTGTCTATAAAGCAAGTCCAGCTTTAACATTGTTAATACCTGCGTTGATGTTTGTGTCCCTCACGAGGCTTACATTGAATCGATGCAATGTGGATAAAACTGGGCTTCTTGTGCTTCATATTAATCTGAAAACAGCCTGTCATGTATGTTTGAAGGCGAGTAATAAATGTATTAAAGTGGAATCTTACTTCATAGACACCTTGTATTGCGTTATCGTGTATCTGTGCCATTATTTGAAACGCTTGAGTTTATTAGAGGTATTACAATCCATCGTAAGCAACATTATATGAATATTAATAACATAAATATCCTCATGCATCAGTTACTGCACCTTCATGTCAGTACCTAGAGCTCAGAGAGACTCATTCACTCACTCGCAGTCGCACTGTAACTGCCCGTATCACATTACCGACAGATCAATAGACTGCGAGACACCGATGAAGGAAGAGGGCAGTCTAAGAGATGCTACGGCTCGTTTTTATGTTACACTTACAGTCATGTCACTGCAGCTGCTTCAGATTTATTGACTAACTTTGATCTCGGCCTTACAGTATACATGTTAGGCTTTAAAGAGAAGTTCTTAGAGCAGTCAGTCTGCATGTGCTTTTAGAGGTTAGTGGTTTAGCGGTCAGGTTAGACAATAGATGTGCTGAGTGAGCAATCAGGAATGTGAGTGCATATTTTCCATATAATGATAATGCTTGTGTCATTTGCTCCTCCAATGGCTTCTTTCTTACCTTCCTCAGCTTTGCACGGCGTGCTCTTGGTGTGATTTTTGTAGGCGGCACACTCCTAGGCCAGAGGCTCTACTAGGATCAGTTCCACTTACCATATAGAAGCACTTTAGTTCTACAATTACAGACTGTAGTCCACCTGTTTCTCTACATATTTGATTTTTTCCCCTTTACTATGTTCTCTAATGGTCAGAACTAGAGATGGGTCTGATCCGTTCCTTATATCGGTGTCGAGTCTGATATTGACATCACTCACTCACCGGATATCGGATGATCCACTTATCGATCCAATGTTTGTGTGGAGAATTTTTAAGCTTGAAACTTAAAAAGCAAGACAGCATGATGTAACCTTAAAGAAAGTACCAACAATAATAATCATAATATTAAAGTAAAAAAAAAAACTCCTGTATCGGAATCTGTATCTATATAGACAGTTGTGTGCTGGAATCAGATCTGAACTGAAAATGTGGATCTGCCCATCACTAATCAGAACCTCCACAGGACCAGCAAAGGTCAGGTGCTATTTGGGTGGTGGATCATTCTCAGCGCTGCACTGACACTGATGTGGTGGTGGTGTGTTAGTGTGTGTTGTGTTGGTATCAGTGGATCAGACCCAGTTTTTAAACACTGTGTTCACTCACTGTCCCTTTATTAAACACATCTACCTTATCGCTCCACCTTGTAGATGTAAAATCAGAGACAGTAGCTCATCTGTTGCTGCACAGTTTGTTTTAGTCATCCTCTAATGCTTCATCAGTGCTGACAGGATGCTGGTGGCTGGATAATTTTGGTTGGTGGACTATTTTCAGTCCAGCAGTGACACTGAGATGTTTAAGAAGTCCAGCAGTAGCCCTGGTCCTGTCGTGAACAGCCATTGATGCTGAAAGCAAAGTTAAATAAAATTAACAAACAAACTATAAAGATAGCGTGCCCATGACCAACCCAGGTTACAGGACTAGTGAGTGAGTGAGATCCTCAGCAAAGAAGCAAAAGCCGACATTATGCTTGAGGATTACATAAATATTTCCTTCTTCACATCCTCTAATACCTCAGAAACACACACACAGTGCACTCATGCTACTTATTCCCTCCCTCTTACTCAAGCACTCAGCACTCTGGGCTACTTCATGTCTTACCAGGCTGCAGAGGCTTATATAGAGCAGCTAAATTATTCACCCTCTTAGAGTGGCTCTGACCTACCAGGTGGATTTATTCATGTACATGTACCAGTTCTGACCGTGTCAGAGTCCGCGCCGTACTAATCACAGGTCATTAATGAAACGCATAACAGAGATTATGGTTGTATCTTCCGAGGATGTTTTTCTTTCAGGAGACGTTGCACTCCACCCTCTAACTGCTCTACTTTACTTTGAAACCATGCCCTCATGCTGGTCCTCATTTCAGAACCCACTCAGTGAATGATCAGTCTTTCAGTGCACACAGAGATCAAAATGAAAGGGCAGTTATGGAGTATTCCATATAAAAAATATAGCCTTATATGCTAAAAAAATGCTATTTTTTTAACCTAATGTCAGCCTAATACACTCATACACTGGGGATCAAAAGCCTAAGGAGGGAATGCTTCTGTTTAGCATTTTCTCTAATTTAATACAATGTTTTTATTACATTTCTATAACAGTATAACAACTTGAGTGAAGAAATACATGCATTTCCAAATTGACTAGTATTTGGCATGTTCCCCCTTTTGCGGGCGGCCCAGTGGCTCGCCTCACAGCAAGAAGGTCTTGGGTTTGATTCCAAGTGGAGAGACCTGGGTCCTTTCTGTCTGGAATCTGCATGTCCTCCCCGGGTCCACGTGGGTTTACTCTGGGTACTCCGGTTTCTCCCAAGACTGTGTGTGTTAGGTTAATTGGAGTTTCTAAAGTGCTCTTAGTGTGTGCATGAGTGTGTGAGTGTATATGCCCCACAAAGGATTGGCGTCCTGTCTTGTGCCCTATATTGCTGGCTAGGCACCGGCTTTCCTGCGACTCTGACCAAGAATTAAGCAGCTAAAAAAATTAATAAATGAATGAATTAATCCACATGGACTCCACAAATTTGTGTAAACTCTGATAATCCATGTTACGATCTGACAATATTCCAAAGAGCATCCTGTAACATTACTGAATGCCCTGCTTTCTCTGTCCCCCATAAGTGCTCATTGGGCTTTAGATCAGGTGACTGTAGGGGAAAGTCCATGCCAGTCAGCACTCCATGCTCTTCTTTGGTCTTCAAGTAGTTGTTGCAAAGCTTTGAGGTGTGTTTTGAGATGTGTAGTTTAATCCTTGTTCATTAAGATCCACTCAAGCATTGTCACTAGTGCTCTCAGAAGTTTGGCCCCCGCTGTATATACAGAGTGTTCCATAAGTCCAGCATCATAGGGTTAAGGTTTATTTTTATTATACCACAGTTAGTTCCAACCCGCAATCTGATTTTCTGAGAGACGTTCTAGCCATTATCTGACCGATGCTTTATTAGTATTACTTCACAACAGGAGCAACCCTAGACAGGGCGCCAATCTATCGCAGGGCGCATACATACACTCACACACACACACACACACACACACACACACACACTCTGGACACTTTAGAGACACCAATTGACCTAACATGCATGTCTCTGGACTGTGAGAGGAAACTGAAACCGGAGTACCCAGAGTAAACCCAGGCGGACACGGGGAGGACATGCAGACTCCAAACACAAAGGACCGGGGACCTTCTCGCTGTGAGTTGGCAGCGCTACCCACCGAGCCACCATGCTGCCCATAGTGTATATAATATATAAATAATGGTGACGTATTTCCATTTACTGAAAGCATTGGAAATTTGTTTGTTTGAAACACCTCTAATGGAAACCTAATGGCTGTTGAAGTCCATCAATAAATGTGCTACTACACGCTGCAAATTCAATACCATCACACTCTAATATACAGCCTTGTTGAAGATGCAGACATGAGAAATAGTTTTTCCAAAGGGACCGGACATATTAAAGCATTGCATTGCTACACATGTAGTTCTGATGTTGTCTGCGCAGGCATTTTTGTCAAAATTATGAAAACAAACAGCTGTGTATTATCATTGATCTGAGGATTGATCTGATAAATCAGTGGATTTTTGTGGATTTCCCAAAAGACCAGTCAAAAATTTCATAACCATTCACACATAATTAATCATTAGTAGCCCTGCAGTAGGGTTTTTTTTTTTTTTGTAAAAACATATATATATATATATATTTGAAGATACAACCAAGTCATCTTGTTACTAGTGCATGGTTTCCAAACTTCCAAACCCCATGGACAGTTACCATTAGAAGCCACATGGCAGTGTGGAAATATCTGTATGAGATATCTAAAAACCCTGATCATCAGTTAATACATTATAAATTCACCCATAGGAGGTACCCAACTCCCCAGAAACCTCCCAGGATCATTTATGCATATGTACTGGGAATGTCCTGATGTGGTTAGATTTTGGAAGCAAATATCCCTGACCTTAAGTGATGTGCTTGAGGCGAGGATCAAACTTTCACAGACTTTAATTCTGCTTACTGATGACTCCTCCCTAGACATTTCTGCCCAACAGACTCTGCAGCCAAACAAATATTGTCCTTGGAATGGCAACCGCCACAAACCTTGCCTTGTCAGCAGTGGGCCAACTCTTTTTGAAATTGTTCTGATGGTGGGTTCCGTGGCTCAAATGCATGCAACCAACCCTAAGACTCTCTGGAAGTGGGATAAGGCTTATAATCTAGGTAAGGAGAGACTGCAGGGTGGCTGATTGTTTGGGTGTTGACTTTTTCTTTCTCCTTTTTTATATGATTTGTATTTGTAAGGAGAGATTCAGGGTGGGGATTCTTGGGGTCACCTTTGGGTAGATAAGAATGGGAACTTAGGGATAAATGACTAAAGTGTATTGCAATTATGGACAGTTATATTATTATTACACTAATAATATCAACAGTAATTCTCATTTGGCTACACTTATAATGGCGTAAGGTCTGGCGCTGGCCATGTATAATTATTGGGAAAGTGTCCATATAAACGGACAATGTGTACCTTATGTGGTTAATTAATTTATGTTGCTTGTTATGCTTTTAAATGAATAAATACTGTATATACCCTGCAGTAGTCGCCCTGTCCTGTCACCCTGTCCTCCCTTATTTCTATCACTTTTATGAAATGCTTTTCGTTACCTCCAGATACTAACATCGTTCACATTGTTGTTGTTGTTGTTACCACAAGGTCCGGAACGTCATCATTTACATATTAAGTACTAGGGGTGGGTATCGAGAAAGTCTGTACGATACGATATGCATCACGATACATGGATCACGATACAATTATATCACGATACGTTGCAATACGATGCATATTGTGATATTCCAGATAGTGCACTGGAAATATAAAAACAGCTGAAATTCAAGTTATGGTGTACGATCTGAGTTTCCTTAATAAATCACATCACAGTGATAATTCAGCGGACAAATTGAACCACAACACTGTACTGCGACATCTACAGGAGCGGAGATTGTAGTTTACACCACATTTAAAATGTGTTTTGTCTTCCTTCAAAAAAAATTTTGAGATGAAAACCAGTGTAGTATATCACGAAAATAAATACTGCGATACATTGCTGTACCAATTTTTTAACACAGCCTTTTTAAGCACTGTGTATAATGAAAGGATAGGTCTTTTTAATAGACCAGTACTCAACAAAACTACTGTTTATCAGTATGTGTGATCTTTTTATCCATCTATTATTCTGATTTACAATATGTTGAAGGAAGGCATGGTAACTTTTTGTTCTCCACATTCAGCATTATAAACAAAAGTAAGATTTAAAGATTTTTAATAGCTGTCCATAATCAGAAAGAATTTCATTCAAATAAAAAAGCTAGTCTCACAAACCCTTATCATAAGGGACTACAAACTGGCAAACATGCTTAAACAAAATAGCACGGACGCTATGCTACATGTTGTAATGGATTCCCCTCCAGCCATCTCACTTTGCTCCCTTGTCCTTGTAATACTAGCACAATTAAACTCTTGCACCACTGCCAAGAAGAGCACAGGCTATCACAGTCTCTCTTGGACTGGATCCGGCCTTTTAGTGCTGCAGTCTGTCACGGCAAGGGCACTGCTCTGACCGTTAGCAGATTTATGCATTTGTCCGTGTGTGTGTGTGTGTGTGTGTGTGTGTGTGTGTGTGTGTGTGTGTGTGTGTGTGTGTGTGAGTGAGAGGGAGATTTGGGTCTTCCATGCCAGTTATGAAATATTGACCACATGGAGATCCTGCTCTTTTTCAGCCACACTTCTTAGCCTCTCTGTTTCTTTCAAGGCCATAATGATTTGTCGATGATTATCACTCGCACTGAAATAGAGAGCAGTGCAGGAGACGTGGCTGCAGTACTCTCAGATACCACCGGACACTGAAGTGGCAGCAGAGAGGCATGATGATAATGCATTGATGCGTCTAAAAGCATTCACGCCATTCAGTGCTCCCTCTCTGCTCTGATCAAGAGCATGTTAAAAGCAGGCTTGGCTTGAGTTACGAGCAGCCAGGAAATGTATTCATCCCACAAGAGACTGGTGGAGCAAAGTCAATTATGGAAGAAGGGAAAAGTGCATTTTACAGAGTTATCGTCTGGGCTATGTGTCAGAAATCTAAAGAGTCTTTCTCAGTGTCTCCAGTGCATGCGTTTTTGTAACCAAAATACAACCCCAAATCAGAAAAGGTTGACTAGTTGAAAAATGCATGGACGTCGCTGGAAAAGATGTTGTCTTGAAGGCAGCATATGTTGCTCTAAAATCTCTCAGTGCACACTCACTGACAAAAAATAACACAGTGGGACTGTGGAAACCTAGCGGTTAAGGTACTGGACTCTGGCCCAGAAGGTCCAGAGTTCAAATCCCACTTTTGCCAAGTTGCCACTGTTATGTCCTTGAGCAAAGCCCTTAACGAACAATTGCTTGGATTGTAAGACTGTATTAATTGTAAGTCACTCTGGATAAGGGTGTCTGCTAAATGCTTTAAAATGTAATGTAAATGTAAATGTAAATGTAAATAAAGCACCCAGACATAAATTGCTGCAAAACTCGGCAGGCAGTTCTGTCGCAGGCAGATACCACAGATTGCCACAAGAGGGTTTAAAAGTGCTTCCCCTGCCCTATAAAAAGGCTATCATGGGCTAATTTTGGGTAGTCTACCTCTTGGTGAGAGATTGTTTACTGCTAGACATGCCTCTATGACACATTTGCCCACAGCTGGGCCTGTAGATCCTGCACACTCGTAGGTTGCTGAAGCTGGTGTCCCAGCTGGTCCCCAAAATGCTGGATTGGTGATAAAACTGGTGACCAGGCAGGAAAAGGCAGGTCTGGAATCTGGTGGAGACATTCCTGGGAAACCCTGCTGTGTGTGGGCAGGCAGTATACTGGTCCTTCTCAAAAAATTAGCATATTGTGATAAAGTTAATTCTTTTCCGTAATGTCATGATAAAAATTAAACTTTCATATATTTTAGATTCATTGCACACCAACTGAAATATTTCAAGTCTTTTATTGTTTTAATACTGATGATTTTGGAATCTCACAAAATGAGCATATTTTCACATTATTCACATCCGACCAATAAAAGAAAAGTGTTTTTTAATACAAAAAAAAGTCAACCTGTCAGATATTTATGTTCATTTATGCACTCAATGACTTGGTCGGGAATCCTTTTTGCAGAAATGACTGCTTCAATGCGCGTGGCATCCCGAGGCAATCAGCCTGTGGCACTGCTGAGGTGTTATGGGATGCCCCAGGAGGTGCTTTCGATAGCGCCTTTTAAGCTCATTCAGGGAGTGTTGGGTCTTGCGTCTCTCAACCTTCTCTTTACCTCGTCGACTATCCCACAGATTCTCTATCGGGTTTCAGTTTTCAGGAGAGTTGGCCGGCCAATGAGGCACAGTAATACCATGGTCAGTAAACCTTATCGCTCGCTTTCTTACGTACATTTACGCTTTGACAGGTCGGGCGTTCGTTCTCCCGCTTTTCGCTCATCTGAGCTAGCATTCGCAGTGTCCTTATAATGAGGGTGTAACCCTATGTGTCATTTAATTATGCAATTTACCCGAGTGGTTTTGGCACTGTGAGCAGGTGCCAGGTCGTTGCTGAATGAAATCTGAACTCTTCATCTCCATAAAGCTTTCTCCGTTCACGCGCAGATGGGAAGCATGAGTGCTCCAAAATCTCCTGATAGCTAGATGCATTGACCCTATTGCCCTTGATAAAACACGTAGTACCCAACACCAGCGAGCTCATATTGGCACCCCAGACCATCATTGACTGTGTCAGTGGTGTACATGACACTGGACTTCAGACATTTTGGCAGTTTCTCTCTTTTCTCCAAGTCTTCCTCCAGTACTTCTGGCAACCCTTGATTTCCAAATGACATGCAAAGTATCTGCTTGCTTTCATCCGAAAAAAGTACTTTGGCCCACTGAGCAACAGTCCAGTGCTGCGTTCTCTGTAGCCCAGGTCAGGCGCTTTTCTGGCCGCTGTTTCTGGTTCAAAAGTGGCTTTGACCTGGGGAATGCGGCACCTGTAGCCCATTTCCTGCACACGCCTGTGCACGGTGGCTCTGGAACGGCCCTTCTCCACAATCCTCCTCAGGTCCGGTCACCTCTTCTCATTTGTGCAGCGCGTTTTTTCTGCCACACTTTTTCCTTCCCACAGACTTCCCACTGAGGTGGCCTTGATACAAGCACTCTGGGAACAGCCTATTCGTTCAGTAAATTCTTTCTGTGTCTTTACCCTCTTGCTTGAGGGTGTCAATGATGTCCTTCTGGACAGCAGTCAGGTCGGCAGTCTTACCCATGATTGCGGTTTTTGTAGTAATGAACCAGGGCTGGGAGTTTTCAAAAGCCTCAGGAATCCTTTTGCAGGTGTTTAGAGTTAATTTTGTTGATTCAGATTATTAGGTTAATAGCTCGTTTAGAGAACCTTTTCATGATATGCTAATTTTGTGAGGTTTTTTCATGAGCTGTATGGCCAAAATCATCAGTATTAAAAACAATAAAAAGACTTGAAATATTTCAGTTGGTGTGCAATGAATCTAAAATATATGAAAGTTTAATTTTTTATCATGACATTACGGAAAAGAATTAACTTTATCACAATATGCTAATTTTTTTAGAAGGACGCCAGTACTCCTGAAAATTGCCAATTGGAAGCCCATGAGAGGCAGCACATGTGATGCAGGGTGTCCTGCACATAATCGCTGAGGTTGTTAGTGTTCCTCATATCACTAATAGGGGTGACCCAATGTGTATGAGATGTGGCTCTCCCCAGGTCATCACACCCAGCAGTTGGGGCAGTGTGTGTTGCTCCCTGGCAAAGGCGAAGGATTGAAGTCTCACCAATGAGGCGTCCATACTCAAACACGATCCCAAATAGAACCTGGAGTTGATTCCATTCTTCCATTTCTTCCATAAAGATCCGGAATACTGATTGGTTCTGACACCACGATAACGTTTCCACTGTGTGATGGTCCATCCCAAATAAAATTACCAAATTCTATAACCAAATCATGATTATAATCACCAAAAATTGTGTTGTTGTGGGTGGGGTTGTGTGGTTCTTTATTGTGTGTTTTTGATGGTTCAAGAAGCGGCTGTGTGTAGGTGTGGTTAGGTTTGATTAGAAAAGTTTTGGGGTGCGGATGTTGTGGGAGGGTGGGGGATGAGGTAGAGGGGAGTTTAGGGTGATGGTTGGGTTGGTTGAGGTACAGTTTTTGATAATTTCTGTGGTTGTCTGGTGGGGTGAGTGTGGGGGGGCGTGGTTTGTTGTGGGTGGTTGGGTTTTGGTTTATGTTAGTGATGGTTTTTGTGGGGTGGATGGTTGTTATTGTGGTTTTGGTTGGTGGCGTGGGAGATTATCATAGGAGGTGAGGGGGTTGTAGGTCGGTGGTTGTTAAGGGTGATTGTCGGTTTTGGGTGGGTAATCCTTTTAAGGCTCGCCACCAAAATCCATCTATATCCAAATCATCAGATTATAATCAGCTCTTTGACCTTACCTGTTTGAAATCGCTCACTGGTTTTTGTAGATATACTAGCTATGGTATACTTACTTCCTTGTACTTATATACTTAGAAGACCTAAATGTGCACCTGTCCCGCAACTTTTATTGTTGCCTGCCTTGAATGCAGGAATGGTGTTTGTATAACAAATTAAATGTAAATTTGAACAGAAAACATACCTTGGGTTCATATTGTCTGCAACTAGACCAGAAAAATTCAAAGTAAAATCTAAGGAACACTGTTTTTTTTAACTGCATTTTCCATACTGTCCTGTCTCTTTTTTCTGATTTGCGGTTATACAATCTGCTTCTTACTGATATCTAACCCTGTTTTCATCATGTTTCTCTTCTTTTCCTTTTCCCTTTCAAACCCTTCAAACCTACACCTTTACCCACCACAACTTTTCTTCCTCTGGCACCCACATATGATCATCACATGGAACCTCTGCCTTTTCTGGTCCATCTCCGCCTAACCCAACCCAACTCCCTTTCCCTCTTACAGCTAAGCGTCCTCTACAGCAGCGTCCTCGGCAGTCCCTGAGCGGCTCACTGTTGCCGGGAGTCTCACTGGAAGTGCCTCCTGTTGACCCTGCTCATGTACGGCTGCTTGGGCACACTGGGATGGTGCTCTCCCTCTAACCGCATCACGGTCATGGGTCTCGGATGACCACGGTCATGCCTACTTCTCTATGGCGACCAAGCCCGGCTCTACCACGACAGTCCGTTGCTCTCTAATGGATACGTCTATATCCCCCGTGGCCTTCCTGGTCATGCTCTACATTGTCTACCTGGTGGAGTGGCTGGCACTGCTACTCCCAAAACAGCCAACCTTGCCAAAGTGGAGATCAGCCAGGTGTACGACAGGATCCAGCGCCTGCAGCAGGCAACTCCGTGCATCTGGTGGAAGGCCATCAGCTATCACTACGTACGGAGGACCAGGGCAAGTTCACACGCTACCGCAAATGGTGGAACGCCTACCCCACCAGCCAGTAGTAAGTATAACCACGAAAAGGTCAACACACACATACGCCCGCAAGCTCTGAGTTTGACTACTCGCGGCACGGCGTCAAGGACGTGTCCAAGAGCTGCAAGGTTTTGCTGGACCATCCGGTCACACCGGTTACGCTTCACCAAGTGCTTCAGCTTTGCCAGCGCACGTGCGGGAGACTGCATATCTGACTCAGCGAGCAAGGTTCTTCGGAGACAACGAAGGTCTGGATGACTACATGGAAGCGCGGGAGGGGATGCACCTGAAGAATGTAGACTTTAGGGAGCACATGCTGGCATTCCCAGATCCTGCGCGGCCACCGTGGTACACACGTCGCTGTGTCTACTGGCTGGCATCTGCCCTGTTGCTTTCCTGGCCACTGCGAGTAGTGGTCGAGTACCGCACAGCCTACGTCCACTACCACGTGGAGAAGCTGTTTGGTGAGAACGAGGACGCTAATGAAAATGAAAACAGAGACACTTACCAGTCAGGCTTTGAGCGTGGCACGGGAGGTCCCACTCTGCACGTCATATCCAGGGTCAACACGGTAGACATCACCGAACTTGAGTGGCACATTCGCTGCAACCAGCAGATGGTGCCCAGTTACTCAGAGGCCTTGCTGATGGACTTCGATATCAACCCAAATACGCCCCTGTCCATCGCCATGGCGGCCCAAATTAGACGCAACTCCAGCTACTTCCTCCAGAGCTGCCCTCGGTGCCGGAGGTCCACAAGCAGCTCGTCACTGCCTTCCTGGGTCAGAGGGAACGTTGTTGTAGGGGCGAACTCATTCCCCATCAGGGCTGGAGGAAGGCTGGCTCTCAGCCATAGCGGCTTTTCCCTTGGGCGTTTGCACACCAACCGAAATCGTCACACCTGCCTGTTTCACTCGAGAAGTCTTGGAGGAATGGGTGGAAGAGGAGAGGACGGAGGTGGCTTCCTGGGCTTGGGGTTCCGTGGGTCAGCTGAGGAAAGACAGGGTGTTCTGGAGGTTGAAGGATTGGAGGATGAGGAGAATGGTGAGGTTGAGGAGGAAAGGCAGGCCCAAGGAGGCCAGCAGGAGAATGGAGAGGTCAGGGGAGAGGAGAGAGACAGGCCACCAGCCTATCAAGATGCTCTGTACTTTCCTGTCTTGATCATTCACGGAGAAGAGAGCTGTCATGGCGAGCGGGACATTGATACGGGATAATGGCTGGGACCGAGGTGAAGAATGTAGACAGGAAAGTTTGCACCGGAAGGCATGTAGAGGGCCCTCAGGTAGGTGAGACTAAACAGAGACAGAGCCCAAGTGTTGATCTGAAGAAAATTGAGTTTTTACAGAAGTAGATTGAAGCCTGAGAGATTCTTCTGGGAGAAGAAAATGTTTTCTGATGCTAAGAAGGAAAAGAGGCTAGTAATGATGACCTCAGATGTCCCTGAATGTATAAGAATGTGGTAAGGTTTAAGGTGGCGTTCAAAAGTTTGGAATCGCTGAAACATGACAATGTTTTATTCACATATGAGTGCAATTCCCAAATTTTAGCTCAAGTCCACTCAATTTTTGACTCAAGTCCTAATGGAAGAAAATTAGTTATGCTTATTTGTTATTAGAGCAATCTTTGTAGCCGGGCTAGCCCAGCGGATCACTAGGGTTGGGTGTCAAAGCCCGGTTCTGAAATTTCAAGAACTGGCTATCCGTTAGAAAAATAGAACTTTGATTCCACTTCTCAGTTTGTACTAATGCATTTTATTCCCTCAAATAAAAACAGCTGTGAATAATGGCAAAAATTCGTCTGTATTAAGGAGGGTACAAACAGTGGTGCTTGAAAATTTTGTGAACCTTTTATCATTTTCTATATTTCTAAGTCCTAAATTAGATAAAGAGAACCCAGTTTGACAAATGAGGCAAAAAATATTATACTTGGTCATTTCTTTCTTTATTGAGTATGTGAACCTTTGCTTTCAGTATCTGGTGTGACACCCCCCTGTGCAAGCAATAACTGCAACTGAAACTTTTCCTGTAGCTGTTGAACAGTCCTGCCCACCGGCTTGGAGGAATTTTAGAAGCCCATAACTTTTTTTAACCTTATTCTTCTTTAACTATTCTTTGGTAGAACGACTTGTGTGCTTAGGGTCGTTGTCTTGCTGCATGACCCACCTTCTCTTGAGATTCAGTTCATGGACAGATGTCCTGACATTTTCCTTTAGAATTCCCTGATATAATTCAGAATTCATTGTTCCATCAAGTTCCATCAAAGCCGTCCTGGCCCAGATGCAGCAAAACAGGGGCCAAAACCACCATGATACTACCACCACCATGTTTCACAGATGGGATAAGGTTCTTATGCTGGAATGCAGTGTCTTCCTTCCTTTCTCCAAACATAATCCAAGCAATGTTCTTTTTGGAGAGCAAGGGCTTTTTCTCCTTGCAACCCTGCCATGCACACCATTGTTGTTTCAGTGTTCTTCTGATGGTGGGACTCATGAACATTAACATTAGCCAATGTGAGAGAGGCCTTCAGTGGCTTAGAAGTTACTAACTCTGGGCTCCTTTTGTGGACCTTGCCAACTATTGCTCTTGGAGTGATCTTTGTTGGGTCGGCCACTCTTGCGGAGGGTAACAATGGTCTTGATTTCCTTCATTTGTACACAATCTGTCGGACTGGTAGATTGGTGGAGTCCAAACTCTTTAGGGATGGTTTTGTAACCTAGTTCCAGTCTGGATGGGCAGCAATTAGGGAAAGAAGAAAGTGCGTACAGGTGCCGGGGCTGGTGAGGAGGTGGGGCGACGAGACAGGGGGGGGTGGACTCCCCCGGAACGGTAAAACTGCATGAGAGGAGCGAGAGTTTGTAAAGTGTATACAACCAGGGAAAAATTGCCGAGGGTTACACGTAGCTAATGAGGAGAGAAACCGATTGGGAGAAAGGAAGGTCGGAGGAGAAATAAGGAGTAGGAGGGGGTAGGGGTATAAGATGGGTAAAAGAGGAGAAGACGTGGGGTGCAATGCCCACTCTTGCGGAGGGTAACAATGGTCTTGAATTCCTTCATTTTGTACCCAATCTTGCTGACGTAGATTGGCTTGGAGTCCAAACTCTTTAGGGATGGTTTTTTGTAACCTTTTCCAGTCTGATGGGCAGCAACAAGTCTTTCTTCTGAGGTCCTCTCAGAACTCTCCTTTGGTTCGTGCCATGATACACTTTCACAAACATGTGTTGTGAAGAGCAAACTTTGATAGATCCCCGTTCCTTAAATAAAACAGGGTCCCCACTCACACCTGATTGACATCCCATTGAAAACACTGATTGAAAACACCTGACTCTAATTTCACCTTCAAATTAACTGCTAATCCTAGAGGTTCACATACTTTTGCCACTCACTAATATGTAATATTGGATAATTTTCCTCAATAAATAAATGCCCAAGTATAATATTTTGTCTCATTTGTTTAACTGGGTTCTCTTTATCTACTTTTAGGACTTGTGTGAAAATCTGATGATGTTTTAGGTCATATTTATGCAGAAATATAGAAAATTCTAAAGGGTTCACAAACTTTCAAGCACCACTGTATCTGCCAGGGCTGGTGAGTAATGAAATCATGTAAGTCATCACGTATTGTTTTGATACATTTCGCTAAAGCGTTAGTGGAAGATGGACACTCAATAGCGCTCAAAAGTTTGGCTCCACTTTGAAAGAAAATGAAAAGGCGAAATGTAATATGTATGGAAAGTTGATCTGTTGTTATACCTAAACATCTGGCATATTTTTTCACCATTATGGAATCTATAAGAACCACAATCGATAATCAGAATCAGAATAAAATGCAAAAGATACCCAACCCTATTTATCACCATTAATATGTTCAATAAAACAAACCTCATACCTTGGGATGCAATTTCCTACAATTTCCTTCTTACGTTTCACCCAAACAAGGAGTGACACAGTGGTTAGCACTGTCTCCTCACAGCTCCAGAGACCCGGATTCCAGTCTCTCCCTAGCTGATACCTATGTGGAGTTTGCATGTTCTCCTCATGTCTGTGTGGGTACTCCAGTTTGCCCACTTTTCAAAGGCATGTATTAAGTTAATTGGCATCTCTAAAGTGTCCCAGTGAAAGTGAGTGAGTGAGTGTGTGCTTGTGCCCTGGTTGGCTGATTGATTCCCGCTTTGCACACTGGCCCCCATCAACCCTGAGTTGTACTTAACAGTATGGAAAGTGGGGTGAGAGTGAAAAACAGGGACTCTGGAGTGGCAGAGATGTCCTAATACACTGGTCCACCATTCACAGAGAACTGGGTTCTACCTGGCAGTGCTACAGTAGAGTCATTGCAGTTGGACTCACTCCAAAAGTGACTCCTGCCAGCTTCGTGATGGACATGGATCCTGTCCAGAGCATCTGTGCCTTGTGTTCTCTGAGGTTAGGCATCACAGCTACACAGAACCTGACCAGTTAAAGTGGGGTTAAAACGTAAAAAATAAGAAACCTGTCAATCTATTATTATTTTTAATGAAGGCACCAGATTGCCAAGGTTAAGACCAAATTTCAGTGCTGATCTGAAAAGTCACTCAAAGAACAAGACCGTTTCATACCTGGAGAATAAGAGATAAAGTTAAAATGGGTTAATAGCCACATGACTTTAAATTGGAATGGAGGGAATGATCGACGAACTCTAGGGAGCTCTAATGGGATGAAGTAAAGTCAAAGAAAAATGTCCTACACCTCTGAGAAGGTGTGGATTGAAAATGATGCTGAATATCTTCAAAAACTTGCTGCAAATAGACAACAGATGAACGAATGTAAAGTTGGGTGGAATAAACGTTACCCAATGCAATGTCTTAGTGATTCCAAACTTTTGAATGCTCAATGCGATATCTCTGGGTCAGCAGATAAGGACTGACCAGTTAGAAAATTCAAACAAGCATGAGTATCTTTAAACGCTATTGTATTATTTCATACCTTGCTGTAGCAACTTCCAAACTGGGAAAAAAAAAGCCTTATCTGGCTATATTTCATTTTAGAAGTAATTGTAGTTCACATGGTAAGTTGGACCACTGCACCTGATCACTTAGCGAAGACATTCCAGACCAAATGACTTTTACAGAACAGATGTAGTCCAAGTCCATGCAATATTTTGCATCGAATCATGAGTGTAACAGTAGTTACTTAATTAATTTCCTTAAATAAATGAGAGCAGACAGAAACAAAGCCAAACGTTCTCAGGGGAAAAAGATTTTTTAAAGAGAATGAAGGAGTGAGCATGTCCGCTCGAGTGTAGTCCTTGCTGTTTGCATTTGTGCTTCCCATTGTATTGTGTCATCATTTTTTAAATTGCTTTGGTGCTCATGTCTTCTTTCTGCCTTAAAGGTGTTTCTATTCAGCTCTGATTATATAGCTATAATAAAGCATTACTCACACACATAGATGTACGGTTCGAGGATGGTCTAAAGACAAAGGACCTCATTCATGAAACCTTCATAAAACCTTCCTAATTATACGTAAAATGGACCCGATTCATGAACGCTGCATAAACACCAGATTTATTAGTAGAACGTCCGTGAATACCACTCATTCGTAAATCGGGCACATATTCACGTTCCTTTATAGGTAGCCTACAATTACCATAATCCACACCCACGAATAACAAATGACGACCGAGAAACAGCAGAAATGCTCAAAAATCCTCAGAAATCAATGTTTTATTGAACAAATGTTGGTTCATGCTGGGTGACGTGCACAGACCTGCTCTGTACAGCTCCCACAAACCACTTTATAACTTTTGTCACAAATACTTTGAGTTTTATTTCGCTTGCAGTGTCTATTCACTTGGCACTGATTCCTTTACTTGGCAATTTGCTGCTCTGGTAGCCTGGGATAACAGAAAGCCGGCATTTTCATGTGATCTATAAGAAGTTCTATAAGAACCTATAAGTTTTTTCACTAATTTTAGAAAGCTGTATCACTGCATTTGGTAAATCATAAACCTTGGAGTTTTTATGAGATGTTTTCTGAGCTAAACAGTAGCTTTGTTGTCATGGTAACTACCAACATGCTGGAATGAAAGGTAAACAGCTGGATTGGGGAGACAAGGCGCCATTCATAAAGTATACGGACAAAATAGCTGCAGTGATTTTTTGAGGTATAAATGACCTGAATATTTTTGTGCTTTGTAATATTCATTTCATAACAAATTTTTTTATTAATTTCTGAATTCACTGGGTTACCAAGCTGATCCGTCTACAGTCTTAAGAATGTGATTGATCTTTTTGGAAGGGTAGCAGCCAAAAAATCACGTTTCCGGAAGGGAAACAGGGTGGAAAGCCTAAGATATGCTAAAAGTCACAAATGTTGGAATGAAGATAATAACATTTCGGACTAAAATATGCTCTAATATAATCCACAAAATAGTCCACAATATAGTGTAATTTTGTTTACTTTTCTGTTTTTTAAGTATTAAATTAGTCTTTTGTCACTTGAATTCAGGTTCAGTCATTTAAAATGACACTTTTGATGTATTTCAGAGGTACGCCCACTTTAGGCATCATCTGGACCAGGTGTAGATTCTTACTCCAAATTTTGGTATTACGAACATTTTCATGAACGCAGCAATTTAGGGAAAAAGTGTTTCACGAACGATTTACGTGCAACTTCGTTCTGCTCACGTTTCATGAATGAGGCCCAAAGTGTGTAAATGATGAACAGTATGACACTGGTACTAAATAATAATGACATTTCAAAACTGTTCATGTGTCTGCTTGAATAATGGCGGCTCCTTTAAGTTTATACAATGCTACAATCTTTTATTGTATATGGATGATTCAATTAGAGCAAAATAATAAATATGAATGACTGTCACTAGTGAAAAGCACATGATTGCCTAAAAACACCAGTCATGATCCTGAACTACACTGTCCAAAAATTAATATCTACACAAACATCGAGGTTTATGGATGTAGCACCCGGCACCTAGCACTTAGCGTAGACTCAGAAACAAGCACAACTAGTCATCTGCTTTACAAACAGTGCAGGAAATGGTGTGAAGAAGGCTAACCGATGAGACGCTAATCTTCAAACAATGTAGCAGCAAGATCTAGACGGGCAACAACACAAGGACTTTGCAAATTCAGACTGCTTTTAATCTAGTTACTGCTACTGGTAGCACTGAGCATTAGTATTTCTATGGTGATGATGATGAAAGTGGTTATGGTGAAGGTCATATCAATAAAGTCAAACGATTAGCAATGCGTTGCTTGTGGAGTGATTTGTGCAACACATTTACATTTAGTCATTTAGCCGACACCCTTATTCAGAGCAACTTACAACTGACACTCTTATAGTCCATGCAGTTGTAGGTTAAGGGCCTTGGTCAAGGAGGTGGAATTTGAACCCTGGACCTTTTGGTCCATAGTCCAGTACCTTAACTGCTGTACAAAAGACCACAGTCCCAAAAAGAGAAAAAGGCTTCAGCTATTTAGAGTGACTTACCACTGAAACAATCTTACAATCCAAGTGATAGTGGGTTAAGGGTTCTTATTCAAGGAACCAATAACAGGGCAAACTAACTTGGCACCCCCATGACCTTCTGGACATCAACTCCAAGGACAAAACTGTTACTTTTTTAACCACTCGGCCACCATAATCAAACATGAGATCTAAGTAATACTTGGTCATCATTCCTTTTTAGGCACAGTAATATAACGGAAAGACACACAAACATGACTTCCTAAAACATAGTTATTTAAGAATGGAGTACGGGGTTGTTTGTTTTTTATTGCCACAACTGCATCCACAAAATTAGACTTTGGACCTGGAGAAAACCCCAGCTAACTGTGTAATCCCATTTATGGATGGATTACATTTTACATTTATGTCATTTAGCAGATGCCCTGATCCAGGGCGACTCACAACGTATACAATTTCATACAGTTGTGGGTTAAGGTCTTGCTCAAGGACCCAACAGTGGCAGTTTGGCACAGGAGGAATTTGAGCCCTGGACCTTCTGGTTCATAGTCCAGTACCCTAACCGCTAGGCTACCTTAGTCCCAATTCCAATTTGTCTTGAAGGCATGTGATGGAATTACCCATAGAAAATGAAAAACACAAAAGAGATCTCTATATTATCTATAATATCGCTATGGTTTCACAAGTACAAAACACTACCGGTAACGTAGTCACACACTCGAAGGACAGAATTCCGCTCTTAAACTCCCGCCTCTGCTCATGGATCTGCAGCATTGATTGGCTGTTTACAAGTCTGACTTGTTTCAGATGGTCACATGATCAGACCAGTCTGGCCCCACATTACAGAAGGCTTTTGTCTACCAGTTTAGTGCTGTGCTATGTCAGATTCTTTACATGACATCACCTCAACCTCAAAGGCCCTATTTTGTTAGTAACACTAATTTGTACAGCTTCTTCTGACATAACAGTACAAAATCTGTAAAACGAAAGCAAAATGGAATATACAAAGTGGAAGTGAAAAACTCTTGGAGATTTCATTTCATTAAGCAGAGTATGGGAATAGCTGGAATGTGATTTGTTTTGCAGTTTGTTTCTTGAGGTATTAATATCTCTGTATATTAAAACTATCTTCTTTCACTTGCCTCTCCCTCATATAATCTGGGCATGAAGGGCAGTGCTGTTGTAATCACTGTCCTAATGACAAATGAGACAGAGAGAGACAATATTTGCACACCTGAGAGAAACAGCAGCTTGGTTGCACTAGAATTTACTAGTAGGCATATGGGGGACGGACAAGGACACGAGACTGCAGTGATAAAACTACAGAGCATGGAGGTAATGGTCAGTGCTTCAGAGATGAGTTGCACATTTTAATGGAAAGGTGTTACGCATGTGATCCCTGAGAAATGCTACGAAATCATTTGGCATCAGTTCATAAGAATTGTGTTCACTTTTCTGCAGTGAAGTGAAAAGAAGTATACATGAAAGTGTATTAGGTTTAATGTTTGATGTCACTAGTTTCCAATGGGGATAGTCTAATAGCTTTATAAATAGAATTCATACATTTTTAAACATGTACTTGAACTCGAGTCTGCATTGATGCTCCAGCTTATTAGACCGCTCCACCCGAACTCCTGATCATATTAATGATGTACAGTACTGTGCAAAAGTCTTAGGCTACCATTACATTAAATATACCATTGTTTTAGCAGTCATATATTGACTATATATTAATTATTTCTCTTTATTAGAATACAACCAGAAAAAAAACTGGAAATTTCATGCAGTATTAAAAAAATTATGAAAATATAAGATATTTAATGTGACCTCCCCTTACTCTTGAACAATAGCAGCATCTGGGATACCAAGTTGACCCTTCTACACTCCAAAGATGGTGTATGTATGATCTTTTTGGGAGGGTTGAGCCAAGGACTCCCATTTGTGGGAAGGGAAAACAGGGTGGAAAAAGCCTAAGAATGCTAAGCTCACAGAGTTGAATGAAGATCAGTGGAAAAGTGTTTATGGGGTGGACCTAGTCCGACCGCCCCGTTGGGAGTTGGGTAGGGGTAGGGCCGGGGGACCAGGGGAGGGGGGAGTGCAGACTCGGGGGAGGGCAGGGGTCGCGGGAAGGCGGGCAGTAGGGAGGAGGGGGGGGTGGGGGGGGGGGAGGTCCTCTTCTGTCCGAATTCCGCCCTGGCCCTCCTTCGGGATTGGGGGCCTCAGGGAGACGAGGCTCGGTGATTGTCCGGTTCTCACCGATTCGTTATTCGCCCGGGCAGTTGGGGAGTGGGTCGGGCGGGGGTGTTTACTGGGTGTATGCGCGGGCCGGGGAGATATCTCCCTGTGGGCGGTGTGGTGTACGTAGGGCGGGGGGATGTGCCCTGGATGGTGGCTCTCTGTGATTGTATCGTGTCTCAGTTGGTATGGTTTGTATGGTATTTGTATTTTGTACTGGTATGTATGATCTTTTTGGGAGGGTATGGAAGGCCAAGGAATCCCCTTTTTTTTGGGGAAGGGGATAACAGGGTGAAAAGCCCTTCTAAGATATGCTAAAAGCTCACAGGAGTTGAATGAAAGATCAGTGGAAAAAAGTGTTATGGGGTTGGACGAATGCAAAATAAAAAAAAAAAAACCCCCCCCATTGCCCAAAAACAAATAATCAAATGGTGTGGGCCTTAAGACTTTGCACAGTACTCTATATCTAGCTGGTTAGCTGTTTTTTGCCGCACATTCCAGAGATCCCGGTTCAATTCTCGCCTGGATCCTGGGGCTTATATCCGCAGGGTTTTTTCTCTGGGTAGTTCCGTTTTCCTCCACATTCTCCAGACGTGTGTTGGGTCACGAGGTCTTTCTTTAATTTGGCCCAATTTGAGGTGGAAGTTTGACGGAGTGCCGCAGTAGGCCTTGGTCCTGTCACGAAAACAAACCCGTGATATGATGTTGATTTGGTCAATTTAAAAAAAAAAACAAAAAAAAAAAAATTTTAATTTAATTAATGAATATTGTGTGATCATTGTGGTAAGAAAGTGTGCCTAATTTCTGTTCTTTATCACCACCGATGGAAAGATCATCTTCTCACCCAAACTTGCTGGTTTCCACAGCTTTCAGTTCATGTTTGCATTGGAGAGGATTTAAGGGTCACAGCGGTTCTCTGGGGAGAATACACACGTGTTTTTCCTAAGTAACACTAATCGAGCAAAAAAAAAATCAGTTCACACCAGGCATGGCAAACATGGCTTCCTGCACTTTATTTCACAGGGTTTCATTTGGTTAGAATTAACATTGTTAGGATTTTGGACGTTTTAAAATTTAATTTCAGTTCATCCCTGGGTTTGGAAAAAGCCCTTGGTTGTGAGCACCCAAAAAAGCTCTTTCGGATCGTCAGCTGATCCTGTTCTTTCCTGCTGCTCTCAACAGGATTGGATGTTGAAAGAAAAAACTTCGATTGGGAGCGCCATATGGAAGGAATTTCTGGGGTCTCTCTGTTCATGCTGAAGCGCCCACGTCTGTGGCCAAACGAAAAAAAACTGGCAGTATGGGGTTGGCCAACTTAACATAAACGAATGACTGGAAAATTTCTGGAATGTTTTTAAAAAAAAAAAAAATAAAAAAGCAAAAAAAAATATTTCTTTGTAAACTTTAGCTTTATAAAGGTTGGGCTTACTCATACTATATGCTGTATTATTAGACAGGATTACATCACAGAGCTGAATAGATGCAGAAAATTATCTGCAATTTCTTTGTTGTTATTATGACCTTTTAAGGCTACATTTTTTATTTAGTGCAATTTTTCAAAAAAAAGGGAGAAAAGCTCAAATCCAGCGCAGGGGGGGTTGGCTTCTTGCACAGCTCCAGGTTCTTTTTGGAAATCAGGTCTTCCTCACCTCCAGTTTTGTTTTCAGTTTTATCTCTTTTCTCCCGTTTGTTAATATACTAGTTTATAAAATATTGAAGGTTTAAAAGCCATTTATGGGTAGATTTTCTTAACACTGATATGGGTTTTTAGGATGGGCAATATGGTGTACACATGGGTTCAGCAAAAAGGTTAATTAATGGTTCCAGCTTATGATCCGCTGTGACTGTGTTGGACCCTTTGAAGCAAGTCCTTTAACCCTCAACTGACTGTCACTTTCACTTCACTTCCACCTGTGGTCCTGTCTGGGACATAGGCCGCCAACCAGCTCTCTCCAGGCATCACGGTTCCGGGCGAGTCTCTCCAGCTGTCCCCACGTCTTGGCGTCTGCATCCAGGTCTCGGCGCCAGGTATTTCTAGGCCGTCCCCTCTTCCTCTTCCCTTGGGGGTTCCAGGTGAGGGGTTGTTTGGTGATGTTGGATTTAGGTTTGCGGAGGGTGTGGCCAATCCATCGCCAGCGTCTCTGAAGGATGTCTTGGTCAACAGGCTGTTGCTTTGTTCGTTGCCACAATTCTACATTGCTGATCTTATCGGGCCAGCGGATCTTTTATGATCTTCCTGAGGCAGGTGTTAATGAAGACCTGGATTTTCTTCATGGTGGCGACGGTGGTTCTCCAGGTCTCTGCTCCGTAGAGTAGTACTGGCTTTACTAAGGTGTTGAAGAGCCTGATCTTGGTGGTGCTGCTGATCTCGCTGGATCCCCAGATGTTCTTCAGCTGATGGAAGACTGTTCGTGCTTTACCGATGCGGGTTCTGACGTCTGCATCTGTTCCTCCATGGCTGTCCAGGATGCTTCAACTGACTGTACTGTACATTATATTGTAAGCTTGTATCCATGAAATTGTAGCCTGATAAAATAAGTGTCACTGTTGAGCTAAACTCTCATGTTTTATCATGCTCCTATGCAATTTGCAATTGAATTCAAATTCATTATTAGTAACTCAACCTGAAAAATGTAATTCAGCTCCAGAATGACATTTATATTCTTATATCGTGGTGAAAATCAGAAGTGGATACCGAGCGGCTCTTCTCGTTCAGTGTCTGTTCAGTGAACGCGGTTTATTTTGAATACTCTGACGTTAAGACTGCAAGTGTGCATTTTCACACTTTAACATGTCCACAGGAAGCTGGAATTATGATGTTTTCTCATTTAATCATAAAAATGGATAGGATGGATGTTGTTGACTATATTCAGTTGACTTTATGTGGTGACTTCTGATTAAGTTTGAGAAGAAGAGAAAGAGAATCATCACCATCATTTGCTTCCAAAAGTTACACTGCCTATAATATAATATTTATTAATCATTATTTTATGCTATATATTATGTAATGTTATATTTAACAAACATATGATTAAATATAATATTATTTATTGATATATATCATGTATAATGAATGATAATGATTGTAACATGAATTGCAATGTAATTAAATTTTCTCCATCTTCTTCTTTTTATTCTTGAACAAAATCTTAATCTGCTCTTGGTCTCGTCTCGGTCTCGGCCACTTCCGGTCTTAGCCTTGACTCAGACTCGACTACTAAAGGTCTTGGTCTTGACTACAGAGAGGGTCGACATGATATGCACATTGCTATCATACCAAAAACATTCCGTGCATTATACAAAACATACTAAACATAGAAACAATGATTATCAACCGTTATACTACTTGATCTTAAATGAAGAGAATTAAATAGCTGGATAAATCCCACATTCAGCTGTACTATAACACATCTGCACACGGCTGTAACTCAAACTGATTGCATAGCCGCTTCCTGATGCTGTGTGCCAGGTAATGTACGTGCCGTGTGGGGTTAAAGGATTCGGGACGGGCGATGGAGAAATGGCTCGGTCTCATCACAGCTCCATTGTTCGACCTCGCGTACAGCCTGGCGTCTCTGCACCGCCACCACAGCCACCATCAGCAAGCAGAAGAAGAAGCTGACCCAGACGAATTGCTGAGCACAGGAGAGCAGCCATCAGCTCAGAACCCACACAGAAAGGATCACATGTCATGAAAAATCAAAGAGATTAGGAACTTTGTACTGCCCCGGTTCTCTTTGGCTGACGGTGGACACATGGAGGTGTGGTTCATATTTGTCTTTTTACTATTTACTACTTACTGTCTTTTCACTATTTGTCTTTTACTATACATTCACACAGGCAATGTGTGGTGTGGTGTGGTACCTCGGCACTGTGCAGTCCTGTGTGAAACTGGCTTCCTGTGTAGGGACTGGACCACGTCTCATTCTGGGCTTCTTCACAACTAAAATCATAATTATTTCAAACTTAAGGCTAATCCACTGTATACATATAACTTGCAGTATAAATTAATATTAGCATAAGCCACTGAACAACTTTTGCAGGGAACAAGCATAAATATGACTTTTCTGCACGACTTTTAACATGGGTGCACCGCTGGTCTGGGACGCACTTGACAACCACAGAAGCACTGAGACTTGGGAACCTGCCCTTAGTGCGACTTGGGAGACCAAATATTTACACACATATCCTGAACCAACACAAAGTGCAAATACGAAGATAATCCATCCTGGACTTTGCCCAGGAACCAACCCTTGGGAGACCTACAATGATGTACAATGCCTGGGCATCACTCTCACCGCGCATCACAACTTGAATCAATAATGTCCCATATGCATGGATTGAACCAGGGGATCAATCTGTACAGCACTGGATCCCAATGCTGAATCTCTCTGGTTTGAGCACTGGATCCCAATGCTGAGGTCTCTCTGGTTTGAGCACTGGATCCCAATGCTGAGTCTCCTCTGGTTTGAGCACTGGATCCCAATGCTGAGCCTCTGTGGTTTGAGCACTGGATCCCAATGCTGAAGCCTCTCTGTGGTTTGAGCACTGGATCCCAATGCTGAGCCTCTGTTGTATGAGCCGGGATCCCAATGCTGAGCCTCTGTTGTATGAGCACTGGATCCGCAATGCTGAGAGCCTTTTGTGGTTTGAAACACTGGTTCCCAATGCTGAGCCTCTGTTGTATGAGCACTGGATCCCAATGCTGAGCCTTTTGTGGTTTGAGCACTGGTTCCCCAATGCTGAGTCTTTTGTGGTTTGAGCAACTGGATCCCAATGCTTGAGTCTTTTGTGGTTTGAGCAACTGGATCCCAATGCTGAGTCTTCTTGTGGTTTGAGCACTGGTTCCCAATGCTGAGTCTCTATGGTTTTAACAACTGGATCCCCAGTGCTGAGCCTCTGTGATCGTTAGGTTGAGCACTGGATCCCAATGCTGAGCCTCTGTCTGTTTTCGAGCACTGGGATCCAATGCTGAGTCTTTGTGGTTTGAGCACTGGATCCCCAATGCTGAACTCTCTCTGGTTTTGAGCACTCGGACTCCCAATTGCTGAGGCCTCTCTGTTTGAGCACTGGATCCCAATGCTGACTCCTCTCTGGGGTTTGAGCACTGAATCCTCTCTGGAGCACTTGATCCCCAATGCTGAGTCTCTGAGTCTTCCTTGTTTTGAGCACTGGATCCCAATGCTGAGTCTCTCTTGTTTGAGCACTGGATCCCAATGCTGAGTCTCTCTTGTTTGAGCACTGGATCCCAATGCTGACTCTCTCTGGTTTGAGCACTGGATCCTCTCTGGAGCACTGGATCCCAATGCTGAGTCTCTCTTGTTTGAGCACTGGATCCCAATGCTGACTCTCTCTGGTTTGAGCACTGGATCCTCTCTGGAGCACTGGATCCCAATGCTGAGTCTCCCTTGTTTGAGCACTGGATCCCAATGCTGAGCCTCTGTGGTTTGAGCACTGGATCCCAATGCTGAGTCTCTCTGGTTCAACCCCGTCTCTGGCATCTTGAGGCTTGAGGTGCGAAGTTGCGTTCCATTGTTATGCCTGGTGGGAGTGTTGCATTGTAGGTCCTGAGTTTTGATTCCTGGGCAGCATAAGTGTGGGTTGCATTTCTCCATTTCATCTATATTAGATACAGAGTTGTGCAGTAACTAAGTAAATGTAATTCACTACTGTACATAAAAGTAACTTTTTAGTGTATCTGTACTTTACTGAAGTATTTCCATTCGGGGTAACTTTTTACTTTAACTCTACTACACTCTACAAATATCGTACTTTTTACTCCACTACACTATTTGAAATCTGTAGTTTCTTTTAACTTATGTGTGCATGAAAAGGTAACATATAAAAAGGAAATAACCAAGAAGGTTATAGTGTGCACTTTGTTTTGAACATTTGACCTACTGGACTAATTAACAACATTTTGTTAGAAGATCGATGTACCAAGAGTGACACTAAAGTCTATTCACCTAAAATTAGTTAAAATTAAATCATAGTACTTTTACTTTTGAGGCTTAAGTACATTTGAAAGGCAAATACTTTTGTATATTTACTCAAGTGAGGCTCTAAAGGAAGGACTTCTGCTTTTACTGGAGTAATATTTTACCTTGGGTATCTCTACTTTAACTTAAGTACATGGTTTGTGTAATTCGTTCACCACTGATTACAGACAGGGTTTTAGAAACAGTTTGTGACATTTTGTGCTATAAACCACAAGAGCCAATGTGGGTGAACTCACCTGCTGATGGAGGGGATGTTACGGAGGACAGAGAGGCACAGAGTGTCCATGCCAATCCTGAGAATACACCCTGATATCATGAGGAAAAGCAACAGGAGTCCACACAGACCCAGAGACACATTCAGACATGGCCGTCCCCTAAAGGTCACACAGACAGAAGTACAATTGTTTTTGATTACCTGAACCAGATAAATGAAATATTTACGATCCAAACAGAAATGCTACACGACACATGGAAAGAGTTTACATCGCTAGCACAGACCTTTTGACGTCATTGTCCACACAGCTGGCGTAGATCCAGTACAGAATGAAGAAAAAGCAGTAAATGGCCACACACAGTGAGATGGCTGATACGAAATAGCAGAGTGAGGGAGAACTGGAACTTTCTATCGTCAAGGACTCGTCTGATGTGTTGTAGCTGATGCTGCCATAGAGGATGCAACGTCCAGCAAAGTGACCCTGCAATCCATAATGAAAGATTATTCAACTGCTCATACTTTCTATACCATTACTATTTAAGTAATCACTGCTAGTGGTGGTATAACGATACACTCTGCTCACGATCCGATTCGAGTCGAGTTCACGATTGGACTTTTTCCGATTTGATTACATTCAATAAAAGGCATTCCTTTTTATTTCTGAAGTGTAAACAATTTCTTGAATAAAAATTTTAGTCTCCTGCAATTAAAATAATTGTAATAATTACAAACAAATTTAACTAAGTGCTATCTTAAATTGCGAAATATCTTTAAACTTCGCAAATCTCTTCAGTTTCTGTTGGAGAAGATATGACTGAAGATATGCCATATACGATATAAGATCACGCCCTCTTGTGTTCAAAGAATGCAGCAACATTATTAGAGCTCCATAAACAAAAGAAAGGCACGCGATTACATTGGGGCGTTGACATGATGCAAATCGTGACATTTTTGAACCACCGTCCATCATGCCACGATGCATCGTTACACCCCTACCTGTGGTGGCTTAGCGGTTAGGGTACTGGACTATGAACCAGAGGGTCCAGGGTTCAAATCCCACATCTGCCAAGCTGCCACTGCTGGGTCCTTGAGCAAGACCCTTAACTTGGATTGTAAAATTGTATCAATTGTAAGTCGCTCTGGATAAGGGCATCTGCTAAATGCTGTAAATGTAAATGTATCCATGTAATGTGGGGGCACCGCTGGTCGGTATCACCTGATACAACTGACCCAGCCACCACCGATATGGGTGCCGAGACTCTGCTAGCCTGGATGTGTTTCTGGCTAGACAGAATCGAGTAAGAAGCATAAATTCAAACTTTCATTTCACGTGCTTGTAACAAATCATCTGGTGTCAGGAGCAACAGATCCTCACCTCACCTTACCAGAGGTGGGATATGAACCAGGGTGCTCCAGCACCGTGCACTAGTGCTCTATACACTGAGCCACTCTGGTTCGTATCCAGTCTCTACCGAGGTCAGGTCTATCAGTTACAGATTTGTGTTTCAGCTAACTGCCCCCTTGACCCCAAGTCCAGGTTTGTGTCTGAGTTGTTTTAGTTCTAGTTCATTTTCACTTCACAATAACTAACAGGACAGCTGTAGCAGGACAATGTTTTTTTATTTGAGTCGTTGGAAGGGTGACAGCCTATGACAGTGTCTCACTAAAGA
This sequence comes from Ancistrus triradiatus, assembly GCA_025084515.1. Taxonomy (NCBI): domain Eukaryota; kingdom Metazoa; phylum Chordata; class Actinopteri; order Siluriformes; family Loricariidae; genus Ancistrus; species Ancistrus triradiatus. Next base: position 349,764 of record JAJAGP010000312.1, read on the forward strand.
AAGGTCTCTGAGCTTTTTAATATGATGCACTTTATTGCCAGTCTTTGTCTGTGAATCTTATAGCTATTATATATGTGACTGCTTATATGCACCATTTACATTTACATTTACATTCACAGCATTTAGCAGACGCCCTTATCCAGAGCAACTTACAGTTGATACTGTCTTACAATCCAAGCAATTGTGGGTTAAGGGTCTTGCTCAAGGACCCAACAGTGGCAGCTTGGCAGAGGTTGGCAGAGGTGGCACCAATGATGGATGTGGCTGAAATAGCTGAATCCGCTATCTTAAAAGGGTGTCCACGTTCTTGTGGCTATATGTAATATAATTTGCTCCGAGTGCTGTACTGGCATAATATACAAAGGCACATTTGTATTGCCAAAGCCAAGGTTGTAGCTTATCTGTCACTCACACACACATATCATTAAGTGTAGCGTCATGATCTGACTTCCATTAAGCCTAATGTGCAGCCATATGTTTTTATTCACATGATGAACCACTGGTCCACACTTTACAAAACTACAGTTCCATATAAACTTAGAAAGCTGAATAGTGTGTTCTTATTTACCCAATTACCAGCAGCAGAAACAATGCCACACCTTTAATCCAGCACTGATTGATTCAATGTTTAAAGGTACATTTAAAGGTAAAATAATTAGAGGTACAGGTAGGAAGAAAGAATGGTCTTTTCCCTTTAAAATTGATGCCATTTAAACAATATGTGATTAATTATTTATGAGATGTGAGTGGCCACCCTGTTTTATTTAAAGAACAGGGATCTATCAAAGTCTGCTCTTCACAAAACACGTTTGTGGAAGTGTATCATGGCACGAACAAAGGAGAATTCTGAGGAGCTCAGAAAAGGGTGTTGATACTCATCAGGCTGGAAAAGGTTACAAAGATCACTCCAAGAGGCAAGGTTTGTAATAGTTAGCGAGGTCACAAAGGACCCCAGGGTAGCTTCTAAGCAACTGAATGCCTCTCTCACATTGGCTAATGTTAATGTTCATGAGTCCACCATCAGAAGAACACTGAACAACAATGGTGTGAATGGGCAGGTTGCAAGGAGAAAAGCCACTGCTCTCCAAAAAAAGAACATTGCTGCCCATCTGCAGTTTGCTAAAGATCACGTGGACGAGCCAGAAGGCTATTGGAAGAATGTTTTGGTGGATGGATGAGACCAAAATATAACCTTTTGGTTTTAAAGAAAAGCGTTATGTTTGGAGAAAGGAAACACTGCATTCCGCATAGGAACCCCTTATCCCATCTGTGAAACATGGTGGGGGTAGTATCATTGTTTGGGCTGTTTTTGCTGCATCTGGCCAGGACGGCTTGCCATCATTGATGGAACAATGAATTTTGAATTATACTTCTAAAAGAAAATGTCAGGACATATGTCCATGAACTGAATCTCAAGAGAAGGTGGGTCATGCAGCAAGACAACTCCCCTAAGCACACAAGCCGTTCTACCAAAGAATGGTTAAAGAAGAATAAAATTCATGTTTTGGAATGGCCAAGTCAAAGTCCTGACCTTAATCCAATGGAAATGTTGTGGAAGGACCTGAAGCAAGCAGCTAATGTGAAGAAACCCACCAACATCCCAGAGCTGAAGCTGTTCTGTACGGAGGAATGGGCTAAAATTCCTCCAAGCTGGTGTGCAGGACTGATCAACAGCTACAGGAAACGTTTAGCTGCAGTTATTGCTGCACAGGGGGGTCACACCAGACACTGAAAGCAAAGGGTCACACTTTTTCCATTCACTAATATGTGTAATGAAAATCTGATGATGTTTTAGGTCATATATGTGCAGAAATATAAAAAATTCTAAAAGGTTCACAAACTTTCAAGCACCACTGTAGAGAATTTTAAAGAAAGAACTTATTAACTGCAGTAATGACAATCAGCTTTCTTCTTATGTAAAGTTTTGTAATGAAAATAACTAACGTAAAGTCATATCGCATGCATTTCAACAGCAAAAAGTAAGTATAGCACAGTATAGTGTCATAATCAAAAAGCTGAGAAGCGTGCAGATGGATGTTATTGTTGAGATGGATGATGTAAATGTGTTATGGATGTGATGGATGTTGTACCTGTGTGACGGTGATCTTAGCGGTTGTTATGACCCCACAGATGAAGGATCCTGAATGCAGCACCAGCTCGAATGCCAGCAGCCATGGCAGCCCCATTCTGCCTAAAACATGTCCTCGTCTGAGCCGCTTAGAGAGCAGTGAGTCCAAACACACATTCCTCTGGAAGACCTTTAAGTTTTCCTCGGGTGTCTAATGTGATCCCCATGCTGGTCCCTTCTCCTGCAACAACAATGCCTTCTTTGCCAACACAGTAGCATGGCTGTTACTGAAAGAATGCTCACATCTTATTGGTGGTGTGGAGTACACTTCTGCAAGTGACCACCATTATAGACAGACAGACAGCGGATTTTCTTCACTTCCTACCGATAACCTTGTTAGTGAAGCTCGTGAATCTTGTCATGTGGGAGCTGATTTTCAATCTGTATGTGTTTTCACATACTTCTATGAAATTACTTTTGTTTTCACTGGATTCACTCATACACACCATTTAGATATGAAAATCTGAAAACAACATTTCTTCTTCATTTTAAAATATAATCACTACCAGGGTGGCGCAGATATACGAGTTCCAGTGGTGTCTTCTGGTCAGGTTAGGCATCATATGTAGTCATGATTGGCTTTGTCTGAGGGAGAAAAGGGCTGATCATCCCCAGGACTGCAACAGTGATTCCTGCGTCCCCTGCAATGGACAGAGGCACACTTACACTTGTGAAGAAAGTGAATGAATGAATGGTAAAATATGTGGATTGGATAAATGACCAGCCCCTGCAGAGTAAACGTTAGAAGCTTTCTCAGGTACAACCAATCACGTTATCTCCATCTCATATCACTTGTAGTGGTTTGGATTTCTGCAGAATAAAACAGGGTGTTTATTGAGGATTCCACAACTAGTTGTGCATCTTAACACAGAGTTCATCATGGATGGAAACCTTTCTAATGAGCTCTGGGATGAATCTGTGGGAAGGCACGAGTAAGGAGATTTCAGAAGCTTCAACTATGCCTTATAGTTCTGTTCAAATTATTATTAAGAAGTGGCGAGTGCACAGATATTTGAGAATATTAATCAGGGAAGCTACCAAAAGGCCAGTGGCAACTTTGGAGGATTTACAAGTCTCCTTGGCTGAGATTGGTGAAAATGTCTTGGATTGGACTGAATTCCAAACACTGCACATCACCCAAATTAACCTCGCTGAAAAGATTATCTTTAGTCATTTGTATGATTTATGTAAGATTCATGTAGCTTGTAGTTTAAACCATGCTATCCCTTCAGTGTCATGGATATGTAGTCCTTACCCTCCATAAAAGAGACACTGTTTCAAAAACTGAGTTAGGAAGACTTTTTAAATAAATACGCTTACTTTTTAACTTCAAGTAGTGTCATTTACACCGATTTAAAGTATGCTACAATGAACGCTTAGCGCGCTTTTTTCTCCAGGTCAATAGGGGGCGGTGAACTCACCATGAGCAGGAAATAGCGGTGTAGCATATCTGTAGGTGAACACAGAGAAGTTGCAGAAGATGCAGGTTTTAAAATAGTTTATGCAGAATGAAATTGCTCTTTATTTGAAGACTTAACTTCGTTTAGTTTCGGAAAATTGCTCTTCAGCCCTGAGCAGGACTGCACCATGAGTAGAAGATTTATAAACTCTGTTGTGTTGGCATGTTTGTGGAGTGTGATGTGTGCAAACGGTAAGATGGTCATGCAGTTCTTAAGTTCAGTATGAAAGCTCAAGCTTTGAGTGTTTTCCCTTTGCATGATACAAACGGGACCAGTTTAACCAGTAAAGCTTTGGGTAGTCACAGCAGGGCTGCACTGGGGCTATACTGAGCACCAGAATTATTGCTGCTGCCAACACCATTTTCTGGATCAAGCTGGCTGGGTGAGATCCTCCAGATCCTAGATCGTCTCTCATGGACTCTCCTATTGATCCAACAACAGTGGGGATTAAGTTATATATCAAAGGCTGGACTCTGTGCTCACTGAACCATTTTTGCTCTGTTTGGACATTCAGTCTTAAGCAACCATTAAATTAGATATACCATTGTTTTAGCAACAGTATAATAACCATATATCATTATTTATCAGTCTCTTTATTAGAATACAACCAGAAAATACAGGACATTTGTATGCAGTATTAAAAAACTGAAAAGAAAAATCAGCTTCTGTAGGATACAGTGGCAAATATTTATTGTGATCTCCCTTGGAATTGAGCAATTGCAGCATCTGGCAGCTTCATTGGGTTGCCAAGTTTACCCCTCTGCAGTCCAAGAAGCTTGGTCTTTTTGGAAGGGTAGCAGTCGAGAAACCACTTTTTTTTTGGAAGGGCAGAAAGGCTAAGATATGATAAAGCTTACAAAGATTGGAATGAAGATCAGTGGAAAGAGGATTATGGAGTGATGAATCCAAGTTTGAAATTTCTGGATCCAACAGCTGCAACAGCCACCCTTGCTGGTTCTGCGATGTACTCGTACCCTGTTCAAGGTACCTGCTCACCTGTGCCCTGTGAATTCCAGGTATTGGCTCCTGAACCCTGGTAATCTTGACCAGGATAAGCAGGGTTAAAACTAGTTTAAAAGGTTTGCTTATGGGATCTTATTGTGGATTTTGGTGAGTTGATCTCCCCACAATGATTACAACATCTGCAAATCTCCAACCATGATCCTTGGAGAGGTCTTTCACCCAACTTCATTATAGAATCAGTTGATTTTTAACATGATTGTTATGGTTACAGAGGATTTATTTTTAGCAGATGATAGTCAACTGATACAACTGATAGTCTTATAATGTACAGTCCATGCAGCTCTGGGTTAAGAGCCTTGCTCAAAGGCCCACCACTGGCAGTACTGGTGTTTTCTGGTCTGTGTTTCACTTTTATGTTTATACTTTACCTTTATACCTTAGTGACGCTTAAGAGTTTCTAAACAACCATAAGCTGAATACTAGATGAATGCTTCTTAGTTTTGTTTTTCCTCCAGCTGATGACATGGTTTTGGTTCCCGGTGGGAGCATGAAAATGGGAACAAATGCCGCTGATGGGCGAGACGGTGAATCTCCTGCCAGAGCTGTGACAGTCGAGACATTTAACATCGACAAATATCCTGTTACTAACTTGGATTTTAGGTGATTGTTCCTTATTCACTTACGTACAGAACCTTGATATAATGGAAGTGTGGAAGAGATCTTTATGTAAGCTTACAGAAAAAAGAAATGTATGAAAGTCCAAATTTTAACGTGATCTATGATATGTATGGACACGGTATACTTAATATTGTTTATGTAATCCATTTTTTTTTTACTATAAAAGGTATTTTCAAAAGAGCTGTATAAAACAATATGAAGACATGAGTGGAACACTGCCATCTACACAGCATCCCTAATACCAGTGCATTTTTAATTTATGGAAATTTCCAGTAATTATAGTAAATTCAGTACTGTACTGTTAGGAACCTGTGTAGGTTCAAGCCTTAACACTTCAGAGGATGGTCTGATGGACCTGATACTTTGTTTTGATGGAAGCCAAAGATGCATCAATGGACAGAATTACAAACACCACTGAAGATGAACCAGAGATCAACAAGTGAATGTTTATATAGTTATAGGTTAGAGAGAATATACAGGTAGTGGAGGGACAAACAGAGTTCTACTTACAACAGGACAGGTACATACACTTCCAAACACCATTTACAGCTTGGTACAAATAAGTAGTGGAAAGTCATCCACACAAACACGAGGAACTTACACAAAAACAGTCTCTAAACACATCAACCGAGTTAAAACAACCTCGAGCACATCACCGGACTTCCACTCTTAAACTTCTGCATGTGGATCTGCAGCACTGATTGGCCATTGAGGTTTACAGCCACAACGTGCAGAGTTAAAAGACGGATTTGTTTTTTCTATGATAATTTCTTATACGTGTTAAGATCTTGGTCATTAAAGAGAACGGACATGGTCGGATTTTACCTGTCATTTCTTTTTTCCAGGGAGTTTGTCAGGTCACAGAAATACAAAACAGAGGCTGAAACATTTGGCTGGAGTTTTGTGTTCCAGGATTTTGTGCATGAGGAGCTGAAGAGCAAGATCACTCAGAGAATTGAGGTACGAGCACCACGAGTGCTGCACAGGCCTTGTTTGACTCAACTCAATGAACTTTTAATGAAGGTTCGGCCTTATATTGTTGTTGTTGTTTTTTCCCAGTCTGCTCCCTGGTGGCTTCCAGTTGAGAAAGCATTTTGGAGACAGGTAATCTGCAGTGTCCATGTGATCCTACATGAAGTGCTGATATGCTTTATTTTGACATTATTTAATGTAAAAATGTCTTGCTTATATACATTGTCTTGTATGTTCTAAAAAGATTTATATTCTCTATTTTGATTATACTACTCCTTCACATATATATTTTCTATACAATTAGTTTTACAATTCCCGTTTTAAAAATCATAGGGTAGTCTCTGTTAATTTTATTTATCGTCTGTTTAGTTTTAAACTTATTACTATAGGACTTATTTAATTAGATAACCTGAGTCCTACTTCTTACATGTATCATCTAGGCTTGTCCAAGGAGGTTTGGGTTTCTTTTTGAGTCCTTGGTCCTCATAAGATTCCTCCTTATAACGTTTAGGGAGTTTTTTTCCTTTCCGAACTGTCACACTAGGCTTCCTCAATTTGTGATTGGGTTGTTAGAATAGAAGATAATAAATTGTAAGCTGTTCGAGTGACAATTGCTCAATTTGGGTTGATTGGGCTTCACAGATAGAAGATAATAATTGTAATACTAAGCTGTTCTGAGACTATGCTCTGAAATTGTGAAACGCATACTATAAATATAAAATCTGACTTTGACATGACGCTGTAGCAGCTATGAGATGGAAGATAAATGTTTTAATTCATTAACACACACTTGCCTCAAACCTCGTTTTAAAAAATTAAACCTGGTTAAAATGATTACAACCACTCTCGAAGTCCAGAATCACTTTCCTTCCCCTCCTCAGCTGCACATTTAAATCAGGTTTATATAATGGCATAGGTCGCAGTCTGGTACGACTATAAATTACTCTAGTTTTAATATGAATCCACACAGATGATACTGTGGTTCCAATTTGTTTCTGTTGGCAATATATAATGCAATATAGAAATGCTTTTGCCTGACTACTTGTTCATCAACATCTGCAGAGCCACACAGATGTAGCTGCAGCTTCCTACTCTGTACGTGGATACACGGTCAAAAACCTACCATTACAATCTGTTCTCTTCAACTGCAGCCCAACGGTCCAAGTTCTAGCATCAGAGACCAGCTAGATTTCCCCGTGGTGCAGGTGAGCTGGAACGATGCTCAGGCTTACTGTACGTGGAGGAAAAAGAGGCTACCCAGTGAAGAGGAGTGGGAAATGGCTGCTCGTGGGGGACTGGACGGTAAAACACAATCACCACACAGTTCTGTTTGCTTAGGTGCTCATTGTTACAGTGATCACGTGGGTTTCAGGAAGGACATACCCCTGGGGCAACAAGTTCCTACAAAATCGCACCAACCTGTGGCAGGTGAGTGGAAAAATGATCTTAACTATTCATAAGTGAATAACATATCCTATCGCCATATCACCCACTTTTACACCATGACTTCAATGATTGTGTGCCTGATTTAGGGCTCCTTTCCAGACACCGACACGGCAGAGGACGGTTATCATGGCGTAGCTCCTGTAACTGCATTCCCCCCACAGAATAATTATGGTACACGATTTATCTGACACAGTGGAAAATGTTTACAATTATGACGATCTAAAGGAAGCAGCCAGACGGTTTTATTGTGCTTTATCAGTTTAGTATTTTAAATGATAGTTAAAATGTACAGAAATAGTGTATACATTTACATTTACAGCATTTAGCAGACGCCCTTATCCAGAGCAACTTACAATCCAAGCAATTGTGGGTTAAGGGTCTTGCTCAAGGACCCAACAGTGGCATCCTGCCAGCGGTGGGATTTGAACCCTGGACCTTCTGGTCCATAGTCCAGTACCTTACCCACTAGGCTACCACAGTCCCCTATACCCTATACAGTATACCCTAAACCTAGTGTCACCCGATTTATATGACATGAATGAATCAGTGAGTTTGTACATAAATAACACTGTGATGGCTTAGCAGTTAAGGTACTGTTAAGGACTATGGACCAGAAAGTCCAGGGTTCAAATCCTACCTCTGCCAAGCTGGAACTGTTGGGTCTTGAGCAAGGCCCTTATCCACCATTGCTTGGATTGTAAGATTTTATCAGTAAGTTGCTCTGGATGAGGGTGCCTGCTAAAGAATGTAAATAACATGAATAAGTCAGCCAGTCAGCACATCAATAACACATGAAAAAGGCAGTCAGTCAGCACATCAATAACATTTAGAAATTTAGCAGACACTCTTATCCAGGTCTCCTTACAACTTGTTTAACTTTAGGGCCTTGCTCAGGCAAGCTTAGTGGAAGTTGGATTTGACCCTCGGACCTTCTAGTTCACAGTCCTGTACCTTAATCGCTGTCTTAATTACACAAACCAGTCAATAAGTCAGTCAGTCAGTACATTAAGGAACCTAATGCATTCCGTACACACTTGCTGTATTGTCGCAGGATTGTTCGACATGCTGGGGAACGTTTGGGAGTGGACGTCCACACGCTTCCGCTCTGCCCAAACCATGTATGTCCTGCGTGGGGCATCATGGATCGACACAGCGGATGGGACAGCCAATCACAGAGCGCGAGTCACTACACGGTCAGTCCGGACTTGTTATTTTAAACGTTATTTATTACGTAGGACTGACTTCCTCTGAGCCTGGTCTTGATTATTATATGATCTACACTAAACAAACAGCCTCATCATTTACATTTACAGCATTTAGCAGACGCCCTTATCCAGAGCGACTTACAATTGATATATTCTTACAATCCAAGCAATTGTGGGTTAAGGGTCTTGCTTAAGGACCCAACAGTGGCAGCTTGACAGAGGTGGGATTTGAACCCTGGACCTTTTGGTCCATAGCCAGTACCTTAACCGCTAGGCTACCACAGTCATCATTCTTCATAATCATGTGTGTACATCAATGGGAATGACTTGTTCCGAAGTTGAGAAAGAAACGCACTCCTGCAGTGTTATGCTCCCTACGTCATTATTTCAGGAAGGACTTTGTGTACATAAACTTGGATGAAGTAATGAAGTATCTGTGCCAAGGGCTGTACTATGAACGTTATTGTGGTCAGCATGATGTAACTGGCATGGTTTAATAAGGCTTTTTCCAAAATAGTTATATTATACAGAAAAAAGAACAAACTGTTAATAATGATTATGGCGTGTTGATCGATCGTCAGCTAAATTTAACAGGACTTGCTCCATCGTTATAGTTTACACCGATGACCACCGAGACCAAGAAAGCAATCATGCTTATAAACAATGATGTGTTCTAGGGTTTGGGTGGCAGAATGGGCATGGGAGGAAGGGTGTGCGGGAGTTATATTTGAGCCCCAACCAGGACAGGATATTATACCATTGCTAATACACCAAATCTAATGGTGGCCTAAGACTTTTGCACAGTGCTGTACGAACAAGAGCAGCGACAATCAAAGGCAAAGACAGGACGAATCAGGACCGCCACAATTCGGTAACCAGAATAGCAAATGTACCAATGCAAGCAGTGATAAAGCGAGCACTCGCCCTCTCATGGAGACTGAACAATAAGATGAAGAAAGCAATCTGCAACACGGGTCGTAACTACAAGTTATTGTCTGGATTTTTCTAGAATGGGGAACACACCGGATTCAGCATCGGACAACTTGGGCTTTCGCTGTGCTTCAGACTTCAAAAGCAGAGGGAAAAGTGAGCTGTGAAGCAGCGAGGATCGATAGATTAAGATTTTTTACAAGTGCACCTCTCCTGTGGAGACCACAAATAGACATTGATTATGGGACGTCACTCTACTTTCAACTGTGAAAATAAACAAATTTTAAGTTATGTGGGGTTTTTTTGGTTTTTATGCATTTTTGTTTGGGCTGCTAACTAGATTCCTTACACACAGTACATACACAAATTGCCCAAGCAGCACCGACTTCTAAGAAACGAGAACAATGTTTATGTGGTGTATTACAATACTGAGGTACCTCGCTTCACATTAATATGTTCCAGAAGTTTTTTTTTGAGAACCAGAAATCTGTATCCCATAAGGAATGATGTACACTGAATGAATCAATTTCAGACCCCCAGAAAATCCACCCTGTGTAAGGCATATGCATTAATGGAGTTGTATGGTACAGGTGCTCCCTGATTTATGATGGGGATACGTTCAACAAATCCATCATAAGTTAAATTGATCATGAACTGATGAGTTTAATATAGTCTGTACTGTATCATAGCGGAGCCGATTCCACATTAACACAAAGTTTATGTATAATAAAGTGTTGAATTCTCATGTAACTTGGTGTGTAATGGATTGAAAGTGAAAAGTATAGTATAGCTGCTAAGCTAACTGCAGCCTGTGTTCTGGAGGACTCAGTTTCTGTTTTCCTTTCGGTTGGCTGTCAGTACTAAGTATTTCAGGAACCATGGATGCTTACTTGCACTAAGAATATAGTAGGGGTGTAACAATGTATCATCACAATATGCATAGTCGAGATGGATTGTGTTCGCCATCTAATGCAGTTGCATTTTTTGAACACCAGATGGCACAATGTGTCATGTTCAGATGCATGGGAGGCCTGCTTTAGTGGGACTCAATGTCTTTTAATTTGCAGGGACTAAAGAGACTTTTTGTTTACGTTTTCATACATGAAAATTTTCGTACTTCAATTCTTCAATAAATCAAAAAGGAATGTCTTTTATCAAATGTTAAATTGATAATCATGAGAAAAATTGAATTGTGAACTGCAGGCAGTAGTGATTAAGGGACCATTTCGGACACAGCCCATCTCGTCAAGTAAATGCGATTAATGGCGTTAAAATGATCATTTTGTCAACCCTAGTTTATGTACAGGCCTATGCAACATTTTGGACACCTCTGGAGAAATTAAATATTTAGATTTTTCTAAATAAAATAATTCATCACATTCTTTGCAGGGAACAAATCAGCCATCAAATTCAGTAATTTCTTTAAGTTCTGAGACCTGATTTTACTTTTACAGCATGTTATAGACCTGTTATTCAAAATATCTTGCAACTAAAACAAGCTTACAGTCCAGGTGGCAACTTGGGACTCGAACCCTGGACCCTTAAATCAACAGTCCAGACACTTAACCGCTGTGACACCACAATCCACTAGTCTTGGAATGAACACTAGTGGATCATCTCTTAAGAATATGATGCATTCTATATATTAAAATGAGCTGGGCTGTGCAAACATTTGCATAAAGTTGTAACCATTTGGGTCAAATTACAATCTTTGCATGCTTCTAAAAGCCGTGTAATTTCAATTTGAGGCCTCACCTTGCAGGACTGTAGCAGATGGGTGTGGTAGAGCATGCGTTTGTAATTGGGGCAACAATTATAGGAGATTAAAATCACGGGGGTTAATTAGCTGGTGGCACACCTGAACCTGCTCTTTTCATTTCTGTTGTCAAAGACAATGTGAAATGCTGAATTAGGTTTCAAAAATGTTGAAGTGAATGGTTTGAGGTAAAATCTGACCTTGTTACTTTCTCATAGACGTCGGTGAGCAACTTCCTTCGTTCAATCATTCCAAATTCACGATGCTCGTGCCGAGCTATGCAAAGAGCACAGTGGACCAATTAAAACCTCACGATTGCAGTCACACCACCAGCAACGCAAGTGCGGTCATGAACAGCGTGAGCTGCAACAGGGTGTTAAAGGATTCCCCATGCCTGCCATCACACCGACAATGGGAGTGAAAGAGAAAGGAACCCGTTTGTTTTAATAAACGGATTCCTTATCCGAGGCTGAGGACATGTGAGAAAGGCGTCATGTGCCTTGTGCTTGCTAGATAAGCAGCACCTGGAGAAGGCAGACAGTGCACGCTTGATGAGAACGGGACGTGTGGTTACTCAGGAATCAAACTGCTGCACTGCCCTGGATTAGTCAAATGTTATCAGAAGGTTTTTACAAAAACTCTGTCAAATGTGGGCAAACTGTTCATTTATGTGTGGAATATTCAAAGGCAAGAAGTGCATGTACAGTAATCTGCAAAAGTCTTAGGCCACCATTGTTTTAGCAGTGGTATGATGACGTTATATCATTCTCAGTCTGGGAAAGTAATGGAGAAACCAAGAAAAGAAAACTGAGCACAAAAAAATCACAATGTAATAATGACCCCAGCAGCAACAATAAATGTATTATTTATTTGTAGTGACTTTTTATTTTAAAGAGGAAGAAAAAAATTCTGCAGATGTGGTTTTGCGTACCCTAAGTAATTTTAAGGGAATTGACGGTTAAGGAGCTGTATTTAACACTTTATGCAGCGGTTTTCAAGGAATTACTTAAAGGACTTTCGGTACTGAAGAGAACATTTAAGTGTTTATTACGATTTCCCTTAAGAAAGTCCAAAACACTTTGATGTTTAAGGGAAGTCTTAAGATGAAAAACAAATCACGTAAGGTGTTTTATGCAACTGGGTACTGACCCTCACCAGGAAACAGTGAAGTTAAAATTGTCACATTATTAAATGCCTTGTTCCTTGTTGGCAGCTTTACTGGACACAGTAGGCTGGAGTTGTGACTTGAATGCATGACAGAGCAGTTCCTAATCAGGTTCAGGTTCCTGGATTCGTCACTAAAGACGATACGGTTCCAGTCCATAGCAGTCCAGGTTTCTCATTCATGACACCACTGCAAACGAAGGTCTGGCTGTCAATGGCAGGACCTGTAATGGGCACTGTGACAACAAATTTCCTTCTGCTAAGCTCCTGGTAGGGGTCCAGGCAGAGATGGGAGTGTAGTGAAGGTGCCACCTGTCGGGATGGTGGATAACGAAAATGTGGGAGCTGCTCGTGCTTGTCGGTGGAGCAAACGATTCTCTCTACTGGTGGTCTGTCTGGGCCGCCTGGAGCCTGTTCACCGCGTGTGTGTGCCCACATAAAACCACTGCTCCCAACACCTCCTAACAGCTAGGTCAGAATGGAGTAGATGGCGGGCAATTTGTTGAAATGACCATCCTGCTACTCTCAGTCCAGTGATACGCCCTTTCTCTAAGTCTTTCAGCTGGTAAAAATGTCTTGAGTCAAGAGGTACACTACCCAAAAGTAGCCTCTGAGAGCCTTTTTATAGGTCAGTGGGGAAAATAATTTTACACTGCTTTGTGGAAAAACCCGGTGTCTAATTGGATCACACCATCATTTACATATCTGGGTGAATTACTGTATGTTTTGGTCAATGAGTATTTTTGTATTCTAAATGTATTCTTAATATATCACTCTTTTCCACCATTAGTAACATTTATTCTGCTGGTCATCTGGTTTCTAAAGTGTCTCTCTGAAAGCCATATAATAGACTGAAACTCCAATAAAGGCTTAACAAATGTTCTCCCAGACTATTCAACACAATTTCTGTCTGTTGTTCCAGTAATTGCTGTGATTGTCACTTTAAAAAGTCATTCATGTTCAACATTTCCTTTCCTTGTTCCTTCTCTCAGGTCATGGTACACTCATACCCATTCAGCTCAGAGAGAGCTATAAATAAGCTCCCAGTGTAATTCCAGTCGTAAGCACAATACTCCTGAACGAACTGAGAGTATTATTAGGATAATGTGTTAGGGTAAATGATTAAGCAGAAGCCTGGATGAATGGAGACCTCTTAGCACCACAGAAACCACCTCCTCGGCATGTTTACAGTGGAGGAGAGTTAGTTGTTTGTTCTTGTTGGTTATAAGGTTTTTATCACCCTGTGCCCTTCCCAGGACAATAAACATGCCTGTGCATGCGTATCCGAGCTATTAAAGAGAGCTTTCACCCTAGATGTATGGTATCATTCTGCGTCACACCTGCTGAGCCGTGAGAACGCACACGTGCTATTTCGGTAAGAGAACTGGAAAAACGAGTTCTTAGGAATTTTCCTTCCTTTCAAAACAAACCTCAGTCGCTTGGGTTGGGACACTCGGGTTTTTCAGCTTACCAGAGACAATGGAGGGATTAGGTTATGTTTATACACCCCATCTCACCGGTGACTCTACTTCTCATTTCACAGACCATTTGCAGACAATCAAGATCCACATAACCAGTGCAGACGATCCAGGGCAATGTCCGGTTTCTTCTGCGGAGGAAAAAAACCTGACAGATTCAGATAGGGAGAAACTGAGCTCTTCTACTGCTGCGTTGGGCGATTCAGATCTAGAAATGGAAGCCATTACAGAGAACGAGAGCATGGTGGGAGAAGTTGATGGACTAAAGCGGATAACTTTGGACTCCAGTCCTGAGCCGCCTATGTCGAAGCCCATTAGGACGTACATGGATGAAAGCTTACCAGATCTGCTGAGGAGTGGAAGCCCCCTCCGCAGACGAGTATCAAGCCCAGTGTCAGACACGGTGAGATTTTAATGTGTATAGTTATCGTATGACACAGGCTTACATGTCATAACTTGTGCTGTACTTATTGGTTTAGGCTCCAAATACCCAGCATTGATGGAGTAGCTTATGTGGAGTACCTACATAGATATTATCATTAATATCTCGGACGTGTAACATGAACTGTTTTTGTTTACTAATGAACAGAAAACCAACATAACTGGTTATTTTAATAACCGAGCCACCAGAACAGCACTGGTGCTCGTTGGCAAGTGAACTACAGGGGTACATTTACATTATTAGGTACACCATATAGACAAAAGTTTGTGGACACCATAAAAAAAGGGCTTTCCACTAGATTTTGGAACGTGACTATGAGGTCAGCTTCTGGTGTTAGACAATAAGCCCAGGCTCATTTTTGGCATTCCAGTGCATTTTTAAGGTGGTTGATGGAGTTCATTAAAATGTGACATAATTGAGAGTCACTGGGGTATCAGTACAACCCGAAATGCACACTTTATTTTATGAATGTGTTACACGTGAGTGCTGAAATAGCTGAGCTTAATAATTAGAAGGGGTGTCCACAAACCTTTGTTTGTATGGTGTATATTTCCGCTCTTAAGCGGATGTCCTTATTCAGAGATGAGCTAAGGGTCTAGCTTGGGAGCCCAGCAATGGTAGTTCTGCAGATGCAGGATTTGAGCCTTGGGATCTTGGGATGGATTACCAATCGTAAAAATAGATATTGTTTGGTGGTGTAGTGCACTACTCTTACTCAAATATCTCCCATAGTGTTCAGTTAGGGCAGGATGTGGTGTCTGTGCAGACCAGAGCATACTGAAAGTCTAGCCAGTTGAGCCAGTTCGTGACGGCAGCTTCTGCTTTGCATTCGTCAACAATCACTTGTCATGTTGTGAAGGCTCAGTGGTAAGGATTTGGAAAACAAATTGGAAAAATCTCTGCTGTGCCAAACAGTAACGGGACCTTGGGCAATCAACTTAACCTGGAGGTGTGTTGCCTAGCTGGAAGTCCCTTAGGAAAAGTGTGTGTGCTTCCAGTTAGTTAGTTTTATGCTTTCATTTGTCACCACTGTATATTGAGAGAGATTTTGTTAGGATTGGCATTTGGTCATTTGCACAGGTCTAGAGTATGATCTGGTGCCATGGTCCCCAACCTGATGTCAAAGTCAGATTTATTTCAAAAGTGCCTTTTACGATGGAACATTGTCTCAAAGCAAAAAACTCCCTAAATGTTATAAGATAGAAACCTTGGAAGGACCAAGACTCAAAAAGGGACCCGACCACCTTGGGCAGCCTAGAAGTTATCTAATGAATAAGTCTGTAGTAATAGTTTAAATAAACAGAAGATAAATAAATATTAACAGAGAGGATATTCAAAAAGAATAATAATTCAAATAAAATATAAATGCATTTTTGCATTTTTGCCCAGGAAGATTTGCAATGAATCACTTTATTCTTTTGGTCTGTGTATGCGGGGACTTTACTTACTCACAATAGGGTGTTCAAGGAGGTTGACAACCAGTGATCTAGTGGACTGTAGGTTAGTACCTGGGGTCGACAATCCTTCAATGCAAGGCTCATGTGAAAGCCCTGAGTATCTCTAATACTGATCTTTTACTAAAGTTGCCTTAGTAACCGAGCGAGCATTGCTATGCCAGTCATCTCGAGCATGATAGCAATGGGCCTCCAGATAATTGTTCACGTGAATGACCTATTTCAACATCGCACATTCACGTCATAAATGGCGCCAGTGGATGGAATTGGAAAATGTCAAGAGCGAAACAATACCAGCTCAGAGTCTAAAGCTTTTTTGTGTTTACTGGAACTAGGATTGAACAAATACTTATGCAGGATTTTAGGCCAATGTTTGCATCCAGTGTTGTTGGATTTTTGGATCATCTTGAGTAGTTATTAGGGGCTCGGAAGTCTAAGATGTTAGTACCTAGTGTTTTAATAAGTAGCTGACCCGCCAAGAGCCACCAGAAGAGCACTAATGCTCACTGGCAAGTCTCTAGAAGTGAACTAGAGGGATAAGTTTAATTATTAGGTTCACTATGTAGACAAAACTTTTTGGACACCCAAGAAATTACATCTAAAACCTGGGTATTAGTTTGGAGTTTCCCCCAAAACATTTGGTGCTCCAACAGCTTTTGTTTTTCTAAAAGAACTTTCCACTAGATTTTGGAACAATTTTAACGTTTCTGATGGAGTTGAGGTTCTGTGCAAGCCAAGTTCTCAATCAAAGTAGGCAAACCAATTTTCTATGGACTTTGTTTAAGGACAGACTTTTTGTAAGAGGAAACCTGTAAAATGTGTCATATTGAGTCAGTACAACAGCAGTCTAAGATGTTCGCCCACAACCACATGACCCCGATTCAAGCCCCCGGGTGCCTTGTGGCTGGATTGGGCCCCTAATGCAGCCAAAGTTGCTGGGGGATGATCCCCTGGTTGTACAGCAGTGACCTTGCAGCTCTGTGCTGGACTGGCATCATGCTTATGCCTGGCCTCATTACTAACCTGACCTATGCATAGTAACGTTGGTGGCATTAACAACTGGTATCGCACAGCTCATCGCACACTGTTTGGTTCCCTCCAAACTGGTCACAGGAAGTGTGAACAATATTAGGTAAGTGCATGTATGGATGCACTGATGTCATGTTTCTATATTCGATACAGTCCTAATACCAAAACATCAGAGCATTAATACTTTAATTTAAAAGCTGCATACAAACAATGCGAGTCATCAGAGGCATGACAGAGGTGTGTCTTGAGATGATTGCTGTTCTGTTTTTAAATACATGCCACGTCACCTTAGTCGACATGACACACAATCACATCATAAATAACGTCAGTGCATTGTCTTGGAAAATGACAATAGCAAACAATGTTTCTTGTTTAGTAGATTAATGAGCAAATTAATGCATTCATGTATCAGTTGCATTATATAATGTGTTGTATTATATTAAAAGGTTAAATAAGGCACGAGTGTTAAATTAGTTACTGTTTGTGTTCATTTCTTTTTCTGTGTGTATTTTTAGTGTATTATGTAGTTCTGCTTCTGTAGTGTTGTGAGTCGTGTTTGTGTTTATGTGTTCCCTCTAGATCAGTCTTATTATATCGCGCTTGCACAGCACTGTATGATGTTCTGCCTTTACTTATTCTTCCACAAATTATTGCGGTTAATACATGCTGAATCGCTTAGCCTACAGGTACGGTTCAGACAGCGCTGCGCAGATAATCACGCTGTGTGGCGTGCTATCTGTCTTTGGAGTTTATAGTATTTATCATTTTTAATATATTTATGTTTAAAAATAAAAAATATCCCATAAAAATGCTGGAATGTTGAGATTAGAATTTCAGCTGACAAATTGTCACAGACTCAGTAGCACGTGTTCACCTCTCCCTCTTGGCGTCTCCATATAGATAATACATAATACACTACCAAACCCACATGTGGCCAAATGTATTGGAACAAAAACCTGCACATGGCCAAAAGTATTGGGACACAAACCCGCACGTGACCAAACGTTTTGGGACAAAAACACACATGGCCAAAAGTATTGGGACACAAACTCATGTGTGGCCAAAAATGACTGAGACACAAACACACATGTGGCAAAAAGTATTGGGACACAAACTCATGTGTGGCCAAAATGACTGAGACACAAACACACATGTGGCAAAAAGTATTGGGACACAAACTTACATGTGGCCAAAAGTATTTGGACACAAACCCGCATATGGCCAAAAGTGTAGAGACAAAAACTCACATGTGGCCAAAAATATTAGGGGACAAACTCACATGGGGCCAAAAGTATTGGGACATAAACCCACACATGACCAAAAGTATTGGGACACAAACCTGCACATGGCCAAAAGTTTTGGGCCAAAAACACACGTGGCCAAAAGTATTGGGACACAAACCTACATATGGCCAAAAGTGTTGGGACACAAACCCACATGTGGCCCAGCGTATTGGGACACAAACTGACACGTGGCCAAAAGTATTGGGACACAAACCTGGACATGATCAAAAGTATTGGGACACAAACACACATGTGGCAAAAAGTATTGGGATACAAACCTACATGCAGCCAAAAGGTTTGGGACACAAACACATGTAGCCAAAAGTATTGGGACACAAACCCACATTCTTTCTACTTGCCACATTTGTTGTAGTTCCTTCAGGAAATGCAGATCTAGTTAATGTACAAATTACATAACAATGCATATGGTCGTCTTGTGGGGTGGGGAGGGGCGGGCAGGGGCAGTTGGTGTCTAAATGTTAAAAAGTCTCAGTTTCATTCTTGATCTTATCTCAGCAGTCTAATCACGCTTCTGTTTTTCAGCTGGAGTAATGAGAATGTAGAGAATGTGCCATGTGTGGTTCAGCTGACGTGTGATCGCATTCCTCATAGTGCAATACTAGATTCCGTTCATAAACATTGCTGTGCATGGAAGCACATGAATATAAAGATGTTCTGCCAATGCTGGTGGACTTTTATAAAGGATAAGGGTCCATATATGTGTATTACCTGGAAAAGTACATGTAGTCAAGTTCATATAAAGTACCTAAAGTTACTAAAGTCCTGCTTATGTTTACACTGGTATATATTACAGATCTTCTAATGCAGTGTAATCCATTTGGAGTACTTAATTCAGCCAAGGCCATCTTATCTTATTCACTACAAACACCAGCTCAGTTTGGTAGATGTTTTTTATTTATTTCTCATAAACCTGGGTTTAGTGTTTTAGATTTTATTAGGAATGCAGCTCTGTGGGTGTTTTAAAATCCAGATATAAATCCTACTTCACCTTTCTGAGTTTCAGGTTTTATGCTTTCAGGTTTCAGTCAGTTAGGGATAAAAGCACTGAATTTTCCACGTAAACAGTTAAAAGAATTGTAATTACTAAAAGAAACTGAAAAACACTGGAATTCATGCCCTGAAAAGTTATTATTTATTAGAAATAATCACTCATCTGGTAATATACCCAATAGGTTAAGTGGAAGTTAAGTAAAATGAAGAGGTAATTCATTCATATTGAGGTTTTGCTTAATTTTGGGTGCACATGTGTAGGAAGTGATAAACATTATAAGCACTTTGGGTCTCATAGTTAATTATACAGTACTGTGCAAAAGTCTGAGGCCAACATTAGCTTAGTTGTTTTAGCAATGGTATAATGATTATTTATTTATATATATATATATATATATATATATATATATAATTATTTCTCAGTGTCTTTATTAAAATGCAAAGAGAAAATACAGGAAATATGTACATAAAATAAAAACAATGCAACTTTTAGAACAAAATGGTTCTGCAAAAGTGGTTTCCTGGCTGCTACATTTCCAAAAACACCATTCCTGATCAAGCTTCTTTGGACTGTAGTAGGGTCAAGTTGGCATTCCAGTGAAACTCCTAGATGCTGCTGCTGCTCAGGTGTAAGGGGGGGGACACTAAATACTTCCACTGTAGCCTGCAGAAGCTGTTTTTTCTGATTTTCT
Organism: Ancistrus triradiatus; assembly: GCA_025084515.1. Classification (NCBI taxonomy): domain Eukaryota; kingdom Metazoa; phylum Chordata; class Actinopteri; order Siluriformes; family Loricariidae; genus Ancistrus; species Ancistrus triradiatus. The sequence continues at coordinate 369,855 of JAJAGP010000312.1, forward strand.
TAAATTTTTTTAATACTGCATACAAATTTCCTTTATTTTATGGTTGTATTCTAATGGTGGTCTAAGACTTTCGCCCAGTACTATACACACTGTTTTTGTCCCAATCTCCTAGGTACGGCATTGTTACTCTATTATTATTATTATCAACGTGTTTTCTGTCCCTTACTTTGCCACACATTTCTGAGCAGTCTAGTGTGGCCCCTAAATGTGATTCTGAAGTGCAGCTCTGGATGTAGAGCATGCAGCGATCGCATCGCGTGAATGACGATTCTGTGTGTGTATGTGGTTGCAGCTGAAGCAGATGCGTCGGGAGGTGGAACTGTCTAGACGGAGGAGTCTGAAGCTGAAGGCTCAGGTGGATAAACTTCAGGAGCGGAGCCAGGACGGCTTGGTCTGGAGCCAAACCAGAGAACAGGTGAGAGAGTCGCTTCACGCAAAAGACCTTCACTGTGGCACTGCTAGAAGTTTTTGAATTTTAGCTGTGGCTAACTTTAAAAGCAATAATTAATTCCGGTTTTAGAACGTAGCACGTGTAGTTGAACTTATTATTGAACTTTAATTAATGTGGCTGAATATTTTAAGTCCAAAGTTTTGTTATCAGGAAAATCAACTTGTCCTGCGTGGTTGCTAAGAACTAGGTGTGATGACACTCATAAACCGAAACAAGGCAAAACAGTTCATGACAGTTGACATCTAATTATGTCTAATTATGTCATCTAGTTGCATCAACCTATCCAGCCTTTTAGCTGGGTGTTATCCAAAATGTCATACTGCTAAAACTAATGTGAAGCTTTGTGTGTTTAAAGTACAGCCATGTGCTGTATAACATCCGTTCATGTATACATCCACGGTCCTCTAAGGTTAGAATCATTATTATCACCATAAGTTCATTAAAGTTAGACCTACATCTACTCCTAAGCTAAAGAAAATCTGACTCTTTTGGTTTTTCAAAAGAAAGTTATCGTTCCTGAAAGCAGGTTTCCATATAGGGACCAACAAAATGTCTCTACAATGTCAAAAATGTCAAGTCTTTCTATCCTTGTGGGGACATTTAATGATTTTTTAAATAAAATGTCATTTAATGTCTTGTACTTTTTAGCGATAAATAAGCTTTGGTTGCGGTGATCACCTAATCAGTAGCTCATTAAGCAGAATCAGGTGTTGGAAGTCATCAGATACTGGAATGGAACTGCTGCCGTACATGTACAGGTGTTGATCTCAAGAAAATTTAGAGTGGTCTCTTAATTTTTTCCAGAGCTTTATTTCTACAAATTGAAATCAATTATTAATTAGTTACTTTTTCTGGTGACAACCCTCACCAGTATAGATAAATCAAGACGAGTAAATGACCTTTTCAGACAAAACACGTATGTTAATTCCACTTCATTCTAGCTCACTTTTCCAGCTCATGCTCACTATAACCCTTTGCAGGCTCGGTGTAACCTCAGTGTGTTTCTGGATCCGTAGGTGACTGAGGAGATCCAGTCTATTGTAAAGCTCCTACAGCCTCTAACTGATCTGGATCCAGCAGCAGATCGTTCATCTCAGAGCAACCCGCTGGATGAAGCTCTGCTCCAGCTGAAGAACGTGTCACGCACCCTCGCCCTCAAGCAGGCGTCTCAGGTGAGTCTTCATCATCCTCATCAGCCACAGACTCATCAGAGGCTTGGTTTTGGCACAGCGTGGCATTTCGCTCGAGGTGTTACCGATCCCAGCTGGATTTCATCATGCAGAAAGTAAACCTGCCTTCTCTGCTTCACACTCTGAGTGAAATCATTCATAATAAGCTTTAAGGGTTTTAAATTTAAGCTCGGTGACCAACATATCTGTTGGATCTACCAGTAGCCTTTTTCATGTGAGTAAGTGGTTGGTGTTAGAATAAAATTGCTCTCCTGTGATTGGCTCTGAGGCTTTTCTTCACTGTTGTTATTCTCAAACCGTGGTAGGTGAAGGATTACGAGGTAACGAGGAAGTTTAAGTTTAGGATTCATCTATGGTAGGACAGAGGAAGAATCAAGATCACAAAGGTTTGTGTGCTGTGAGATTTTCAGCAACGTGAGCACTAAACCGGCGCCTCTGTGATGAGACTCATAGGTGGTACTTGGAGGTTTTGGTTGATAATGGGTGGAACTTGGTATAAAAAGTTTGAGAACCACTGCTATAGAACAAAAGAGGGAGGTGTTAGAATTGCAGCTATCAGCTTCATGTACAGAACATTGTGACATCATCAGCACTATCATCACTCCTGTGTTTGAGCACAATCAGAACGTGATGTCCTGATCCTTTTCGCAATCGCGGCGGTGTTTCGGTACTGCTGACAGCTGAAAGGTCTCTGTGTTCCTTTTAAATACTCCTCTCTGTAACCATCTCTGATGATAAACGTAGACAGATTTTGGACGTTGATCTGACTCCGCTCTTGTGTTCTGAAGCTCTCTTCCGAGTGCTTGGCATCACAGAGCAGCGTGGAAAAAGTAGAAAGTACCTGGAGTAGCATACTTCATAGAAGCAGAACCTTAAAGTTGCTGAGTTGTTACTGGACCACTGACCAGAAGGGTGATGGGTCAAGCCTACAAAATAATACAGTGCACATAAATAAAAACACATTGCAGACAGTATAAACCCAAAATATTTCATGGTTTTTCTGGTCAACTTCATTTCATGCATCACATTCCAAAAAAGGTGGGATGGGGCCATTTTAGGGCTAGTAATGAGGTAAACTAAATAATGATGTGATTTCAAACAGGTGATTGTAATCAAAAACAGCATCCAGGAAAGGATGAGTCTTTGAGGAGTAAAGATGATCAGAGGAGGATCTCCAGTTTATCAACAAATGTGTGAGAAAATTAATGAAATGTTTAAAAACAATGTTCCTCAAAGAAAGACTGGAAGGGATTTGCATACTTCTTCCTCTACAGTGTATAATATCATTCAACAATTCAGGAGGATCAAATCTCTAGGAATTTCAGTGCATAAAGGGTATGGGCACAAGCCTAAACTGATGAGGGGTGATCGCCGCTCCCTCAGATGGCTCTGCATCAACAACCGTCATTCATCAATAGCTGATAGAACAAGGGATTCCTTTATCAATCCTTTATCAAGCTCTACAATACAGAGTTACATTCACAGATGCCACTTAAAACGTTACTGTGCAAAAAAGAAGCCTTATGTTATAACCATGTCCAGAAGCGGCGTCGACTTCTCTGGGCTCGGAGGCATCTGGGATGGACCATCATACAGTGGGAACGGGGCTTGTGCTCAGACCCATCAGTATAACAGATCTTCTTGGAAGAAATGGACGCTGTAGCTTCGGACCAAAGATGAAAAAAAGAACCATCCAAAGTCCAAAAGCCAGGCTCTGTCATGTTATAAGGTCGAGTCAGGGCCCTTGGTAAAGGTCATTAATACTTCTGTGATGCAGCATTAATGCAGAAAAGTACACTGAGATTTTAGAACAACAATAGCTGCCTTCAGGACGACATCTTCTCCAGGGACGTCCATGCATTTTTCAACAAGGTAATGCAAAATGAGAAAAAGTTAGGATTGAAATATGTAAATCCCTTCCAATCCCTTTTGAGGAACATTGTTTTTAAACATTTCGATCATTTTCTTACACATTTGTTGACAAACTGGAGATCCTCTGGCCATGTTTGTCCCTCCGCCTTTTGTGGATACTACTTTTGTACCAAATTATGATTATAATCACCTGTTTGAAATCACATCATTATGTATTTGTTTTACCTCATTACTAACCCTAAATTGCCTCGTCCCAACTTTTTTTTGGAATGTGTTGCAGGCCGGAAATGCAGGAATGGATGTTTATTAACAAATGAAATGAAGTTGACCAGAAAAAAAAAGAAATATCTCAGGTTCATACTGTCAGCAATGAAATGAAAGTCAAAGCAAATATAAGGAACATTATTTTTTATTTGCATTATTCTTACTGTCAAAAAAAAAAGGTGTCATGATTTCTACACAAATCCTAATGAAATTCACTTCATTCATAGGGAAAAGATAAAGAAGGCTACACGGATGAAGAAGTGGCCATATTACAACAAGCTCTGCGAGACCGGGACGATGCCCTTGCAAAGTGAGTGCACTTTTAGAGTAATAAATGTCATGTACTATCCTCCAGTTTGGTCGGGTGCTCAGTTGGAGGAGGTGAGGGATCATCGGTGTGTATTCTCTGTGTAAACGTCTGGTGATAAGACGTCAGCCATGAGTTTTACAGACAGGCACTTGGTGGGGGGGATGCAATGAGACCGGGGAATTAGGCAACTTAAAGTGCTAGAAAAATAAAAACAAATAGAAAGTAATGAATGTAATAGCCAATTCAGATCATGTCACTGGGGTTAAGTGACACTCCTGGTTTTAGTAGTGTAGCCACTATCCAGAGTATCAAAAGTTTTACAATAAGGATATTAATACAGTGATTTATTACAAATATTTTTATCAGTCCATTTATTGTGTACTTGTAAACACACTCAGTGATTGTTCTCTTCTGTAGGAAACAAGCGATGGAGTCCGAGCTCCTGAAGTGCAAAACAGAACTCATGTGTCTGAACAATCAGCTCCTGGAGGCGGTGCAGCGGCGGCTCGAGATGGCCATCGAGCTTGAAGCCTGGAAGGTGGGTCTGAATTATTGGTTTGTTTGGTGTCATAAAAGTTTCGTCTCCAAATAAAAGAGATGAAATGTGGATGGGTCAGGTTTTACTACATACCAGGTACTGTGGTATAGAGTGTAACTGTGAAAAGGGTGTGTGTGTGGCCTTAGACAAAGCTGGTGTTCAAACTTTGAGGCTTTAGCTTAAAAGGGACCCTCCACCCATTCACTCAGTCATCCATCTATCCATCCACTCAGCCAAACAATCATCCATCAGCCCATCCATCCGTCCAATTATCCACTCTCCCACCCAAACAATTATTCATCCATCCACACACCAAACCATCCATCCATCCAATTGTCCATCTATCCATCTACCCATTTCCTCATCCATTCTTTCATTTATCCACCCACTCATCTGTCTACCTGTGCACCCATACGGCTATCCACCCATCCAATTATCTATGTTCAACCACACACCCAAAAAACCTTCTAAAAATCCACCCATCCAACAAATCGTCCCTTGACCCATCTACCCATCCATCCATCCATCCACACACTCCATTTATCCACCAATCCATCCATTTTATCCATTTACCCATCCTGTCATTTACTCATCCAGTTATCCACCCATCCATTAATCAACCTGCCAATCCACCCACCCTTCCATCCATCCATTTATCCACTCACCCACCAAACCAATCATCCATGTATCCATCCACCCATATATTCTTGCACTCATCCATTTATCCACTCATCCATCCACACCCAAACACCTACCTACCCATCCATCCTTCTAGGATTGTCCACTCACCCTTCCATTTATTGTAATTCCAATTATCCATCCACCTCTCCATACATACAGTTGTTCATGTATCCAGCCATTCATCCACACACCCATCCATTCTTCTGTTTATCCACCTACTCATCCAACCAATCACCCATTGATACATGCACGCATCCACCATCTATACACCCAAACACCCATCCAACAAATGATCCCTCGATGCTTCTAGCCATCCTTCCATACACACATCCATTTATCCATGAATCCATTTGGCCACCCAACCAATCACCAGTCTATCCATCCATCAATTCAACCACCTACAAATCCATCCATCAACCCATCCATAGATGCACCCCCCCCCTCTGGTTCTTTAATTGGGTCCTGAAATCAGGTATTGCCACATACCAAAAAAAATGTCTGTGAAAGTGGGTGTGTGTACACGCGGCTTGCTTTTGGTCGAACCTGTAGCTTCAAGGTGAACAGGGATCAGTTCATAGAGTCATCAACATTCAGGATGATGTACAGCTTTTAGGACAGTATGTAGAATCTTATAACAAATCCTCCATTTGTGAAATAAAGGCGACTTCCTTCCTGTGGGAGATTAAACATAAGTCCTTGTTTTTATCCACATCTCATCCGTATAAAGTAACACTGGCAGGTTTCACCAGGTGGAGCGTTTCACAACCACCATCAACAAGTCTGACATGATCCAGTAACACACCCAGCTGAAGCAGATTCAGGCTTGGTAATGTGTGTGTGTGTGTGTGTGTGTGTGGTGCTGGGAACAGGCAGCTCAGTAACATGCACAGATCATATCTGTAAGCTCCAGACATGAGAGAGCAGTGGAGCTGAATGGGAGGGAAGCAGCTGGTGTGACTGGTTGTGTCACTGCATGATTTACAGCCTGAGCCAGAATGGCCATCTGGACTGAACAACCCTGTTCTTTAAAACTGTTCTTTAAAGGAATAAGGCGTGTTTTGCGGGGTAACCTGGGTTTACTGCATTTGTAAGATAATGTGAGGTTACCACGGACAATAATTTCCCTCTACTGAGGAAAGAACAGAAAACCTGTAACGCAGCGTAATGGAAATATAACAGAAGTTGTTGGGGCATGAAATACATGTTTGTGGAACTGCTATCCAAATATAGCCTGGTCTAAAAATTCATATGGTGTTTTTTTTTTTAGATAGTGAGAGCCTATTTCTGTTATTTGCTATAGGAAAATTCCTACCTCGTTCCTCATGCTTCATTCAAACCAAACCAACTTTCAGTGGCATAACCATAATATAATAATGCCAGAGACCAGGGGCATTTCTAGACTACTTATACTGGGGCCTACTCAGAATGTAGAGGGGCACAGCTTTTGGAAAGATGCTGGGGCATTATGGGAAACTGAGTGCCGTAGTGAATTTGCATGGTGTGCCCTGAAGTTCTGCTCATCAATCCAGGGTAAAATTGAATTTTTTCTCCCCGGTAATTTTAGCGGGGGACAACAAGAACACAAAGTGGGTCTGACGACGCCCCTGATAGATTCTGAGCCTCATTCTACAGGTTTTAATGGTCTGTATTACTGAAACTGTAACCGCATGCATTTCTATAACAGGACGATGTACAGACCATCCTGCACCACCAGCTCCTGAGCCAGCAGCAGGCAGAACAGCAGGCCCAGAAGAAGTCAAGAGGATTCCTGCGTCGCTCCAAACAACCCAGTCCCGCTCCGACACCCAACGGAAGCCCATTGTCCTCTCCGGGCTCGCAGTCCCCCAACACGGTTGTGGCCCAGCGCTGGAAGGAACGGCTGAGACGAGGACGTGGCAGTCAGCCAGGCTTCGATACCCCAGACCAGCCTGCCAGCTTCAGAGCCGTGGAGCCGCCAAACATCAATAAAGACGACAGCTTCCAAACCGTCTCCCTGGATTAAGCTGTGACTTTTGATCTACTTTGAAGCGTACGAAATGGAAAGAAAATCATAAAAAAGAAGAGTCTGCTCTTTTTTGGATTGCTAGATCGTAACACCGGGACAGTCCTGCTTACTCTGTTCTTTCTATCAGGATTATATCTAGATCAGGAGCATCCATGTAAAATGCAGGTGTAAATGAATCCAGATTTCAATCCAGTTTGTGAATCCTCTTCAGAAAGCGGCTAAAAGAAAAGTAGCATTTGAGTTCAGAAAACAAACCCGATGCAGATGCGTTAAATCCTAACGCGTCTGGTGAGTGAATACTGGTTTCAAATTTTTAATATCATTAGGGGCCATATTCCCGAAAGCGTGCTTAAGAAAAAAACTTGTGAAGATTCTTTAGACAAACACTCAACTTCATAAGAATGCTTTTAAATGCAATTCTCCAAAAAAAGGAAACCAAGCAATTCTCAAGTATTATGTTAAGAAGAACTTAACTATTTCCTTAAGAGATTCTTCATTGTTTTTATGTAGGCTATGTTGCATTTTATAGCTTAAAATATAAATTTTATAGACACATTTAGAATTTTTATTTACCGTAGACAATGTTTGTATTTTAAACTTTTGAATTGAAAGTATGTAGGCGTTATTTCCTATAACTAAACTGTTTAAAGTTTGGTCAATTCCGAGGCTATCGTAAGGATAATAAACCATTTAAGAACAGAATGTTTTCAAGAATACCACTTAGAATTGTTCTTTAGAAAAAAATAAGACAATTAAGAAGTTATTTGAAGAATAACAGTTTTTCATAACTTTTTTTCTTAAGAATCATGTTAAAAAAACATTTGATTTACTTTCTTAAGACACTTTAGTGAACTCGATCTCAGAATTATATTTTTACTGCGGCATTGATCTTTTGCCTAAATGAGGAACAGTGATAAAAAAAATCTGTGGTTAGGTGCAATAAGATGATTGTATTTGGACTTAACTCAATGTCAGTGTAAATGCATGGGATTAAAATAAAACAGAATTTAATCCAGTTCATGAACAGGTATTAACAGGGCATGGTTTAGCTACAGAATGGCTACAGAAAGGCATGAGGGGACAAACAAAGCGCAAACAAGACTCAGCCAATGAGAACAGACCTTTGAAACGGACAATCCCAAGCGATTAAATAAGGAAAAGGTCATAAGAAGGTAAAAATGAAGTAATTTTATACATTAAAATCACTATATCTATTAGTGAATAGGTCATCTAATCCTGATTTTTGTTCTTTAGTGAGTGTGTGCTGTGTATTTTCCTGCCAAAATGGATTTACGATGATATGAGTGGAATATTTCGATGGCGACAGCATTATTTCGTTACTGGGTCACTAATAGAACAGGCAACGGAAGTGCAGCGGAGTTAAAGTGCCCGGCTTTTCTCTTGATCTTTTAATCCGGCTCGTGTACCGCACCGGTGACGCTTGGACGGATTGTAGATTTGTAAATATCCGTATTCTAGATTCACTCTAAAACTGGACGCGGTTCGCGTTTAACTCCACACTCGGTGACGTTCTGTATTTTCTTTTTCTTGAGTGTTTTTGTTTTTTTGAAGAACTTTTATTTTGACCCGCTAACCAAATAAAGGCTCGTTTATTGTTCTTCCGTCTCGTGTTGTGTCTGAGGTATCAGGAAGGACCTTTGATCATCCATAACATCACGTACACTTCAAAGCATACCCAATTCCACAGTTTAAAAAAAGATGAAACAAATGTGACCCCTTAAATTAGCTTGTTTTATTGTATTTTAGTCATACACCCATACACAAAACTCATCCGGCATGCAATGAGAATACATTCACACGATCTCAACTGGTCACGTTTCAACGCATTGAACATAACGCACAGCTGTAACCCGCTTCACTGAGAATCGTTCCCATGACCCTGCGTTCACACCGGAGGAGATGCTGCTGATACTGGATTCAACTATAAATAAACATAAGAGGCGTAGCGACCAAGGTGACAGGTGGGTGGAGCAAACAATACCACAAGTCCAAACTTGTATTGAAACCAAGACGCCAGGCGTTGTGGTGACCACGAATGGACGCCAGCATGACAACACGCCATTATTCCTATTATTATATAATTATAATTCCCACTATTATAATCCGAGCAGCTCCCGTGGCTCGGTGGTAAGAGCCGGCTACTGAAAATGGCACTTCCCGTGCGCCTCGGTTTGTGGGAATTCCAACCTGAAGCTTGCACCGTGTGTTTAGAGAGCTGATCTGTCTGGGTGTACCTCTGCCTGAGCCCAGTAAATCCAGTCCAAGACCCTGACCAGGATACGCAGATATATTGCAGAATGCTGTTCTTTACTTCTAGCTCAGACTTTTAATTCACTGTTTCAATTCACTGTTCAATTCAATGTTTTAATTCACTGCTTCAATGACTGTATAAGGGAGAATTAAAAGCAAACAGTGCTTGGACAAACCTCTTCGACACTGTAGGAAGTCTGGCGAGTTTGATAAACGCATCAATGGCTGGAAATCTATTAAAAAAGCAAGCAAACTAGCTAATTGAAATCACTGCCTGTCGAAGAATTCTAACTCTTCAGCTCGGGGATATGCACACTCAACTTTTGCAGCACCTGCCGCCGATATGAACGCAGGGTTACAAGCTTGGCCCCTGAATATTGCTTTTACAGTATCATGTGCGACATTTCACCTACAGAGGTCCTCTGATCTTTATTAATAAATATTAAACCGACCTTCCATCAGATCATAAGTTATCATATCATACCATATATAGAACATTCAACCACAAAACAAAATCAGCAATATATACAATGTACTGTGCTTAACGTCCTGTGTATCAGTGAAACATACGACACCTATAGATTAGCGATTATACAAAGCAGGGATGGACAAATCAGAACCTCAGTGCCTCAGTTTTCTCAGTCCTGTGCTGCAGGATTAACTAACTAAGTAATGTCATGTCATGGTATGACAGTGCTGTGCAAGTGCCTTAATGAATAAGGAATGAGCAGCAAGCCTGAGTCACAATAATGAGATGCATCACCCCATCAAGAAATATTACCAGACACGGAACTGCATACCAAAGTGAATCATACAACGCAGCTAATAACAAACAAGAGCTGAACAGTGAGCATCATTCAGGTGGAGAACTTCATTCTTTTCTTGGACTCAGGCTCATCAGGTTTAAACGTAATCCAAGTCGAGTGTCTAATGACACTAATATAGGATGAAACTAATAATAATAACATAATTTGTAGCTGCATTTTGCTAGCCCACCACTGCAAAACCTGGGATCGAGTCCCGAAGGTGTTCTCCGGCTGGCTGCCACATTCAAGTATGAAAGTGTTTAACAGCAACCCTTACTCTACCAATCCCATCCGTCTCCAGATACAAAAATAGCACCACTAATAAGAATAATAATAATGTGCTGGTGATCTGTCCATCCCTGTAACAGCTACAAAACGCACTAAAAGCTAGACTGCTGGATAAACCATATTAATAACAAGTAACTTTCTACAAAGTATTACACAAATTACAAACAATAACACTGAAACAGTACTCAGATACCTGCATAACCCAAGATTGAGACGAATTTGTTTAAACTGAAGCTCTGTAAACAATCTCTTCAATATTTCACTAATTACAGTCATGAACACCCCTGATAAAATTACAGGAAAAGAAGTTAATGAAGACAACAAATCTATTTACTGAGTCATTAAGTTCTGAGACCTTACAGTAAACACTAGCAGATCATCTGAAAGGTTCCTGAAGATTTACACGTTGCATTTTTTCCTAATTTATTTCTGATTTGTGGCGAGTTTGCAGTAACAGGTCATTTCAGTTTGTTCTCTTCTATTCCTTCAGAAATCAACAAAACATAATCTGACCAGGGGTGCCCAATGCTTTGCATAAGACTGCACGTTTAGGTTAAGTTTTAAAATAATCAATAACTCACAAACTTACTGATGCTCAAAGGCAAACAATTGTATCTTTAAGACATTAAGAAGATTGTTCGTAACTGGAAAAGCTGTCGCACGTCTAACAGTACAATGTTAGCTCTAAAAGTAAACTTAGGTGGGATATTTTTGAACAGCTATAATGTGGGGCCCTGTTCTGCATCACGTGACAGGAGCAGAAGCAACCGCAACAGCGAGAAGCACTGAGACTGAGGCACCTATGAAGTGCAACCCAATCTTTTAAAGGAGCCAGCCGACCTACAGACGGACTCATGTGGTGCCAGAGAACCGAGAGCTCAGTGGAGACAGGAAAGAAACCAGAGAGGCCGGACTGAGCTGCTCTGGTTCATACCCTGCCTCTGGTGAGGTGAGGTCTGTGAGATACAGTGAGTGTGTTTCCATGTACATAATACTGCAGAAAATCTGATTTTGTCAGTAAACCGATCAACAAGTTTACATGCATGGATCTCCAGCCAGTAATCTCACAGAAAGATGTGATGCAAACTTCAAACTTTAATACTACAGAATCGAATTCTCGTATTATTCGATTCGTTCGAACGCACTCGTATTATGTTACAAGTGCGTACTGAGAAAATCGACTGAAAGCGTAGAACAGGTACTCCCCGGTTTCCAAATCCATCGTAAGTTGAATTTATCATAAATCAGAGAGTTTAATATATACTGTATATACCATAGCGCAGCCTATATTAAAACACGATGCCTTTTCCTCACTACATTTCCAGGCGCTCATCACTCCCGCCACATGGCTCCCTACTCCTATTTATTATTGGATTCCCATTGTAAACCTGAAATATCGTAAGTCAGGCCATCGTAAACAGGGAGTACCTGTATGGGTAATACAGTGGTGCTTGAAAGTTTGTGAACCCTTTAGAATTTTTTATATTCTCTGCATAAATATGACCTAAAACATCATAAAGATTTTTACACTAGTCCTAAAAGTAGATGAAGAGAAACCCAGTTAAAACAAATGACACACAAATATTATACTTGGTCATTTTATTTATTGAGGAAAAATGATCCAATATTACATATCAGTGAGTGGCAAAAGTATGTGAAACCTCTAGAACTAGCAGTTAATTTGGAAGGTGAAATTAGAGTCAGGTGTTTTTCAATCAATGGGATGACAATCAGGTGCGAGTGGGAACCCTGTTTGATTTAAAGAACATGGATTCTATCAAAGTCTGCTCTTCACAACACAAGTTGTGGAAGTGTATCATGGCACGAACAAAGAGATTTTCTGAGGATGTCAGAAAAAGAGTTGTTTGATGCTCATGAGGCTGGAAAAGGTTACAAAACCTGTCTATAAAGAGTTTGGGACTCCTCCAATCCCACAGTCAAGACAGATTGTGTAGAAATGGAGGAAATTCAAGACCATTGTTACCCTCCCCAGGAGTGGTCGCCCAACAAAGATCACTCCAAGAGCAAGGGATGTAATAGTTTGGCAAGGTCACAAAGAACCCCAGAGTAACTTCTAAGCAACTGAAGGCCACTCTCACCTTGGTCTAATGTCAAGGTTCATGAGTCCACCATCAGAAGAACACTGAACAACAATGGTGTGGCATGGCAGGGTTGCAAGGAGAAAGCCACTGCTCTCCAAAAAGAACATTGCTACTCGTCTGCAGTTTGCTAAAGGGCATGTGGACGAGCCAGATGGCTATTGGAAGAATGTTTTTTGTGGGACAGATGAGACCAAAACAGAACTGGTTTTTGTTTAAAAGAAAAGCGTTATGATTGGAGAAACGAAAACACTGCATTCCGGCATAAGAACCTTATCCCATCTGTGAAACATGGTGGTGGTTGTATCATGGTTTTGGCCTGTTTTGCTGCATCTGGGCCCAGCACTGGCTTGCCATCATTGATGGAACAATGAATTTTGAATGATATCAGAGAATTCTAAAAGAAAATGCCAGGACATCTGTCCATGAACTGAATCTCAAAAGAGAAGGTGGGTCATGCAGCAAGACACCGACCCTAAGCACACAAGCCGTTTCTACCAAAGAATGGTTAAAGAAGAATAAAGTTCATTTTTTGGAATGAACCAAGTCAAAGTCCTGACCTTAATCCAATGGAAATGTTTTAGGAAGGACCTGAAAGTGAGCAGCAAATCTTGAGGAAAACCACCAACATCCCAGAGTTGAAGCTGTTCTGTATGGAGGAATGGGCTAAAATTCCTCCAAGCCGGTGTGCAGGACTGATCAACAGCTACAGGAAAGTGTGCCGTTGCAGTTATTGCTGCACAGGGGGGATCACACCAGGTACTGAAAGCAGAGGTTCACATACTTTTGCCACTCACTAATATGTAATATTGGATCATTTTCCCTCAATAAATAAATGACCAAGTATAATATTTTGTCTCATTTGTTTAACTGGGTTCTCTTTATCTACTTTTAGGACTTGTGTGAAAATTGATGGTTTTATGTCATATTTATGCAGAAATATAAAAAATTCTAAAGGGTTCACAAACTTTCAAGCACCACTGTATATGCTGTGAAAAATCTGATTACCGAGGTAAATCCCAGCTCTCTTTATCAGATTTCTTAATATGATTTCTAGATCGGAGTAGGGGTGGGCAATATGACGATATTTTATCATATCGTGATAGACGACTTGCTTTTCTGAGCATATCGGGATACCGTCAGTGCATAAGGAACACCAACCAACTGCATGTTTGATTATAAACAATGTCATTATTTTTATTAGCTTGAATAAAAATAATCACTTTACTAAGTTCGGGATAATATCTGAATAGTGTTTTTTAAGAATCTGTCACTACTGATGTGTTTTGTTCTGCGATCATGGTGGTAAATATCGTGTATCGTGAATGTCTTTAATTATCGTGATAGAATATTTTTACCATATCACCCACCCTTAGATTGGAGTACGCCGTTTACATGACCACTGAATAACTGCAGAAATCCGACTATGATCAGATTATGAAGTGCATGTAAACGCACTCGGGGTTTCGGATAACCCAGCTCTAGGTTCACTGGCACTGATTAAAATCAGGTTGTCTGCTGATGTCTCATAAAGCCTTGGTGCAGGTTACAGCATTTCCACTTCCATTCTCCAGTGCTCCTTATGTTGGTAGGTTGGGTCTGTGTCAGTCATGTGACACACACCAGGCGTGCTCCACATGACGAAAGTACATTCAGATGTGCATTCACACACAAACACAATTGCAATGCAATCTAACAAGGATAAGTGGCAGTATATGAACTACAGAATATAAATGTCAGACCACGAACCGTACAATTATTACACTTAAGTCAGTTAAAACACACCAGCGTGTGCCGATCGATCTAAAATACCATTTACAAACATACAGCGTTACGACATTAAAATATAAATATGTACTTCTGATTATCCAGGAGTAGTAATTCATAAATATGTTTCGTTATAGCGATATAAAATCTGTCACAAAACACACACATCCACAGTTTATAGGTGGCCACGTATGACACAGTGCTATTGAACCTGACAGAGAAAGGGATTAAGAGTGTAATATAAAGCAGCAGAGCTCTAAGAGGTCTAAGGTTTAATCAAACACTTTATTAAAGGGGTCCTACGTCGAGCCTTTATAAGACATTTAGAAAACCTATAAAAGCAGCGCTGGGTGGTTTATGAACATTATGAGTTATTAGAAGTAATAATCCTATTGTACAATCTCTTGATTTGAGCCTGGCACCTCATTTGGACTCTACACCCTGTGTTTTGCGAAGCTGCTTTACAATAATGTCTTTGGTGCTTACATTGTTCAGTGTTTATACAGTCGAACCCTGCAATCCAGAGGCTCCTCATTCCACAAATGGTTCAGATAGGTATATTCTGACAGCTATAGCCTATTCTAGTGCAACACATGCGTGTCACTTTTTGTGTCAAACGAGTTTTGTAAAGTGTGTCAAAATCCAAATATATGGGTCCCTGCAATAGCCAACAGACGTGCATTGGCAAACCATACTGTTTAGAATTTCCTCAACAGAGTAGCTTGTTTTCTTCATTTGCTTTAGACTCTCGACAGAAACACAATGCCATTTTAAGCAAATTGTGTTAAAAACAAACAGCAACAAAAGACTTTTGTCAACACCAGTTGACTCTCACTTCTAAAGAGTTCAAATCAATAGTTTCCAACTTTATTTATTCATTTAATATGACTAGTGCTTTGTGACTTGATTTTAATTATTCTATTTAGCATCTGTGTGCTTAAACTATTACTATAAATCTATTAATTACGTCATATAGTGTATTTCTCGGCTGCCCAAAAACGTTGGGTCCCTTTTTGGAGTTTTTCCTTGCCACTGTTACCACAGGCTCGCTCAGTTCGATATTTGTAAAGCTGCTTTGAGACTATTATCTGTTTTTAAAAGTGCTATAGAAATAAATTAGACATTGACTATATATTACTTAAGGACAGGTGCTTAATAACAGTTGTTATTTAATTTAATAAGCCATCTCTATAATCATAATCAACACATCATAAGACTTGCAGGTTCATTTTCTCCTCCATTTGACATAAAACTTCCAAATTTCCTCAACATCTGTGTAATAAAACTGCTTTCTATAAGACTTTTAAGATGCTTTTGAATGTGTTACAGGCTCAACGCAGGAACCCTTCAAATAAAGTGTAACCAGTTTGAGTAATACAAGTCAGTTTTGGTCATAACACACAAACACATAGGACATCTATATAAGCCATTCATAGGAATTGATGTCAATCTAAAAACGTGTTAAGGCTTATTTCAAAAGGCGTCAGCTGTCGTACGGATTGATGTTAATCAGACTTCTGGCTCAATGTTGTGTTTAAATTTCCAAGCAGGCTTAGGTTAGAGAGTCAGGAAAACTGACTGCATGCTATAGACAGAAATGATGGGAATCACTCAGCTTGTGCATCCTGCTTTGTAGTCGTCCACCTTACAGCCTCCCAGGATGTGACCTATAAGAAATGCGAATGTTACAAAGTCCAAGTCAGTAGTCATAATGCTCTAATACGAATCAGCCAGAATGGGGTCATAACACGAAATCCATGGCAGAAATCTTCATGATAGATGACAGCATTTGGAATAGGGTTTAATAAATGTTTATGTAGGTTTATGTCCGTTGTTTGTAGGGATTGGTTGTGTTCCTTAATTCAAGAGTTAACTTTTATGTTAGAAATGCACTCAAATGTCAGACATAGAAGGGCCAAAAACAGAAACAGAAAATGCCATTATGAGCCAAAAATTAAAGGTTGTCATTTTAAAAGTTTTAAAAAAGACCAAAGTCCTTGGTCAAAAAAACCCCTAACAAACAGTGATTTTGAACAATCTGAGCTGGAATTCTGAAAGCATGTGGCTTCAACCCGACTGCTCCAGGCAAAGGGTTTAAATAGCAGAAGAGGTGATGCAGAACAGGTAAGAGGAATGTCCTAATCAACCAGCAGGGCTGGGTTTGGGGTATGTGTCAAAATCTAAGGCTTTTAAATCATTTTAGGGCAATAAAAAGCAGAAAGCAGATCTTTCATTCTCCTGTGTTGCTCACTGCGATGCTTTGACATGAGTCAAGTGACGTCGGCAAATAGTTAACCAGAGACATTAAATAAGGAGGAGACAGGTCACTGGTTTGAATATGAATGGGACAGCTCATAATGGCCAACATGGCGACTATAGTACAGAAGCCCCGCCGTGTCATTAGAAAGAACCAATCAATATATTAGTAAATGTATCGAAGAGGGGGTGGCAAGTCTTGGCCCCTTTGTAGTGGCGGTATGCGCATGCGCAGTAGCCAGAAAAACCTTAAAAAATCTGATTTTTCTGTGTTATTTGAACCCAATAGTGCAAGTATGTTATATCATTTTTGTCAGATTATACCAGTGATTCTATATAAGACTATTCTTAGTTTTTTTGCTAATCAGAATCAAGCAATGTCCAATCCCAGTAAATGACGGTCAAAGGCTGAATTGTACAGAATGAGTGACTGTCTACTGTCTTTACTTCAGCACCTTAGTACAGTTTGGCATAAAAGAGAACTATCACACTACCAATCCTTAATAAACCTTAAAAAAGACTTGGAGCACAAGACAGAACCTGTGAGTAGATCCACTTGAGTAAACATCTCTAAACACACACATATGCAACTCTTCCTAATGTACAAGCCACCAAAGAAATGAAAGATGTACAAAACACACAGACGTTCTAAAACACTACAAAACTGCAAACTATAGAGGCTTTTGAATTGTGTGGTTACACTAGATGACAAAGTGAAGCAAAAGTCTGATCCTATCGCAGAAGCATCTCTGGAATTCGGATTAGAACAGAAAATCTACCAAAGAATGCAGACAGATTACATAACAGTCCATCACCCTGCAGAACCAGCCTTCATACCAAACCAATTCTAATTATCTACTGATCAAGAACCAGCCTTCATATCAACATCCAAAACCATCAGTGTTGGGAGTAATCCAGTACAAAGTAATGCATTATATTAATTAGATCAGCATAAAGGCTTCAATAGGTAGGCTCTACAAATCGGACTCCTCAGAGAGCTCACCTGTGTGAGTCAGGAACAGAACTAGGACTGCAGGAAGGTGATGATGGAGCTGATGAATTCCAGAGGTTTGTCAGCGTGGATCCAGTGACTGGCATCAGGGATGTACTGGATGTCTGCACACGGAAAGAGCCGCTGGATCTCAGGGTAATCTTCAGAGCTTGGAGGAAATGAAACGGGGACAGATCTAAGGTGATGATGATGAACACAATTAAACAGGCTCTGGGTTTTGTGGTAAGAGTGATTATAAGGCTGGGTGAGGTGGGGTGGCGGCTCAGATGGGGTTGCTGTTGCAGTGACAGGGAGGTTTTCGTCTCTGGCTGCAGCTCTCCCTCCCTCAGGCACAACCAACACTGCCTGTGAGCGACCTGAGCCAGCCAGAAGGTAATGTACAGGAAGCACTGCAGTATCTTGACTATGTAGTTAATGCTGGTCCACTGCAGTATCCCATTGCTAAGTACGAAATATAATACTTTGTTTGGACAATGTCCAGATCGCATAACGTGCAATTTCAAATAAGGCATTGTGGGCGTTAATATATAAGCATATGTTAGATCTGTTAATGTTTGGATTCGACTTAATGCTGAGTTCATGATTTGATTTTCTCAGGATTATCGATTTTGCATTTGATTTAAGACACTCCTCTCTTATTTCTGTAGTTAAATATAAATAGCTAAGCGCTATCTTAAACTGAAAATCACAATAAATAATTAAGCTCACTGTGTTAAGATATCAAACGTATCAAATACCTGATTAAGTCTTTGTTTAATAACGTCATGCTTTTATCTTCTTATTTGGCTTGGCTGAGACCCTGTCAAACACTTTTTTGTATCAATTGTGTGTGAAAAGTGTTATCCAAATATCTTAAAATATGTGAATCTGGACAAAAATAAATGTTGTGACATTGAAGAAGCAGTTCTGTCCAGAGTTTCATTACTTTTTCCCCAATTTCTTGTATTGATGGGAGATTTGTCTCCCATCTGTTTTCAAAATAACTCATATGTATTAATAAATACTGTTTGTTGTTTAATGAGGTTTTTTGTCATTTATTGTCATTATCTTTCATTCACATCTCTATAATGTCTTTGGGGTTGAGGAGGTTGAATATTTCTGATTGCCACTGTATGTATTTGTGTATATATATATATATATATATATATATATATATATATATATATATATATATATATATATATATATATATATTTTAGAGAGAGAGAGAGGAGAGAGAGAGAGAGAGAGATTTCACATGAACATTTTGGAAGATCTCTTAAACAAGCGAGCTGAGGTTCCACTGTCCAAATACACACCTTACATCCATTTGTTACCTGATGTAAGCTGAGCTGCTGCCTCCTAGGAAAAGGGTAGGTCCTTCATAGGTGGTTGTTAAACTCTGGGAACCCATCAGATCCTCCAAATGATTGGATATGGCTTCTAAATTGATTCTCCAGGCATAGTGGCCATTCTGCTCCACCAGATTAGTGAGGAGAAACTGTCGCACCGAATGCTCCTGCACTCAAACCCAAGGCAAAAAGTGAACGCAGAATTTTATTAGGAATTTTATTAGGAACACTAACACCACGTTCAGCGCTTACCTTGACATCCTTCCTGAGCTGGTCTTCAGCCAGCCTGCGTGCCGTGGATCGTGGGATGTCGGTGGCTATTTTGACCTCCTTCATAGCCTCGATGTAGGACCGGAACCTGGAGTGAACCGACGTCGGGGACGGACTTATGTCGACCACGACCAGACGCTCCACCAAACTGGGCTGAGAGAGAAAGACAAAGTGAAGGGAAGTGACAAACAGCACAGGCTCTGCGATCTGAAACGGAAACATGACTGAAGGTGAAACCTGCGATAACGCTGTAGCCATGGCAACTTTCCCTCCCATGCTGTGTCCGATCAGGATGCACTTTCCAATGCGCAGCTGGGTCAACAGATTCTTCAGATCGCCGGTCATCGCGTCGTACGTCAAAATGGGGCTGTGTTCGCTCTTGCCATGGTTGCGGGCATCTACTGTTAGCACCTGACTAGACAGAGTACAGTTAGGACACTCACAAATATAAAGCTCAGCCTGTGCTGTGGTGGATGGAAAGTTTTAATAAAGATACTCATTAGTAGAGATAGACCGATCCTAATTTTCCTCTTCCGATACCTGAAACCTGGTTATCGGTCCATAAGGATTAAAAATAGAAAAATTCTTTTAATAAGAATGAAAAGACAAAAAACACTATTATAAACACTTTATTATAAGCTAGTAAAACGGTGAATGAATGCTGCTGCTTGTCTTGGTAACTAATGTTTAAACTGGGGATCTTTTTAATGTTAACTGATTATTCACATAAATCAAACTTAACTATTACCTTTGTAGCTACATGAAACTGACAATAATTCAAAGTATGATGCCTGTAAGGTGATCATTTATAATAATTACATGGATGACTTTTCTGTTCACAAAACCAAAGTACTTTCGATCCTTATCGCGTTTTGGAATAATACAAGAGAAGAGAAGCAGCTGTGGCTAAGGAGCAATATCGCATATGTATCGGACTCGTCTGGGGGATATCTTATCTGTTTCATGAGGTCGCAATAAGTATCATGAAGATTTGATCCAGAGTATCGGATCGCTACTATAATACTGATTGAACTTCACGTCAAGTTCACCTGGAAAATATTTACAATAAAGGTTACCAGGGAGAAAAGTCCATCCATTACAATTCACCTACATTAATATCACAGCCTCAGTGCCTGAGCTCCATCTAGTGAGAGTACATTTCTGTGGACAGTCGATATTTAAATCATCAGGCTGTGAGAAACTGCTCTGTACAAATCTCCCATACCTTTCGTCCTGTCCTCTGCACCAGGGACTTGGCTATCGAGTGGAAGTTTGACTTGCTCCCAAATAAGCCGTGCAGGAAGACGAGAGGTGTGCCGTCCCCTTTCCCATCGAACACATCGTACATCAGGTTTACAGGACTGGAAGGGAAGATACGCAATCAGCCTTACGATTCAGCACGACAGCCTTAATGCTGACTCCTCAAATGTAAAATGAATTATATCTTTTAATAATTTGATACTAGCAGTATTAAATAATCATGTGATGATTATTATAAGGTATTGTGAATCTCTCTCTCACAGGGGAGTCAACGTTTGTGAGCCCCTGAATTTGAACTTCTTATAAACTTCGCATACATTTGACCTAAAGCATCGTCAGATGTTCACTCAGGACAAAAATATTACACCTGATTATTCATTTATTGAGGAAAATGATCCACATTATGTGAATCTCTAGGATTAGCAGTTGATTTGAAGGTGATCTGATCTGAGAAGACGTTTGTGGAAGTCTAACATGCCAAAGAGTTCACAAACATTTGAGCAGAGCTGTTTTAACCCCAGATTTTTCCCTGTCAGGCTCACAGGGGTCTTGTCGACAATCTCAGAGCACACATCTCAGTTCTAAGTATGCCCCAGAAACTACGCCAGTAGTGCCAGGGTATGATCCGGTACTGCACTTTCATGACTGTATGTGACGCCCAACCTGGTCTGAAGGTACCACCGGAACAGTAGCGGTAATAACATGGAATGACATCGGCATCTTACGTCCTGGTGACACCAGCATCGACACGTTATGTGCGGGTGACAGTGACATATGCCAACTGCATTCACATCTGTTTTGAGACACTGGCATATGCCAATGGCAACCATGTTTCACTTCATAAACAGGCATACGGCAATGTCACCCAAACATGTGATGTCGTAGCCACTGGCATATGCCAGTATCACCAAGAATCACGCGGTATATGCCAACATCCCTCAAACATGATGCTGATGCCAGGCATAACGCAAACAAAACATGGTGGGTTACTGTGTTAGACCGCTGTACCACCAAGCAATAATAATAAAAATCCCAACAATTAGTTCAACTCACAAATTACTGAAAATAGCCTCGACTTAAGTGACATTTATCTTCAATAAAGTCTGGACACTATTTGTTTTGCATGCAAATTTTAATGCACATGTTAAAAACAGATCTTAATGCAGAAGCCCGGTCCCTTCTCAGATAGTACCGGTCATTTTTAAGTTCACTCCCTGCAGAGGTGCTGCTAGGTCATTCTCAGGGACAGAATGGATAAATGATCCCAGATTTAATCTGCAGCCCCAAAATGTCCTAAACTATGAGAAATATAGATTAAATGCAATAACGTCTTTTAAGAAGGGCACATGCAAACCGGCACGTAAACATGCATTTGAATGAGCGTTAGCTTTAGCATTAGCTGGAGAGGTCAGCACCTGCCGGAGATAGCAGTGCTGTCAGGACGCGATATTCCCGCACAAAACGCCTGTAGTCTGAGCGCGGAGGTCCGCTGTGGCTGTCCGACCAGCAGCCGCCTGCTTAACATCCGACACAGGAGCTTCATGGTAACAGCAGACTCATGGAGCGGAGCTTTTACTCCCGAACTCACACCCGAGCTGACATTTAAATTCAATATACACTACCGTACGTCCTCACGCCCGGTACGTCAACGTCATGGCGTCATGTAGGAAACAGCCCCATACACCCTACGCCCTGCTCCCTACACCCTAGAAAGTGCACTATGGTGTTCTAAGTTATGTTAAACCCAAACTAGACTAGCGGTAGTTGGAGGTACTGCAGCGTATACTTACGATAAAAAAAAAACAACTAACAAAAATAATAGAAATTAAAATTTAATCATCTTCGTAATAATAGTATGTAATCCGAATTCTAAGGGTGGTTGGTAATGTTAGAAATATTTTAGGGAAAGACTTATTAAATAATACTTAGCATATATTATTTGATACATACTATATAGTATACTAAAGTGTACTGTGTGATCGTTATAAATATATACCGTTGCATAAAGTTCATTTATGCAAATTTTTATTCAAATACGACAAATTACAGTTATAAATAAAAAATGAATCAACTGCAACATTCAATGAAGATTAATAACATGTAAATGAATAACAATATTCTTTGCATCTATCTGTGAATGGGTGTAATGATTAATATATAGCCACTAAAAAGTTAAAGTAATTTATTGCGACTTACAAATATTTGTGTTTGTTTTTGTTTGTTCACTCAAAAAACAAAAATTTAGTTATTTGTATTACATATTTATTATAGCTATTTTTTACTCACAGCTCACAGCCTCTGTTTATTCCATTTTATTCTTATTTTATTTAATTTTATTTACCTCTGTCTTTTATTAGTCCTCATTCAATTTCCTTTTTTTATGTTTTATATGACAATCACTGTTACTCTTGACCATTCATTCATTATTTATTTTATATTTTGCTTTTTCATTATTTTTTCCCCCAAAGTAATGGTTGTTACTCCTCGCCACTCATTGTATTAGATTTTTATTTTATTGTGACATTTGTTACTTCTCACCATTCTTTAACTTTTTCAATGTTTTATTATAGTTTTATATTGTTTCGTTTTACAGATTTTCCTAAAAAAAGTTATTTTCTAATGTATTATTATATTGTAAATATTCTTTATTTCTTTGATTAATTTATTTTTCCAGTGCAACGGTTGTAAATTCTTTCTATTTAATTTTTATATGTTTTTTAGTTACTAAACACTTAATTGCAGCTACTAATTGCCATAATTCTATTAAATAACATTTTATTACATGTTCTTACTATATAATTGTATAAATTAATGTTTAAAATTCTCCACAATTTTTTTTTCTTCCTTTTATTTTAATTTATTAAATGCTTTATTTATTATATAGTATTTTATTTTATGTAATTTTATTTTACTAAGTGTTTTTTATTGTTTTTGTATTGTTTTTCACTTCATTAAATGTTTTTACTGTATAGTATTGTATTTTATGTAATTTTATTAAATGTTCTTTTTATTGTGTTTTTGTTTTTGTTTCGTTTCTCACACTAGCGGTTGCTACTCCTTGCCGGTAGGTGGTACTATATGTAAATATCGTAGCATAAAGTTGTCCGCCACTTATGTAATGCGTCTTGTTCCTGTATCTCAGATTTGAGCCAATAGGATTGCTTGGTAGGCGGGGTTCTGAGGCGGCACTTTTAAATGCTCCCGCGGCCATTCACAGAGCAGAAAGTTTGTGCTCAGTTTAATGAGTTTAATGGAGGAGCGGAACAGCAGTAAATAAAAATAAAAATCTACTGGAGGAAGGAAAATGTCTGCCGATAGGTAAATATGTAATGTTGTCTTAATCTTTTATGTTTTAGTAATAAAATGGTTTTAATCAGCCTTTAATAATCGGTGTTGTTTATGCACGGAGGAGCTTCAGTCTGACTCTGTATATCAATATATATCCTATTGTTAATTTAATCAGATTTTTGTCACTTTTAGCTATTTATTAAATGTCAAAATCTGATTTTAGACTTAAATCCATAGTTCGGATTTATAGAAAGTGGAGTTGATAAAGCTTGATGAGTTCCCTCCATGTTTCTCCCGCGCCAGGACTTTTACGCTAGAACCTGCAACTTTTATATAAATGTAAATCTTTTTATAAAAACCTCATTATAACATGTATATAAACATTAATATTTTATGTATTAATTGGGTATTTAGTGAGATTGAGGTTTATTTGGTGTGATTTGTACCTGGTTTTGCTGTTCTGGCGCCAGCAGAGGGGCTTCAGTTATGGCGGGCTGAACGTAACGAACTTCTGAGCGCTTATTTATTTAACTTTAGTTTAATTGGAATAAAACAATTTCATTCTTACGTTTAAGTTTTATATTCTGCTATAAAGCTATATAACATCATCCAGTGAATAGCTTTATAATATTGTTTTACGCTGGACTTTGCTGGCTAGCAAAACGCATGATGCTTCTTAGAGAAATGCTACAGAGATTAAGTTTTTATTTTTAATTAATTAATCATTCTTCCTATGTAACTCCATAATGTGGAACTCTCACCACAGCAAGGCAAGATTAGATACTTAAAATTTGCACAAAGTGTATCTTTTATGTATTTTATCTTAACCAGTTAGTGTTGTATTAAAATACTGATCTGTTATCCAATTTAATTATTATTAGATAGTATTTTATTCTTACTTATTGTGTTAATGGAGCTTTGACCACATTAACTTTAATATTTAAAACTTATTAGATAATAGTGATGATTTGAACAGTAATACCTTACAGTCGAGGTGGTAAGTTTATAGTTTCTAAGTCTTTATTTTTAATTCGTTCTTATGTAGCTCCATAATGGGAAGCTCTGACAAATGTATCGCCAATCGAGCATTTAGGGGACCAGCTGGGGCACCAGATTTGGCAAATTGAGTGTGAAGGCTTTACAGGCCCAGCTGTGGGTTTTAGACATATCTAGCAGTCTCTCCAAGAGGTACACTCCCTAAAAGTAGCCTCTGAGTGCCTTTTTTATATAGCAGTGGGGAATGCACTTTTTTTAGCCCTCTTGTGGCAAGATCCAGAACTGCATGCGGAGTTTGAGGAGCATTATTATCTGGGCGATTTTTTTTTGTCAGTGAGTGTATGTTTTGTTTTAGCTGAACGATGTTGGTAGTAAACTTTGAAACTTTGAATCCATCTTTACTTGGTACGTTTATTACATGTTTCTTTTAATCGGTCTTTTTCATTCACCCATGTTACTCTAGAAATTGGACCCTCATTCCGATGCATTACATATATAAGACACACTGCTGTGTGTGTGTGTGTGTGTGTGTGTGTGTTAGGTGGTTTGATTTATTACCTCATTCCTAATCGGGTTCGTTATTAGGAGTCCGCTAATGTGTCGGGAATTATTCCACATTTTCCAGGCCTCTTCAGGAACTGCCTTGTCTCAGTAACGATCTGGAAGGCTCGCTCTTGCGCCTGTCCCAGTCCAAAGGGAAGAAAAGGGCATGCCTGAGCACCGAGAACACTCCGAATGAGCTCATCCAGCACTGGTCTCCTCCCCGAAAACAGCCCCGGCCAAGCATCAAGGGCAAAGAGAACGCCTTCGTGCTGGGCAGACGCCCCAGGAGGAGCCGAGCGCTGTCAGGTTTGTTTTTATATGATGCAGAGTGACTGTGACTGATCCAGCTAAAACTGTGCTGCACGACACTGAAGGGCACTAACACAATTAACATGTCATTATATTGGCGCTAATTAAATGAAACAAACTGTTTGACCCCACATTGGTCCAATTTCATTGGTCGATGTTGCCCTCCGCTGAGGGAGATCACGTCAGAATTATCTCTAGAGCACTTTTTACAGAGGAGCATCGTCTTAAAGCAGCTTTGCAATTTTAGATGATGTTCTAAATTTAGGCCTGTCCCAAATTGAGCGAGCTTAGGGTGACAATGGCCAGGAAAAACTCCTCAAGTGTTATGAGAAAGAAACCTTGCTAGGACCAAGACTCAAAGAAACCACATGTTAGAATGAAACGAATTTACTTAATTAATATGTTTATGGTTTAAGCTTGTACACAAACTAAATAAATATAAACAGAGAAAACATGTATGATAATTAAAGATTACATTTTAGAGAAAAGGAAAAGGTGTAATTAAATGGAGAATATAAAATCTATAGCATGTAAGGCAGTAATAGAATGATGTAAAAATGCGTCTCGGCTTTATTTAGTCCGATACAGTCACTTTAGATCAACAGGCCATCGAGGAGCTCCGTCCAGCTGGTGGTGACTTGTGGTTTCATGGGTGTAAACCATGCCAAGTTTGTACCCTGCAGAGGTCGTCTAATCCTTTAGAGGTAATGGGGGGTGTCCAGACTCTGATGTGATTTCATGTTTACCTGCAGATGGGCTGTGCTGGGACAGTCTGCCAGATGAGCTGCTGTTGGGCATTCTCTCTCGCCTCTCGCTGCAAGACCTGCTCAGGACGTCCCGCGTCTGCAAGCGCTGGCACCGGCTCGCGTGAGTTCTGGCTTTCAAAGCGCACACTCTCTCCCCGCGCACTCTGTCGGCTCAAATACAGGAGTGATTGTGGCTGGGCAATAAAGGCCTAGGAATAATATTGGCACCATGTCGGAACTCATTGTGGAAAATAAAGGTTCTGAACTTTTTGGACGATCTAAATGTCAAAGATGCGGCCTTTTTGTTAGTAATAGAAATGTTTTGACCCTATTGCCATGACCCATAGCCTGTTTGGGCTGGAATGGCAATAAACCCAAACAAACATGGAGAAATGTCTGTCCTCGGGGAACTTGCTTAAACTTCCAGCTGAAACTCGATTCACAGGTCTGTGCTGTTTGTGTTCTTCTTTATTTTTGTATCTAGTACTGTATTATTTGGGCTTGAAATCAGCAGGTGAAAATGCACCTAATCTTAAGGTCAGATTTAGAAAAATAAAAATGAATTGTGTTCTGTGATTGGATACTGAATGAGAAGAGCAGTAACTTTTCCGTTAGCCAATCAGAGTGCAGATTTTATTTAGGCATGTAGAGAAAGGACTGATTTATTGTTTGCATGGATTGTTGATATTGAGGAAAGAAAAAAAAGGTTTGTGGTCTTTAGACCAAACTTGACTACATCAGCTGTAATGTTTTTCTATGGTTATGTGGACAATTTGTCGAAGGTTCTCTTGACTTCACAGAGCCACTATCCAGGAGGAATGAGTTGCCTGAATATGGGTGGAAGAATGAAAAATGAATACTATTTAGAAACGTGTACAAACTTCCTCTTAAACCCTAACCGAACGCCTGACTCTCTCGGCGCAGGTTCGACGAGTCGCTGTGGCAGAGCATCGATTTGGTGGGTAAAGCCCAGTTGGATGCCGAGCTGGGTCAGGTGCTCACGGCGGGGGTCCTGAGGCTGCGGTGTCCCCACGCGTGCATCGGAGACCCCCGGTTTAAGAACACAAAGTGAGTTGCGCTTTTCGTGTATCGTTCGTTCTTTTCGAGGTTCGAATTGCTTGTGATTGACCTAAACACTGTCGCAGGTTGCTGCGCGTCCAGCACATGGACCTGTCCAGCTGCACCGTACACACTTCAGTCCTGGAGGACCTCGTGTCCCGGTGCAGACGGCTACAGAACCTCAGTCTGGAGGGCCTGGTTCTGTCCGACTCCATCCTCCAGTAAGTAACGTTTAAGTGAAGTGAATTGGTTTATTTGACCTGGCTAAACAGCCATGAGAGTGGACGATAGAAGCAACAGGACATGTTTTACTTTTTAATTTAAGAACTATCTTCATCACGTCTTTTCTTGTTCGTTGCGACCTCTGAGGGCTGCGTGGCGTCATGTTAAAAAAAACCCCCACATGATTACTAGAACAGTTGCTGTTTAGTTCCATTTATGAATTTGAGAAGAGCATGTGGTGTTAATTTGTGTGCCATGTAAGTATTAAAGTATATTTCACTCTAATCCGTGTAGAATGTAGGCAATAGTGATGGTCGAGCAGTGATTAGCAACACGGTCTTCATTAGGGATGCACCGACAAATTTTTGGCCCTAACTGAAAACGATGAAACCTTTTTGCTGTTTAATCGAGCACAACCTTATTAGCTTTGTTTGTTTCATTTCTCTCTACTTTTCACATCTTTCTGTCGCCGAATATTCAGTGTATCTGTAGTCTTAGTAATCCTGTCAGATAAGATTGGAGTAACCTGGGTCTGAACCCCTTTTGCAGATCTTTAAGTCAGAACACGGAGCTGGTCCGACTGAACTTGTGCGGCAGTTCGGGTTTCTCTTCCGAATCTCTCGGCGAGTTGCTCCAGTCCTGCACTCAGTAAGATCAACCTCACACCCTCGTCATACCAGGAGGTTCTCACTGTCTGTGTACTAACCCCTGATCTGCATTTCTGTGTTCCAGACTTGAAGAGCTGAACGTGTCCTGGTGCGAGTTCAGTAATCGCCACGTTCAGGCTGTCGCTAGCAGCCTCCCACCCAGCGTTACCCAGCTCAACATCAGCGGCTACAGGCAAAACCTGACCATGGACGGTAAGAGCACAGCCTCATGCCTGCCACGGATGGAAATGGGTCCAAAAATGTGCTTTTGTCTACATCTTAAACCGTTGTTTATTGTTCAGATCTAAAGAACCTGGTGGAAAGATGTCCAAACCTGTCACATCTGGATTTAAGGTAAGACCGAATCCGGACTGAGCTTCACTGCAGTCTTTTCTGTGCGAGTCCTAATGTGTGTTTTATTTCTTACAGTGACAGTGTGCTCGTGACGACGGAGAGTTTCCCGGTCCTGCAGAAACTGTCATCGCTGAGGCATTTAGCTCTGAGTCGCTGCTATCAGATCCACCCCGCTGCCCTCATGTAATGATCCACTGACATTAAATCCTATAGTCGAACCTCGGAATTCAATTCAGTTGGTTCTAGAAGGCTGTTCAAACTGACTTGTTCAAAGTCAGACTGTTCAAAGTTGACATCCCCTGGCAGGATTTAGTTTTGTGGCTGTTTCAGAGAATATGAATGATGATACAAAAACTGTTATTCATTGTTAGTGGTTGGATGAAGACATTTATCAAACAATTGTTTGCCCTTTTGAAATCATAATGACAAACATACCCAAATCACCCTGATCAAAAGTTTACATACCCTAATTCTTAATACCGTTCATTGCCTCCTTTAACATCAATGACAGCTTGAAGTCTTTTGTGGTAGTTGTGGATGAGGCCCTTAATTATCTCAGGTGGTAAAGCTCCCCATTTTTCTTGGCGAAATGCCTCCAGTTCCTGTAAATTCTTGGGCCATCTTGCATGAGCTGCCCATTTGAGATCTCCTCAAAGTGGCTCAATGACATTGAGATCAGGAGCCTGATATGGCCACTCCAGAACCTTGACTTCTTTCTGATGTAACCAATGACAGGTCGACTTGGCCTTGTGTTTTGGATCATTGTCATGTTGGAACATCCAAGTGCGTCCCATGCGGCGCTTCCGGGCTGATGAGTGCAAATTTTCCTCCAGTAAATGTTTTCTGATATGCTGCATTCATATTGCCATCAAATCTGACCAAGTTCCCTGTGTAGCTCACACATCACCGACCCACCTCTGTTTCCCAGTAGGGATGCTGTACTTTGTCATAGGTCTTGTTGACAACTCCTCCAAATGTAGCGTTTATGGTTGTGGCCATAAAGTTCAATTTTGGTATCATCACTCCAAATAATTTTGTTCCAGAGATGTTGGTTTGTCTCTGTGCTGTCTGGCATAATGTAAGCAGGCAGCTTTGTGGCATTGGCGTAGTAATGGCTTTTATCTTAAGTGCCTCCTTATTGTGCATCTTGAAACAGCCACACCACTCTTTCACAGTCCTGCATGTCAGCGGATGTTATTTGTGGGTTTTTCTTTGAACAGTTTTCCTGGCAGTTGTAGCTGACAATTGTTGGTCTACCTCACCTTTTCCTCATTTTCACTGCTTAGAGTTTGAACCCTGCCAATTGGCATTCTTAATTCCTTAGATATCTTGCATCCTTTTCCTGTTTCATAAAGTTCAACTATCTTCTCCTGCAGATCCTTTGATAATTATTTTGCTTTCCCCATGCCTCCTAATCCAACAATGTCAGTGGCAACACTTGAAACATGCAGGGGTCTGTCATTGGCCCAGAAACTCACTGTTTTATACACACACACTAACTACAAGCAAATAGATCACAGCTGAGGATGGTTACTTTTAGTAGCCATTTAAACTTGTCAGGTTTTTGTGCGTGTTATAATGCCAGAACTTCCAGGGTATGTAAACTTTTGATCATGGTGATTTGGGTAGTTTCTGTTGTCCTTATGATTTTAAAAAAGGGCAAACAATTGTTTGCTAATAAATGGCTTCACCAAACCACTAACCATGAATAAAAGAACAGGTTTTTGCATTATCATTCATATTCTCTCAAAAACAGACAAAAATTACTAATTCTGCCAGGGTATGTAAACCTATGAGCACAATTGTAGGTGTTTAATGCCTATATTTTATGTAAGTAATGATTAAAAGCATAATGCAAAGAATGAAAATCAATAAATGCATAAAATAAGTGAATATAAACGTCGTAGCCGCTGAACGAACGCAATTTCGTACGGCTTATCACGGGGAGGGGGCGCCAAGCCTGAGGGAGCGTCTCAAATCACCCCCATAGACCAATATAATATAAGGAATGTCTAGTTTGTATTGGTGCATTATCGCCACCTGCTGGACTGGATGTTGGGCATTGCCTTTGGAAGCACCATCAAGTCTATTGAGGGTGCCCATGTTCCAAGTAGGGTGAGCGATTTGGTAAAAACATCACTGAAGACATTGTTGATGTACAGTTAGGGACAAATTCTTAAAAACTATTATTCTAATTGACATTCTTAGTAAAGTGAGCTTGCAAAATTACCTGCACTTCATCCAGTTAAGCAGGACCCCTTAATCTTCATAATGTGTTTAAGCACCGACGATATCCTCGATCTGTTCTGAAAAGCATATACAGTAAGTCCTCGACTTACGACGCAGATCCGTTCCTAGGTGGCGTCGTAAACCGATTTTCGGTGCAAGTTGGAACATGCGTACATCTTCTTCTTTCGGCTTCTCCCTTTATCAGGTATATACTGTATGTAAATAACATACTGTAAGCACTCAACCTATCCTAACACAGTAATTATCAAAAAACGAGCCGCGTAACCGTGTATTCTTCTGCCGCGCACACAAAACACGAAGTTCGCGTTAAGTGGTTTTGCGTCGTAAACGTCATAAGTGCGAAACAAGGCTTTATACAGCAAATGGGAGATGCGTCGTAACCACGAAACGTCGTAACTCACGACCGTCGTAACCCGAGGACTACCTGTAGTCTGTCACGATACGATAAAATGCATATATTCCAAGTTTGAGTCTTGATTGAGAGAAGAGGAATGAAGGAATGGTTCAGCCAAGAATTAAATGGACGGGTTAATTTGGTCAGACGGGTCGCTTCATGCTTTGATTCGAAGTCTTTTATTACAGAGAGTTTGAGAAGTTTCTGAAGCTGCAGACGCTGGAGGTGTTCGGTCTGATCCAGGAGAGCTACCTGCCCATCCTGAGCAAGAGTCTGTCCGCACGTACAGATCAACACCCACCCGTCTTTTCCGGCGTCGCACGTCCTACTGTAGCTGCACGCAAAGACCGGAGCATGTGGGGGCTGCACTGTCGCCTGGCCTATAAACCCTGACCTACCGAGTTCAGGACAGGAACCGAGGTGATGTTTGGATTGTGTGAATGGTTAGGTGATGATGTGAGAACTCTGAGGTCAGAGTGCTGCCAGCAATATCAGAAAGCCGGCTCTTATAACTGAACAGGACAGACGTAGCTGCGTCGGTGTTCATTCGTATTACAGGTGGAGACGCGCTGCTGGTTATTGCTGGTGACGACTCTGGCTTTAGGATAAAGGAAGTCCACTGGAATGTTTGTTTTTTTCACGTTTTTAGAAAGAGCTGGATTATTGAAAGAGCCCCAGTGCTTTTCGGAAACTTTTAAACTTGAATGTTACTGTGAACAATTGTTTTAGTGTTTTGATAATGGTTCGGATTGTTACGGAATCCATTAGACGTTCAGTGCATTTCCATTTTATGTTACCACTTGCGTTTGAGTACCTCTGCTATTCGGCAGTTTGGACCCTGTTTACACTCAGCCTTTCCATGACTCTCGTATCTGTGGAGGGTTTTAACTAGGGGTGGGCGATGAGGTAAAAATATTGCGATATTTAAAGAACTTTTCACGATAAACAACATTTATCACGTGCTCAGTAGCAACAGACTCTTAAACTACTATTCAAGTATTATCCTGTACGTAATGCAGCGGAAAATCAGATTGTCAGTAATCCAATTAGTATACGTTAGGGCTGTGCTAAAACATCGATACAGCAATATATCGCAGTATTTATTTTTGTGATATACAACACACTTTCAGCTCTATCTTTTTTTAAAATAGGAAGACGAAACACATTTTAAATGGGGTGTAAACTACAATCTCCATCCTGTAGATGCCGTAGTACAGTTTGTCAGCTGAATTATCGATGTGATATGATGATTTAAGGCAACTCGGATTGAGCACAGTAACTTGTATGTCAGCTGTCTTTATATTTTTAGTGAACGAAGTGGAATATCACTAACGTATCATGAAGTCATTTCCAATCCACACCCCTGATATATATGCATCAGATAAAGGGGAAGCAGATTTACATGACTCGGGTGGGAATCAGATTTCTACTTTTGCCAAGAATTACCAGCCAAAAACTGATCTTCATAAATCTTAAATAATCAAATGATTCACTTTCTCGTATGTACACTGCGTTTGAGTCTCCCCAAAATGTTTGATAGCCATGGCGTGTTTAATTCCAGGGCTGCCAGATCCATCAAGGGTTAAAAAAAACAAAACAATAAAGTTATTCGATTGGAAAACAGACCAAATAAAGCCAAGTCTTTAGAAATATGTAGACCTGGCAACCGATGGAATGCTTGTGCACATGCGCAGACTGAAAACACTGATTATAATGGGGTAACTTATACATGCAATGTGTAACCTGATTACTGGAGTAAAATCCAGCTCTATCGGATTTCTAGATCAGAGTATGCGATAACTAGAAATCGAGCGATGATCAGATTAAGTGGATGTAAACGCTCAGTGTGTCTGGGGTGCATTTACACAGATGCTTGTGTGGCTCAACTCTTCTGAGATTTGAAATGACTGTGTAAAGAAGTTGATTTTCTGTAGTTTTATCAGCAGCCTGTAGAGGCAGATGCTCTGTTTTTTACATGTGGTTTAACTGGTCATTACCAGCTGCTTACTCTTCTGTTCTATTGTCCTACTTCATCAGTGTTAAGAGCCGAAGCATTAATCTGAAACTGACTTGGCTTGATGCTTAACGTCTCTCTCCCTTTAAAAAAAGGACAGTACCCTGTTTTTGCAGTACATGGCCTGTGTTCACTGAGCAGTGCAAAGGGTAAAAATGTCTACTGTCACGCTCGCATTCCACCAATCTGAACTAACTGAATAACCCTGGCTTATCATGGCTCATTGTTTCCCCTTCATTTCAATCCCGGTTCCTGCTGATGTATCAGATCTGATGCTCGATTCAGACTTCTGTATTGTAACTGTATAAAACTGCTGTTTTTTCTTGTACCTATTCTGAGCTCTAATGGAATTGATCCTCAAACCTCCATCGTCTTGGTTGCATCTAATGAAATGCAGCAGCTCAGATTAGAACTATTTTGTCTTAATTTTGATCTTGTATTCATGTTTTAATTTCGGCTGTTGGGCTGTAATTTGAATTCCGGTCCCTGTGGTGGTGGAATAGCTTCTAAGATCACTGTGTAGGATTGGGTTTGCATTTTATCAGTTGATTCAGATCCTTCTCATCGATTCCGGTTCTTATCAATTCAATTCCAATTTTCGATTCCAAAATGGTGGGGGGAAAAGTGCCAAAGGCTTTTCCCCTCCCATTAAAGCTAAATTTCTAGTGTCTCCACATTCCAAAGACCGGGTCAAATGGTGTCTCTAAAGTGTCTAAATATGCTCTGTGGTGGATTGGTGCCCTGACTAGGGTTGGTTCCTGCTTTGCGACCCGTGTTGCCAGTTGGTCCCAGTTCTCATCCAACCTCAAATAGAATTAAGCAGGTCTGAAAATGGGTATCATGGGGACACAGCGGTCCAATGCGCTAGCCCACCATCACAGGGACTAGGGTTCAAAACTTGGCGGTGCCTTCCAGACAGATTGGCCATATCGAGCAGAAATTCCTCTTTCTTAATCACAACCTGTGATATTTAACCCCTGTCAGAGAGAAGCCATGTCTATGGGGTTTAATGTCTTTAATGGAGAATGCAAGAATGGATGCGCAGACATTTATAGAATCTACACTATATATGGGCTTGGCATGCATTTTCTTCCATGTTTGATCGTTCTGTGTTTTAGCTCCGCTCTCTGGCCCAGCCTGACGTTGATGGTTTTTCGGTTTATTTTTCAACCCTTTCTTTTTTGTGGCTGAACTTTTATGTCTCCAATGTTGAGGTTTGTTAAAGTTTTTAAAGAATCAATAACAAACGCTTAATACTTTTTATTTTACAAATATTGAACACCGCATCGTTGAAATGCTGTGCTTAATATTTACAGCCGGAGTAATGGAGTTGGTCAGCTTTATAAAAGTACTGACACTACTGCTGCGTGTATTGTGGTGTTCATAAAGTTTACGAATGTCCCAAAGAAAGTCCCAAATCAGTAATGACTGACACCAGTTGAAACTTGGAAGCGACGGCGTGAATAATGTGGGTTTTTTTGACAATCGAAGCTGAGGATGACTGAAGTCCGGACCTTTAGGCCAGTGTCTTAATTGCTCCATGGGCAGTTTAGCAGTATAATGATAAAAATGTGACACTTTGAATAATGGGATCAGGTACGTGTTCCATCTGTCTGACTCTTAAGGTGCTCTTGAATGTCTCATGGATTAACAGCAGCTGTTATTGACTTGTCTGCAAATGTTTTTTCGTTTTGACAGTTTAGAAATTGTAACAAGGATATGAAACTTGAATCGCTTCTCTATGGAGAACTTGTACAATGCATTTTATGGTTAATGATGGATGTTCAGTGTTTTTAAATAAATATTTTTGCTCTACACTGCCCCCTGTCTTTTCTACACCACACATCATGGTGCACTGTGTTATGGCTGTCGAAATGACCTCCGGTTCAGTGAAGAAAATTCTCGTTTGAATGTCTAACCAACAAACGACCTCAGTTACACCAATAGCAATACTATTTGTTCACTCAGTAGCAGACTGAAGTTGCCGCATGCTCAGGGTAAGATGTGGATTGGAATATGGACGGGTAAGCCCCGGAGCCAACTTTTTACGACTTTTAAAATTGAATGAATTGTTATCCAAGTATAATTTCTTTATAAAGTAGATGGAACATCCTAACTTGATCTGAGCCAAAGTAACAACCATAATAGCATTCATACCTGCCTTAAGGTGTTCCCTATCTTCATGTTTGTCCTGATAAATACCTCCTGTGGGGCGGGGAGAAAGTACCTGCTGGTTCTGACTCGGACTGCTGCTGTGCAACAGGGTTAAACTGGGTACAAAAAAGGATGAATAAGCTTTCTGACAATTCAAAAATGTAAAATATTTAAACATTTAATGAAGCAAGCAGGAAGACTTCTATACACAAGTGGTTCAGCATTTTTATTTATACAATCATGTAATACTTTGCTAATGGTACAGGATTGGTTTGGTTGTGTTTTGGGATGTTGGGTTGCATCGGATAAGTTTCAAGTAACACCTGGAGCTTTGGGTGTCAGACTTGAATATAAAATGGCTTTGGCTTTTGTTCACTAGCCCACCACTGCAGTCTGGGTGTGTGTGGGAAAAGAACAGTTTGGCAAATACTGAATTTACATACAGTTCCTTGGCTTCAAATCAGCCTAAACATGTTTGGTGTCTGAAGTTTGCATTGCTTCGCTTCTGCCCAGGTTAATGCTTATCAAATGTTCTTACTGAGTCTGTGCAGAGCTGCTAGTGGAAAGAAAACATCGTTGCCAGGTCCACTTATTCTTAGAGATTTTGCTTTATTGGGCTTCTTTACATAGACCAGGTGGGGGTTTCTCTCATAGGATCTGGCAACCCGCTTAACAGCTATTGAACACTTTGTGGAGACTCTGAAATGCAATATATACTCAGGAAAATAAGGAATTTTACTATTTCATATTAAAAATAAGTTTCCGTCACATCCTTCTGTGAGATTGAGTCATGTAAACCCGGCGCTTTCCCATTACCTGGTGACACTCCTTTATCGGATTACTGACAAAATCTGATTTTCTGCAGTTATTGGATTAAGTGTACGCAAACACGCTCACTGAGACTCAAACTAAAACACTTTCGCGATGTTTTCAAATCCATGTTCAGTCATGATTTTACAGTAGATCTCAGAATGCCAAAGTTGAAATATAACCTGTACATTTAGTACACATTCCAAAGATGAGTGGTAGGTCAACTGGAGTGTCTAAAGTGTCCCAGTTTGACTGGGCGAGTGCGTATTTCTCGGCGCCCTGTCTAGGATCGGTTTCCATCTTGCTCCGTGCGCTACCAGTCGAACTAAATCTGTACACCACTAAATAGTTAGTCTAAACTAATCCTAACATTACAAAAACCTGACTAATATTGTGTAGCTCCCCTCGTGCCACCAAGGCTCTGACGCGTCAAGGTATGGACTCCACAAGGCCTCTGAAGGTACCCTGTGGATGTGGCACCAAGACATTAGCAGCAGATTCCTTTAAGTCCTGGAAGTTGAGGTGGGGCTGGGTTGGATTAGATTGTCCAGAACATCCCAAACATGCTCGATCAAACTGAGACCTGGGGAATTTGGAGGCAGGTAGGTGGTAGGTAGGTAGGTGGTACGAGTCAAAGTAACTTCCAGAATGCCATGACCACAGCTTTCCCGACAGAACATATCCAAGAGTCTCACGCTCTCAGTGTTATTCACTGCACCCGTCAGTGGTTTTAATGCTATGGCTGACCGGAGAGCTTAACATACTTAATAACAGCCATGTAGCTCCAGTACAGAATCAGAAAACTTCAGACACCAGACTCATCTCGACTGATCCACTGCACTAAGAGGGCAGCTGTGTGAGCGGTGTGTTCAGCAGCATAAATGGTAACAGGTTGCGTGTCATTCCGTCTCCAGCGAACCGGGACGATTCCTACAAACAAAAGATAATTTGTACCAAAAATATATCTAAAACCCTTTATTCCCGGGGATGGCACCCAGATAAAGCTCACATCATGATTCAGGGAGTTGGGAGTTCATCCATAAAATACTGAAGATCTACTGCAACCCATTTCTGACCTCGTCTCAGCGTTCACCTCCAGTCCAGACCTGATAAAGAACCGATACAAAAAGGTGTTCAGCAGCCGGACATTCAATCATCTAGCAGAACAGTTTTTAGCCGGTCCTCCTCGTTCAGGCCGATCGTTGCTATGGCACCATCGTTAAACTCGAACGACGTTCCTCCGTCCACCACCATGCAGGCATCCCAGCACCTCGAGCGGACGCAAACCCTTAAAGCAGTACAGTGAGAGAACGTAAACATTATCAGCATAAGGATAAAAACATATCCTCTACAAAACACTGTTAGTTATGTTTAGGTTTTAACGTCACGATCTGCACTTACGCCATTCTTATGCCAGGAAAGTCTCTAATATCCTAAGATTTTAATAAGCATATCCATCTTTTATATCCTATCCTTTTATGTCATCTTAAGTACAAATGCACAGCTTACTTCCAAGGTACAGTGGTGCTTGTAAGTTTATGAACCCTTTAGAATTTTCTATATTTCTGCATAAATATGACCTAAAATGTCATCAGATTTTCACACAAGTCCTAACAGTAGATAAAGAGAACCCAGTTAAACAAATGAGATTAACATATTATACTTGGTCATTTATTTCTTGAGGAAAATCATCCAATATTACATATTAGTGAGTGGCAAAAGTATGTGAACCTTAGCTTTCAGTATCTGGTGTGACCCCTCTGTGTAGCAATAACTGCAGCTAAACGTTTCCTGTAACTGTTGATCAGTCCTCCACACCGGCTTGGAGGAATTTTAGCCCATTTCTCTGTACAGAACAGCTTCAGCTCTGGGATGTTGGTGGGTTTCCTCCCATTAGCTGCTCACTTCAGGTCCTTCCACAACATTTCGATTGGATTAATGTCAGGACTTTGACTTGGCCATTCCAAAACATGAATTTTATTCTTCTTTAACCATTCTTTGGTAGAACGGCTTGTGTGCTTAGGGTCGGTGTCTTGCTGCATGACCCACCTTCTCTTGAGATTCAGTTCATGCATTCTTCCAATAGCCTTCTGGCTCATCCACGTGATCTTTAGCAAACTGCAGATGAGCAGCATGTTCTTTTTGGAGAGCATTGGCTTTCTCCTTGCAACCCTGCCATGCACACCCATTGTTGTTCAGTGTTCTTCTGATGGTGGGACTCATGGAACATTGACCAGATTTGTACTACAGCATGAGTCATACAGGCACAACTGGTCAAGCACAAGTGAGAACTGCCAGCCGGGGATCATACTCGGAAGCTGCAAGAGTCCAGTCCTGCCAGCTCTTTGTTCCTGCCTAGGGCACACTTATTTATATAGCCCATGTTTGAAAAGCAGGCTTAAAATGTCGGGGCTGTTCTGGGATCTGACCATCTGGGCATTTACACTAATTACTCTACAGGCATTTGACATATTTCTGTGACTTTTGGGTCAGAATAGATGGCATAGCTGTTGCTCTCGCCCATCGATGAGCCCTGGGCATCCACTGGATGTGGTTTGTCCCTCCTGGACCACTATCAGTAGGTACTCAGCCCTGTTGACCAGGAGCAGCCAATAAGCCTTGCTGTTTAGGAGATTCTCTGACCAAGTCTTTGGGCATAATGATTTGGTTCAGGTCTTTAGTCCTGAACAGTTTTCCCACATCTAACATGTCAACTAAGAGAACCAACTGTCCACTTCGTGAGGGGTCATGATGTTTTGACCCAGCTGTCTATACTCATTTATTGACAAATTCACTGTTGAACTAACATGTAAGTAATGAATCAAATGTAGGATGCTGAGATGACGAACACTGGCACTAACAGAGTGGAGCTTTTGGACTTCTAGATATGTTGATTGTTAAGTTGTTGGGTAAACAAATTTAGTAAAAACATTAATAATAAAAATGAAATCAGCTCATTTACTATTAAAGTTCTCTTAATACTTGAACACATATTGTAACACACATATTGCTTATTTCCTAAGAAACACAAATGCATGGCAGTACATCTTACTCTGGATCATCTCCACTGTCTGTGAAATAGGGTAGTTGTCGAATACAGCACGTGACTCAGTGACTAATCAGGAACTACATCAGCAGTCATTATATCCAGACCAGACCAGACTGTTCCACTCACTTTTTTGCAAATCCCGCTGGCGGCTGTTGAAGAACACTCTGTTTCACAAGATAGGCTCTCGGACGCTGAAGAACATTCGGTTATCCTCTGGACTGAATATCAGAGAGACTCGTTGTACAAATCAGTAACTAAATCACATACACATGAATTACAAAACTTGCCAAATATTCAGGCACAAACCTGCTTTTTACCTGAAAAAAATTAAATGCTGCACTCACCACTTTTAATGAACTCCCTGGGTTAGGGGGATATCCAAACCTCCTCTTTTGCTTTACCTAAGGAAAGAAGACGACGACTCCTAAGTGTGCATAATTCTGCTTATGGAGGATTAAGCCTCACATGGCTGTTCAAACCTGACAAGGCCACACTGTTCCTGTTAATATCATTTCTTAATATCTGGCTGGTCTGCTCAGGTTGCAATTTTCAGCTCGCAGACTTCCACCACCTTCAGTTTTTTTAAACATTTTCTAACCCGGAAGTCACAACAAGCTTTGCTTTGCTGTTTTTATGACCATATACAGTACTGTGCAAAAGTCTTAAGCCACAATTAGATTTGTTGTTTTAGCAATGGTATAATGACCATATATAACATATTGTCGACGGCTGGACCCAGAAATTTAAAACTTGGGACATGGATGCAATGTAAACTCCGTATGAAACAAGTTCAAGCCTCTCTCGTCCAACCTGACCTAAACCTTTCCTCAATTAAAAACGTTCTTTTCTCACTACCAAAACATTTTCAGTCGCCGAAATTTCAGTGCATCTCTAGTTATATAAATACAATTGAACTGAATTTAATTAGACATAAGAATACATTTAAGGAAATCAGCCACACTCCAGATATGACTAACCCAATACTCAGAACGTTCTACCTAACCGGTTTACACTCCAGTTGCTGTCCATACCTATTCGAAGGACATCCTCCACAGCCTGATCCACCAATTTGTTAATATTATAAGACCTGCCGACAGAAACAGAAACGCTAAGCTCCAGGACATTCATGGACATGTATGAATAATAACATGCTAATGCGCTGACGTACCAGGCTCTGGATCCGGTCCCGGTGCACACGTTTAGTCCTGAGCTCTTCTGCTTCTCCCATGGACCATCATCGATGGAGATCTCATAATAGGAAGCCCTATGGAGCGAGAGGGTAAGATGGGGGTTGAAGGATTTATACTTCACCCTGTGGCAGACAGAGATCCACAAATGAGGGGACATGGGAAGGACGAATGTAGGGAGGAGGAGGGCGGGTTGAAGGGACACGACATGCGGAATGGTCAAAACGTGAGGGGTCAGAGATCAGCATAGCAGGGTTGGTTAATAGATACCTAGAGGACAGAGATTCTCCGATGAAGATTTCATTGAGTCCTCTGACGGGGAGCAGATATGGAGTTGTGTAGCTGTCGTGCGTTGGATCTGCCGAAAAACAGCATGGTTCAGTGTGGGCTGAAAGTTAGTCTTACAATTATTGTACACAACCCATATTGAGACTACATCAAACACACACACACACACACACACACCCGCTGGCCTTTATAAACAGACACAAACTCTCTCTTTGTCCACAAACAATGTTCTGGATGGTCCTGAAATCTCACTCTGTACAGAATAATTGGAACAACTGAACATCACAGAAGCTTCGGGAGCACAGACAGCATAATCTCTCCTACTGTAATATGGCCATTTGTTTGGGGAGCCTCTGGTTTTGGTCTTACCCCATGCATTTATATAGAACGTTACAGTGACAAATCCACAAACACATATAACATTATACAGAATTGCATACAACACGCTCCTTTGTAAATCATTGCCAATAATATTAAACAGTCATTTATAATCTTGAGATCTGACCCACTGCCAGATGAGTTTCACTCCAGTCGTGACTTCCAAAGCCATAAATTTAAACAGATTAATTAATAGACACTAATTCATATCTAAATGTATTGTTACTTGGTCTAATTACGAAGTGCTCCCATGGTCAGCAGTTTGGAGGCTCAAGCAAGCTTTTAATTATTATGTTAAGGGTTTTTTCCTTC
Source organism: Ancistrus triradiatus (assembly GCA_025084515.1). Classification (NCBI taxonomy): domain Eukaryota; kingdom Metazoa; phylum Chordata; class Actinopteri; order Siluriformes; family Loricariidae; genus Ancistrus; species Ancistrus triradiatus. The sequence continues at coordinate 411,526 of JAJAGP010000312.1, forward strand.
AGTAACAAATGTAAACACTCACAGCTCCAGTTAAGCCCGTTGGCAATTTTCTGCCAGGCTGCTTCTCCAGCTTTATTAATAATGTAGGTGTTTCCTTTTGCTTCAAAGAGCCTAGTGAGCAATTCCTGCTTGGTAATGGAAAATGATCCTCCTATTCTTACCCAGTATTTGGACATTTTCTGGCAATATCTGCGAGCGATTTTTCCCTGAGGGGGTTTAAATACCACACGCATGCATGTGAGGTTCAAACACAAAAGCCTGCTCTGGAAAACTGAGATCAGAGCCTTGGTGGCACAACATTAGACAGACGGTTTTAATGTTATGGCTGATTGGTGACCATATTTGTAAACTGACATTAGGTCGTTTCAAATTCACTTAGAAGAACAAAGAGGATTTAGCTTTCTGAAAAGTTTTGGAATTCACTACTTAAGCAAACAAATAAGAACACAGAGCGGTCATACTGTATTGGGAGTCGGTGGTGACGCGGTGTGCTTTAGTGTGTTGCTCCAAACTCAGCTGCTGCTCGTGAAGGTCCACAGGAGTGGGGTTGATCCCAGTGCCCTCCAAGTGCATACGGATCCTTTGCCGCCACTGCCACCTGGTACAGAGTGGGGTACAGAGCACCAGGCATAATTAGTAACAATGATACTAAGGGGCGTATGAAATTAAAACCCAACATCAAAGTCTATAAGTATGGTCAGACATCCTATTCAGAGAGGGTTACATTTACACTTGGTAATTTCCTCTTTTACAGGAGCTACTCTGCAAATGTATTATTTTTTCGTCAAATTTTGATCATGTCTGTGCTTTTCTCCTCCTCTCCTGAGCTTACAGGCAGAATTATCCATTGTGTCCAACATAGAACTACATTAAACATTAGAGCATTACAACATCAGAATTATCTAAAGCATCATTTTTCTCCCTCGCGCCTTATATTTCTCCTTAATCATACAGGTGGCTAATGCTTCACATGCTGAGCCATCTAGCACAAATCCACTCAATCTGAGACATTCCATAACTACATATGAAGGCTCTACAAAAGTCTCTGAAAGAACAGAGACACTAAAATAAGGCCAGCTGATGAAATAAACGATTTTAATATCAGCTACAGGCATTACTTTAGATTTAAATACAGTATGCACAATATCATTGTAGTTTTCTGGAACTAGTGACCAGCTGTGTCAATGCGAGACACATCCAACCCACTACAAGCTCATTCGTCCGGCAGTAAATCTATTACCATCCGCATACCAGAGTTTAACCACAAAGGGGACGTGTAACTTATTCACCATTCCTCCTTTAACTCAGTTCCTTTCGAAGTTTCCCTAGAGAATCTCCATACCTCTCATTTTTCAAAATGCCCAAGGTCATACATGTTCACACAGATCTTTCAGCCACTCGATTCTTGATCCTCATTCCTCAAAAGTTCAGCTAATCCACCCATTTATGTGGGATTCTTATAGTCTTGTAAATATACGTGCCTATTTCTGTAGCTGATATACTGTATAAGTAAAATGTATAATAATAATAATAACAATAATAATAATAATAAGGAAAAATTACACTTCAGGGACACCGTGCATCAGTCCACCGCAGGGAACACGCTCACTCACATTAGGACACTTTAGTGACACCAAGTGACCTAACATCTCCATACTGACACAGGGAGAACATGCAAACTCCACAGAGGTACAGTCCGTTCCAAGACTCGAAACCCAGCCGTCTGGAGCTCTTAGGTGACAGCTCTAGCCGCTGCGCCTGAGGAACTGTAATTATTACGAAATATTTTTTGCTTGCGAATCTGTTTTTAGTCATGAGAACCATGATGACAGAGCAGGCTCTAGCCGCGTGGCAAATGTGAAATCAGGTACCGAGGGTAAATTCATGCTGCTCCATTAGTACTACTAGTAAAATAAGTAAGTGGTGTTCATACATACCATCAAATCAATATCACAATTAATTACATAACACAATAACATTTAACTCTGGTTACGATTAATGAATGATTTTTTGTTGTTGTTTTTCTGCCTTCATAGTTCCCTAAAGGTTTGTACTGTCATTATGCACAACTATTAAAACTGGGATTGTTTTCAATGAGAAATGGCATAGCTTTGTGATTTTAAAATAACTGAAGGAAATACACAGATGAACTGTTTAACTGAAATCATGCTTTGTGAAGTAGTAGGGAAATGGTGTCCATTATTTCTTTCCATCTTCTTGAATCCTTTCATACTGTGTAGCATTTGTAGATGCTTGTGTTATTAATGCTTATTTATTCAGTGTCATCTTCTCTAAAGCCAAAGTGTGTCCAAACGAGGGACACGGCATTGGTCTTTGGTATAAGCCACTCTGTGTTTGAGTTCTCCTCTGTGTTGCTTCCATGTCGCTAACTGGACGGGGCAGTCACGTGACTACACATGCCGCAGTACGTGTTTAAGTATTTAAGTATTTTTAAGTATTAACAACAATAAAAAAATCTAAATATTCGATATGAGCAAGATTATGTCGGTGTCGATTAATTGCTCAGCCCTAGTGGTACAGCAGTTAAGGTAATGGACCACAAGGTATCCTGGTCAAGTCCCATCACTGCAAACCTGCCAATGATGGGAAACCAAGGGCCTGAACACACAAATTTGTAACGGTATCAGTTACAAGTCATGCTGGATAAGAGCATCTACCCAGCGATGTAAATGTAACTGCATTATTACTCATCAGGAGGACAGACCCACCTGAACTCACCCTTCCTGAGTTTCTGTAATGCTTCACAGAATGCGTGTGTGTAGTGCACAGGTAAGCACAGATGCCCCTCTGACCTTAAATTACAAAGAGAAAAAACAAATCATGACACTTTAAATATACGAACAGACCATTCAATGAGATAAACATTAAAGATTTTAAGCAGCTATGCTTAAACCTATCTCTTAACTTCCTGAATGGGGTTCTGCGACCAGTCTGGCGTCCTCACTAAAGTGCGTTTTTAAACTTTTTAAACCGACATCACACAGGCTCAAAAGACTCTTCATCTGAGATTTGCATATCGTCTCAATGCATCTCTCACTTTTGGCCTACAAAGACCATCAAACGCTCAGTTCCATCACAGCATTAGAGATACTGCTTAGTGACTTGGACTGTGATAGATCATGTGATAGATGGGCCTGGACTATAGAGCAGAAGATCCAGGGTTCAAATCCCACCTCTACCAAGCTGCGCTGTTGGCCCTCGAGTAAGACCCTTAACACACAATTGCTTGGATTGTGAGACTGTATCAATTGTAAGTCGCTCTGGATAAGAGCGCTGCTAAATGACTAAATGAAAACGTTTTGACATGTTAATTTCTGGCTGCCATAGCCTGCCTCTTCACTGCAGCTGCTTAAATTCCCCAATAACAATACTCCTCCAGAATTTAGTTTGGCGCTGTTTTTAAGCTTAAAACTGTCAAAACAAATGGAAAAAAAGGCAAACATACAAAATCTACAGAAATATATCATAAATGATCACGTGTCCTTTAAACAAGATCTTTAAACGATATTTTCCTCTTGAAACGCAAGTGGCACCCAGATGTGTACCATTACCTTGCTGATAGGGTGTGTGTTTAAGCCTAGGAGAAATTTTTCGTTACAACACTATCAGCGCTCAGGATCCAGTGTGTTTGTTTGTTTTGTTAATCTGCCAATTCATTTGAAAGCCTGGCAACTATTGGCCAATTATTTTAATATGTTGTAAAATATGTTCCTTCTCAGCAGATCTAGGCTATTATCTCAATCCAAAACTGTGGATTCAAGTAAAAATAAATCTATTCTTATGAAAAAATATACATTTTTCAATCGGTCACAGACACAAATCCATGCTAAATAGTACACTTTAATCTTGCAGCAATCTTAAAGCATCGGTTATTGGTCAGACAACAATAAAAACAATGAACGTTCCTGTTTAGAACAAAATGATGTCTGTAGTTCAACAATATGGTCCTAAAAACATGGTCCTAATATTAATTTTTTAATTCTGTCATTATATGAGCTTGTCCGTCTCATAATGCAGGCGCGTAAATTCACTACTGTCCTATTGTGAACAGCGAGGTCACTTCCTGAGCTACTTGTTTGAATTAGTGTCTTGTGCAGAAGCTTGGGCATCACTGCTCAAATTCCATGTTTTGTTTATTTTGTAAACAAAAATGTGTTAACCCAGCCTCTGCAGAGAACAAACTGTCATATAACCACTGGTACCCAAACAACTGGGTTAAACTGTATTAAACACGTCCACGCAGAAAGCTTATTTAAGGTATTTCAGGGACGCTTTGGCAGCTAAAAACATGGCGTGTGCGACTGAGAACTACATCAACATTACAACCTATATTTAAGTTCCTTGTAAAGGTTAAGCTCTTCTGAAACAGGCTGCATAAGGACTGCATGTGCCGATGATGATTTACCTTTCCGGATCGGTATTGACTCCGATTACAGGTTTGTTCTTATCAAACACTTTACTGGCAACCAACAGCATGGTGCCATCGCCTAAAACAGAAAGAGACCGAACACAGACTGGGTAAATGCCTGGCAGATAAAGCTCTGACACAGAAATACACAATCCGTTCATTAAGCTGGAAATAAACCCAATCCTGGATCGACATGTCATTACAAACTGGTACCAGTCGGCTCCAGGCACAAACCGACTCACCTCCGGCCGACACGATGGCGTCGGCCCATCTGACCGTGTCCTCGTCGTACTCTCCTCTTTTCACGACGCGAACATCAATGCCTTCTTTTCTAAAGGAATAAGGCGACATCAGAATTATTTGGTTAATAAAAAATGAACCCACCGACGAATCAAACTCTACTGCCGTACGCATTTGATTACAACGTGAATCACTCACTGCAGGTTTTCCACAAATGTGTCAACGTTGTGCGTGTGAATGTTGTGCCGCTCCAGAAGTCCGCTGTAGCTCGATCCTTTCAGTGCAAGCTACGATTACAGAAAGAGATGAGGCACGCTGAGACGCATGTTGAAAAGGTGAGAAACGTTTATAGGACCACATATCTACTAGTCCAGGTGTACACGGGTAGCTTTTTCTATGCGCTATGGCCTTTCTTCCACATGCAAACTGGGTCACTTTAAGGTTAGCGAAAAACGTCACGAGTGTGCGCCTTTATCTCCTTTGTGTCAAACCTTGATAACAGGACTTTATTGTTTAAATGTTACACATTTGGAATGGCATTAGAGGAGTTCATTTACTGTAATCCCACGGCACTCAGGAACAAGGGCGTCAGAATGCGCCACTGTTGCATCCAACACTCCCATGACACAGCCAACATCAGCCGTTTTGGACGAGGCCCAGTTCGACCTCTAATTGATGCAACTTTGAGAATGAAGGGGTGAATGGCTAGAGAATTTTGTCGTGTTTGGACAGGGAACTCTAATGAGATGCCTGTCAGTGTTAAGAAAGCTGCCTGTACTTACACTACTTAACAGACAGGGGTTGATTAGACAATGGCAAACGCCTTTGGACTGTCAAGACAGGTTTTTTCAAAAATACTAACTCACAAATCACCGTGCTGGCTTCATGTGTACAGAGATTTTTTTCAAAAACAGTGCTGGTGTAGACGGGAACAAACCACCTTTTAAAAAAATACCTGTTTAACCGTGGACTAGGGTTTAATCGTAGTAGCATAACTGCTATTTTACTATTGTAAAAGCTATACATGGGCAAAAATGCAAAATAGAGTCCAAGAACATCAGGCATGACCCTAAGGATTAATCCCATCCAGCTAAAATAATATTTGGATATTACTACCACCACGCCCATTAGTAGTAGAACTACTACCACTACTACTAATAATAATACTGCCAGAATAAAATCAGAATAAAATCCCCATGCAGCAAATTTTTGCTCTATAGTTACAGTATCAGCTGCATGCAGCCAATTTAAATATTATTAGTGAAGTGTAATACTTGATTCTTGTTTTTCAGTTTGATTTTTCCAATTTCTATTACTCTTTTTGCTTTAGTTAACCTCGTGAGGTATAAAGTGAGGTATATATGCATCTCAGTTTAGTAGAGACACATCCGTAACATGGACGAACACAGTGTTTTAAAGCACATTTGGTGGCTTTAAGTAAACCACGTCTGTTTTTCAAACTTAACCAGTAATCCAGTGGTTCAGGCTCTGAAGGCCAAGCCTTTAGGGCCCTTAAGCAAGCTTAAAGTGCTCAGCACAAATAGAAATTGCTGTGAATGTCAACACTTACTGCAGCTCATTTATCACAGTGAATGTCTCGCAAAGCAGGAACTAATTTGCATAAGCATTCATTATGCTACTAAATACATCCTCCTTTTGCCTAAAGGGCAATACTCAAACGCACAGTAAGGCATCTGCACATGTGAGCAAATGTGGCTGAGATGGAGTTACTACTGTTCGTGTTTAGCTTGATACACAAACACCATAGTGTGTCAAACAGGGAATCTAGAACAGAATGACCATGTTGAAAGTAGAATATGCTTTACTTTCGATCTGCTTTCTCTTACCAGCTGTTTGAGATCCTCTTCGGTCAGTCCTGCGCAGTGATACCTCTGCTGCTCGAATTCGTACCGCGTCGTTTTGGTCACCACTGCAACTTTAGCGGGTCTGAATCCGCGTTCGGCTTGGCATGCCCCTTTACACGCAGCCGAGTGATGGAAGTGCAGGCGGCTGCAGTAGATCCCGCCGAAAGCCTCCAAGGTCCGATTCCAACAGCAAAGAAGCCACGAAGGCCGGATTATCATTCTACCGGCGGTCTGTTTGAACCGCGAGGACACAAAAGACTCGTCGTGTCTCTCAGTCGTCTGGTTTTGTCATTAGTTTAGAGCTTGGAGCTGCAGATCCAGGTGCTGCAGGGGTGACCTACCTTACTGGAGGTGGAGCTGAAAGAAAGGAATATTAGAACCAATTAGAAATGCACAACTGCTTGGGATACTGGTGATTTGGGAACAAAAGGGCCACTCTCTGCGAGGATATTCGGCTAATTTTGTCTTATTATGGTGGCACTGATAATAGAGTGAGATACATTTTTATTGGACTGCCAAGTCTGCGTTACAGCAGTTCACATTCAAGGTTTGTCTATTTGAGTCTGTTTTCGGCCGCAGCATCCAGGGTTAAGACAGATTTTTAATTCCTATTAGAATTTCTTATAAGTTTTAAGACGACAGCCATGAAAGGGACAGGTGTTGATCGGCTGGACGTTAAACGACACATAACTGTTATATAATAATTTGTTACAGAGGTACACGCAATACATCTGGTATTCTTAAAATTGTATCGCAGTCCGATTTACCGCAGCATCGACAGCATATCATACCGTCACAACCGTCCAACTCCAAACATCCAACCTAACGTTAAGTTCAATTCACGTATTTAAGTGACTCAAACATGTTTGTAGCTACACGAGCAAGCCATTAAACAGCACATTATTTACCAACCAGCCAATTCGTGACAAATATTTAAAGAATTTCGTTTAATACTGGTCGTTTTAAGTGGTGTAGTAAAACAACAGACCTTCCCACCTGTCAGGTAACGTTAGTCTGCCTTAGCTTGCCTGCTAACGCTAAACGTTTCCCAGATTTGCAGCAGCATTTGCTGACGAAGCGACGTTTTTATAAACTACTGTACAAAAAAGTTATTAAACAACAAAGTGCAAATATGCCTAAAACCTCCAGTTCCAGAAAAGTCCTCGAAGGTCACGTTTGCAGTGGTAACTAATCGTGCCAACTGTCACATCCCAGCAAGTTTGACTTCGGCTACATCCCAAATCCCGCACGCCTACTAAATACCTACTTCCCTACAAAACAGTTAGCCTATAGGCACAGATAGTGAGCTACTTAGTACGTTAGGGTGCGGTTTGAGACGGATCCTCTGTGCTCGCATAATCCGCCTCTGCTTATAAGTCGGTTCTTCATGGCACCCTTTTCAAAATGTCGCTCATTTCTAATTCTCTGCGCAAAACTGTGAGTCTTAACAAACAGTGTAACATTTAAAGTAAACATCCTCGCTAATAATAACACCACACCTCCTCACCCGCCATCTTTAAACCGTGCGCCTTTTGCGTCATCAAGTGTGCACTAGCTAAGCACCCTGTTTCCTGGTTTTGGATCTCCTTCCCAAATCGTCGTCTATTCGATATCAAGCAAAACTTTGGTCCAATAACACGGTTATTTCACTTGCTAAATGTGAAATAGCTAACAAACCATATTTATGAGTCATAAACAAGGTAGGTTCTTTGACTGACCTTAACAGAGACTCTAGTGAATAACCTGGAAAGGTGATTAAACATTTTCCCAAGCTTTTTGCAGAAACGTGTCATATTTAAGATTGTGCAAAGGCTGTGTTAAGGTCTTTTCATTTCCAAAATCAAAACATCATTTGAGTAGAGGTGCTCAAAGTTTTGCAGAAACCACTACTGGGATGAGCTAGGGATCGGTGGAGCGGAAGAATCCACTCTCATATAAAAATGGATAACCTCTTAATTTAAATTTAATAAAATGTAATTTGATTTTAAATATAGTTTGTGGTACATAATGGTTCAATATAGCAATTACTCCATATGTCCGTCCCTTCACACACAGGCATGCTAAAAATCCATGTCAGTTTCATGATAAGGAGATGGTGGTGTGATACAGCTCTGTTCTTCTAGGCAGAAATCTGAAGATGTGTGGACTGGAGGTTCTTTTTTTGCTCCAATAATAGGCAAAAAGTGACAACTGTCAAACTACTGTGGCAGTTCCACAAACCTGCTAAACATCTGAAAGTCACGCAACATGAGGACCTCAGGCGAGGTTCAGAAGATTTCAGAAGAGAAATGCAGACAGACAAGATACTCCAACTCCCACAGAAAGTGGAAGGCGATATGCAGGTTTTACATTACTTTAGTCATTTGAACAACATAGAGCAACTGTATTTCATTCAGAAAAGGTGTGGTGTCTGAAAAGCCTAGTGACGTAATTAGCTTGTTGGCTCAAAAACAATAATTAATTCTTTTAGCAAGTTTAAAGTTTCTCCTTTGTCACCTGATGCTTCTGTCTGCATTTTAATCACTTAAATGAAGCATTTTATAGAGCGAGTAAAAGAGAAATACTTGTTGATTATTGCAGCTTTCACAGATAGTTGGATCCATCACTTTCTTCCATCATTTTACTTCTTAATTAGGACATTAAATTCCACATTGCTAGACATAATTATGGGTTACTCCTTCTTTGCCCTAGGCTCCACAATGCAGTGAGTGGTACTTGGGTAAAATGGGCTGAACTCTAATTTATTTTGCACCTGCTGTTCTCCTTGCTGGTAGCACATTAAATACCTACTTTGTTGGTACAGCTTGTAGGTGAGAAAAAGTGAAACTGGATATTTTATTAATGTAGAGTTTGTGTTGGTCCTCTAGTTCATCAAATGATGCTGCTGATTTGATGTTAGATTAGACGTGTGTAAAACCCAGTGTAATACCAGTATAACACCACCATGCCAGTGGTACATCCCCAGATAACTCGTCAGTGATGGGGTTCATCACTGTGGGGGCTTAGTAGTTAAAGTTCTTGTCTATAGACCAGAAGGTCCAGGGTGGCCACTAAATGTAAAAATACATAATATAGCCCAAGGTCTATGGACTTTTTCCACATTTGCTGCCATACTAGAATTCATCTTTTTGAGAGGGTTTTAAGTAGCTTTCGGAACATGATTGTGACTAATGTCGGATAATAAGCCCCAGCTCACAGGTGGCATTCCAGTTCATCTACAAGTTATGTGATTTATAGTCAGGACTCTGCTTCCAAACAAGACTTATTGGAGGTGGAAACCTGTCATACTGACAGTCACTAACATGTTCAGTTCAACTCATTCCATGCATGTATGCTTCATATTATGAACATGTTAACAGTGAAATAAAAGATGTCACCAAGTTAGGCATGTCTACATAGCCTACTTTTGGCAATAAACACTAATCAAACACTTTTAGGAACACCTGCACACCTACTCACGCGTTCCATTATCTAATCATGTGGCAGCAGTTCAACAGAGAAAATCAGGCACACATGGCAGGGTCAGACTTTGGCACAACTGTCCAGGCTATTGGAGGTGGTGGTGGTGTTGGTGGCATGGATTGAATGCCACAGCCTGTTTTGAGTATTGTTGCTAACCATTTGCAACCCTTCATGGTCACAACAGACCCATCTTCTACTGACTACTTCCAGCATGATAATGCACTGTCACAATGCAAAAATTGTTTCAAACTGGTTTCATGAACGTGACGATAACTTCAGTGGACTTTCCATTCACTGTATACGAATCCAACAGACAACCTTTGGGATGTGTCACAGCCTGAACATGCACCTAAAAATCCACAGAAATTGCATGATGTGATCACGTCAACATGGAACAGAATCTCAAAGAATGTTTCAACCTTCTTGAATCCACTGAGACTGTGAAAAGAGCAAAGAAAGGAACGACCAGTGTAGCGTTCCTAATAAAGTGTTTGGTGAGTGTAGGTTGACTCAGGAGTTAAGGCTTTGGATTACTTGTGCGCAAGACATATACAGCTCTGGAAAAATGAAGAAAGACACTCTACCATCTCTACATGGATGGCAGCAATTCCATTCCAGTATCTGATGAATTCAAACACAGACACACCAGATTCTATTAATGAGCTACTGATTAGGTGAACACCTGAACCAAATCTTATTTATTAAGGAAAAGTACAAGGAATATTGAATTCTGAACTTTCCTAAGTTAAACCATTAGTATTGTTTTAAAAATAGAATATACATTTGTTTTCTTTCACTCAGAATGGAAGCTGATAATTTTGCAGTGCTCTCTTAATTTTTTCCAGAGCTGTATGTCTCAGTCCATAAAACAATAATGACAAAAAGACAGTCTCAACACAATGTTAAGGTTTAAAATATATATTTTCAGTGTTACAGATCAGACACACAAAGGCTTTTCACTGGTTTGCGCATTATTTTTGTTCGTCTTGCCGTGTTATTTGCTGTTTCCACGGGAACCGCGGTGCTTTGTCATGGTGCTCATCATCTGGCTGATGTAGGAGGTCAGCAGGTCGTCCATTTTATAACCCTGCGCACCGGAGAGAAAGCATTAGTGCTTCTGTAGTGGAGTCACTGCTGAGCATCGTGGAGATGGTGACTGACTCACCAGCGGTGTCTCACAGAGCAGCTTGCTGCCTCTCATCAGGTTACCGATGGTGATGTGGAAGTAGGTGTTCCCACTGCTCCAGTTTGAGATTTTGGTGAACGGGTGTGTGATCAGGATGTCCTGTAGTGACGAGACACTAAAGTTAAGTTCTGACAGCTTCCGAAAAGCACCAAGGGATCATCTGATTGTAGTGTGGTTAAAAATGCCTGGTTAAATTGATCAGCGTGAAATCAGAAAATCTCTTTAACTCGAACCCTACTCCTCCCTACCTTAGTTTTGAGGTCTATAAGACTGACCCCATGCTTATTGATTGCAATCAGCAGGAACTCTGGGAGATTGGGATCTGTGGTTTGCTGTGAAGATCATGAGATAAACAAATAAGTAGAAAACAAACAAACAAACATTCATTCATTCACTTTCCATAAACAAAGTCAGGTATGAGGAAGCAACTGAGGTACCACCAAGCTTCTTATACACTCATCAGCCACTTTATTAGGAACCTGTTCATCTGCTTAGTCATGCAATTATCAAATCAGCCAGTCATGGGGCAGCAGCACAATGCATGTGGGTCCGAGTGACTTTGACCATGGCACTGTTATCAGTGTTTATGCTACCTCAGACAGAGGAATCAGACTGGGCTGGTCTCGACCATTTCTTAGTCCACCTTACCCAGAGACCGAGGTAAGACCGAGTCCAAATGAGGTCGAGACCAAAGTGGCCATTTGTTTTTGGTCTTGAGACCGATATTGTCCTCGAGTGATACAACACTAGTGAGAGGTCAGAGGAGAAGGACTCAAAATAATTGGCAGTGACTTAAAGATGGTGAATTGCAGACTCTTTATAGTGGTGGTGATCAGAAAAACATCCGAACGTCCATCAAACCTTGAGGCGGATGGGCTACAACAGGAGAAGATCACGTCTGGTTCAGTTTTTATCTAAATACAACAGAGAACCTGCAGGATGTGGTAGAACTGTAGACTTATCTGCTGTCACCAGGGAATTCTAAAAAATGCTTCCATGTCGAATCCATGCCAAGAATTCAGGCTGATTGGAGAGTAAATTGGATGCTAGCTGGTATTAGAGTGGTTTTACTATTAAAGTGGCCAGTGAGTGTATAAAGCTAGCCTGCTTGTTGGGGTTTCACAAATGTAATGATTTAAAAGGCAAAACTCACTTTGACCTCAAAAAAGGCTGATCCAAAGGTGGGCCACTTGAACATGATCCTCAGGAACAGGAGTTTGGCCTCCTGCTGACTTTTCCCTGCATGCTGGTTGAAGCAGCTCACGATGGACTGTGGAAGAAATGGGTTGGGCAGGTAAGAGTGACTCAGACGGTGTTCATTTTGACAGCAAATTTTGATTTGTTTTAGTCATAATTAAGTCATCTGAATTGGTTTTAATTTTAATCTAGTTTTAGTCGACTAATTATAATAAGATTATAGTCGACTAAACCCACAGTAGATTCAGTTGACTAAAATATGAAATGGAAAGGTTGCAATACGTCATTTCTTTCATTTCCCTTGAATGATTTAAAATGACACACATACATGCATGCATTGATAATAACATTACACATTAACGTTGTTATAACTCAAAATTTCCAACAAAGTTCTGCTTCAAACTTGGTGTGGAAACTCATGAGATATTGTAGAATGGAATAAGGTTAGAATAAATTATATATTATGAGCTTTATTAAACATAAGATCAGATATACGTGCATGCTCTATATGCATGTATCCATAATTCCAGTATAAAACGGAGTTATGTTACCTGAATACTCCATAAAGATGGTATGAACACTTTTTAGACAAAGTTAAATAGATCCACGTCGCAAACTGGAAACATGTATTAACCCCTACTATATTCGCTGAAATATTGGCTAGAACATAATGATAGTGCGTTTGCAACGTACTTCCGTAATACCATTAGTAGGAGCTCGGGATGTTTAGGTGCGAAGTGTTCGACCGCAGTTTCAGGATGACACGCATGCAGATGTCATTTCACGTTTGTTGTATTTTTACCGGAGATAGTCGCCCCTTACAGTGTTATTAAATAACTTGTCATTAAATGAGAAATGTGCCCATATATCGACTCTCCTCTTTCTCTCAGGTGGTAACATTGTCGAGTTGGTTTCACGAGAAGCAGTAGAGAGGAAAACTGGACCATCTTCCCGGGGTCAAATCAAATGTGTTCGTCTTTCCACAAAACTAAATCAGATCTGATTGGATGTCGTCTCTCTGCCAAACCTTTTCCTCTCGTTATTATTCATTTCGACCTACTTTGTCGTTTTCATTCAAGTCATCGTCTCGTTTTCGTTAGAAAAGAAGGGTCGTTCGTCAACGAAATGAACACTGAACTCAGATCTGTTTGTTTTGATCGTTCTTTTCTTATTCACATGAAGTAAGAAATAACATTATGGAGTCCGATTGCTAAGCTGAACTTGATTAATGCATAGCAGATGGCAAAACTGAATTCTCAGCCATATAATAATGAGGATAAGGAGGTGAAAGAGTTGTGTTATTTTATGTAGAGTCACGGTGGTTACTGTTCTGGGGAGAACAGTCTGGATGCAAGATCTTAGCCGGGAGTGCTGAGGCCATGACAGACAGACATGGAATTCATATAAACCTTTAACTCTCTATGCTATCTCTGATAGCTGATGGGGATAGTGGTGTCCTAGTGGTCAAAGTACTGGACTGTGGAACAGAAGATACTCAATAATGGATCAAAAGGTCCAGAGCTCAAACCCTACCTCCACCTAGGTGCTACTGTCGGGTCTTTGAGCAAGACCCGTAACCCAAACTGTTCGTATTACTGTACAAGACTGTATCCTGGATAAGGGTGTATGATATGAGGACAATTCAGCACTCTGACAAGTCAATGAGGAACGATTATCACTTTTTTCTGTGTATGTGTATACACACACACACACACACACACACACACACACACACACTTACTCACCCGTTTCCAGTCCTCTGGTGAAAGCTGTCGGATCAGATCTTGAGGTATGAGATCTTTCAGCATCTTGGAAATGTTAACAATCTGAGATTTGTCCTCTTCAAACATCACCCGGTAAATCAGAGCTGCTAGCTGGAAGGCCTCGTCATGAGAGCACTTGTGGTAACCACGCAGGTATTTGGGAAGCTCCTGGACCATGCAATACAATAAAAGAGTCTATGCAACCAATATGGCAACCAATATCTTACTCAACACATCATAATGGACAGGCTCGGGTGGTGCAGCAGTCTAATACGCTATGTGGTGACCTGAGTGCCGCTGGTGCCATCAGGCTGGGCTGTACCTGAGGAGGCTCCAGACCCCCCAGCATCCCTAACTAGGATAGTTTATTCAGTTGTTCAAAGGAGGAATATTTTGTTAAATAAAAAAAAAGTCCACTGTTGGGCCCTTGATCAATGCCCTTAACCCACAATTGGTAAGACCGTATCAAAGGGCGTCTGCTAATTGCTGTAAATGTGGGCCCAGTAAAGTCTGATGACCCCCTCTCATATGCCTTGTGTTTACCCTGAGCCTCGCATTACCCTGATCAGAAAAACAGGGTCAAAACCTTTTGTGAAGCCTTTATCACCTGGTAGTAGTAAAAGACGGAGTCAGCCACTGAATCTTTTCCCGGCACCGTGTTACTCCACAGTTTCTTCATGAAATAAACCTGATATGTCAGAGAAGGCACTATACCTACAAAACACACAGAATTCACTATTATTCCTTGTATACACAAAGGGTTTAGTATTACTTATTTAATTAAAAAAGCAGAAAAATGATTACCGTCCTTTATGGGTTTGGCTTTTTTGATCCAATCAGTCAGGTGTCTGACAAAGTCAAAAAAGAAATCTCCATCCGGCACACTGATGACCTGAAGGATCGGATCAGAAGATCAGAAACTCACAGAGTTCATGGTGAAGCTGCTCTGCCTGAGGTCGATTTTTACCTTGTCAGATATTTTGACGAACAGGCTGAAGCCTTCAGATGATTTGAGCTGCAGTCTGCCGGAGATGTTCAGACAGAACTCTTTGGCCTTTGTGCTCGACTCCACTTCAAACACCTAGAGAGATCAGCACTTCAGATAACTATCAGCACACTTAGCAAGGGAAGGTAAAGCTCAGTTTTTCTCTAAAGTGATACAGTTTAATCAACAATCTGCAGCACAGCATTTCAATATTCTTAGGACAACTGATCAAAGTGATTAAGCAGGGCTTATAATCTTTGATTAAACTAGTTTACAGTCCCTTACAGGGCCTTGCTCAAGAACCCAAACGTGCCAGCATGCCAGAGGCAGGATTTGAACCCTGTACTTTCTGGTCTACAGTCCAGTACCTTAACCGCCAAATCTTTGTTGAATCTTCGTTGTTTAATTTTTCCTGGTCAATCATAAAATGTATTATATGAGGTTATTCAGTTTATTCAGATTCAGTTAACCAGACGATTAGGACTAACCTCGTCTGTATCATCAGGGAAGTACACTTTGTGAAAGATCTGCGTGGTTTTGTGCTGGATGGCTTCCACTTCCACCAGGTGAGGAGGATATTTCCTAGGACCGTTCCTGACACAAAACATGTACATCAGCGTATGGTACGATCCAAGCTGGAGGGTTGAGGGTGTCATTGTTTTAGTTACCGTAAGGCTTTCTGCAGTCTCTGCATGCAGTCTGGGGCCAGACCATGGTGCTTCCTGGACTGCAGGAACTTCTGGACATGAGGCAAGAGCATGTTACCAGGAGGGAAGAGGCCGGTACAGAGCCACAGGAGCTCCCAACCCTTCTCTTCACTGTACCTGCAAGTATACACCACCAGGGGTCAGTGTTGCTTCAGTCGCCATGCAGTGCATGTACAAGGCCAGACCTGAGGTGTGATAGATATGATAGAGAACTGAGGGGATCAGTACATGATTTACAATCATACTTAACCCAAATGCCTCTTAGACAAGACGTTTTCAGCATCTGATGCTTGCTTTTTTTGCTGCGGGTTTAAATCTAGTGAGAGTCATTACAGCCTAAACTTATCTCGTCCACGTCTGTTTCATGGCTATTTTTGGCAAGTTTGGCGACTTAACGAGGTTACAAAAATAGACAAATTCTTTCATACCTGATAATGTGTTTTACTGAGCAGCCCTCATGATCGTACGATCACATTTATAATGTACATACATGTAAGTACACGTACATGTATTTTTTTAAGGTTATTCTGGCTACTGCGCATGCGCATCCCGCCACTACAAAGGGGCCGAGACTTGCCGCCCCCCTCTCCGACACATTTACTAACATGCCGATTGCTTCTTTCTAATGACGGGGCGAGGTTTCTGTACTACAGTTCCATTCATTATTCTAACCAGTGACCAGTTTCCTCCTTATAACAGACAGGGGCTGTACATCATCCGGCATTACAAGTTTAAACTAGGATTAAGGTGCCACGTACTGAGAGTCTGAAACATGGCGGTTCAACGGGGTAGAATTTCATTACTGGCAAAACATTTGTCACATTTTAAACTTAGCGAGGGCGAGAGGTGAGGTTGGCGGCTTTTCGAGGGAAATGCATTGAAGAAAATCCGCCCTGCCATCCCAGGTGACGAGAGATGAGACTGGTGAGATAACGAGGTTAGACCGAATATTGCAAAGCCACTCAATAAAATGATATTATACATACGCACTGATGAAGGGTACAGTTCTTAATTCCAATGGGTGCAGCAGTTTAATGGCATATCCTCATAGTACAGGGGGCACTCTTATATAAGTGGTGATGTGGGGGACAATTACACAGCTTATTAGCTGATGGCACCTCAGTGAAATCCCCATGTCCCGATTTAACCTGCTGAAATTTGTTCTCTGGTCTTTATTGCTGCCAGACAATCAAAGCTGCAGCATGACAGGTGAGCTGAGAAGCTGAAGCCTGTTTTGTTTTCTGTCAGATCCTGAGTTATTAAACCTGCCTGTTCTCAGCTGGTTAGATAAACACAGCCAAAGCCGTCTCCCTCACAGAGTCTGCTCTTCTCATCAGCGATTTCACACACAGTGCAAAGGGTGGAATACAAAATACAAAAGGTGGATTTTGGAATGGGAAGAGTATTGTTTTGTCCTCTGTGTTACCAAACGTATATCTTTTCTCAATAGAGTGTACCACTCACTTTGTAAAAGCGCATGCAGCTTGCTAGCACCACAAACCGTTAAGTTCTACCTAAAAACGCATGACTGAAGTTAAAAATGCGGGAACAAACAGCTCCAGGAGACAAAATACAAACACCACCAGCCTCACAGTCTATGTTGTTAGATGTAACTGGATCATCCTCACTCACATGGAGGTGGTTCGGCTTTGAAAAGAAGCATGCTTTAAAGGCATTAGCTGGAGTGCCAAGCCATTCTTCAATTAATATGGCTTCTTCACAAATATTTATAACAAACAATTCAAATTCAAATCTTCTCCATTCAAAATGTTATACAAGTCTTCCCATGCCTATTTGTAACTGTAACTATTTATTCTCTGCATCATGTAATTACCACATTATCACTACAGCCTGTAATACCAGACCTGAGTTATCATTATGGTTGAAGGTTTTATTTATTGGTTCATGGGGAAACTTACACCACGTGGTTCTCCGTGAGCTGCTTCATGATCTGGCAGAAGATCTCATCCTTGAGAAGTTCAGCCTTCATAGCTCCCTCGAAAATCTGATCAGTGAGCTCATTAACTGAGCGCGTTCTCTTAGCGGGGTAGTCGCCCATGTACTTCATGATGGGTGAAGAAGAGGAGTCAAGGATAATTACATATAAGCACCAGCAAACAAGCAGCCCACCATAAAAACACAGCCAATTATCCATAATTCAGTTCGTTTAGAGCAGAGGTCAGAGCAAACAGAATTAACTGGAGAAGACAATGTGGACCATGGTTTATACCATGATCCTCTAGGTTAACTACTGCCCTGCCAGTTCACCAAAAAGCATCATGGTGTCATGGCTTGATAGTTTGTGAAGCCTGCATGTGGGATCAGCATGCAGTTCTGTCTCAGGCAGATATGTAAAGGATTAGAGGTGTGGTCTGATTAGACACCTGGTGTTGCCACAAGAGGGAGTAAAAGTGCTTCCCGTGCTGCCCTATAAAAAGGCTCTCAGAAGCTACTTTAGGGCAGGGACACAAAAAACTGACCTAAAACATTCAAATACTTTTGCCACACGTTCCTCAATGCATAAATGACCAACAATAATATTTTATCTAATTTCTTTAACTGGGTTCTCTGATGATGTTTTAAGTCATTTTTATGCACAACTACAGAAAATTCCAAAGACTTCACAAACTTTCAAGCACCACTGCAGCTGATGGAACCCTCCATCCTGTAATCTGAGTCCCCCAGTCTCGCTGTTGTCCGCTGCAGAGATAGATCAGTATATCAGGACATGTAAGGGATATCGATGAAGGCGAGGCAGGCATCCTGAGAGAGTTCTTCGTGGTTCAGGACTTTCTTCAGCAGTGGCTGTTTGAGAGGTTCTCGGGTGCAGCACCACAGCCTGTCCTTGCCCCTACCCTTAGTAATCACACGGCTCAGAGTGCTCTTAGGAGGAGGTCTGCAGGCAGAAAACAAAAGGGTAGTCACTACATGAACAAACTGCAACAGCATCCCAGTTCCAGCTCTAGCAGGGCAGAAGTACTAAAGGAACAATAAACCTGAAATGATCATAAGAAAACTCCTCCAAAGTGTACGGCTTCACTTTCTCCTCACTGTCCGTAACGTTTAGCTGTGAAAGACTTATCGAGTCCTTACACTGGTCAGGAGACATGCTGACCAACATCTGAAATACAAGACAAAACAGAACTGCACTGAAGCCACAAACTGTTTGGAAGCAACAGAAATCAGGCAGCTATAAGGTGGGGTTCAGGGAAAAGGTGAGTAAAGCAAAAATCTTGTTTGGTTTTTATTAGGAGTCGCGCTCCTCGATGCTAGGGTAGCGTCGACTCTCTTTCCGGCCTGGGCATGCTCGGAGTTATCGCGCATGCCCCAGCGCTCATTTAGCGCTGATTGGCGACACCTGCGGGTCAGAGTATTTAAGTGCACACTCTAGCCCTATCAGGTGTCGCATCATTGTATACACATACTGTTTGAGACCTCACCCGTCTCTCGTGCATGCATTCGTGGCTTTTTTTCTATCAATTAGGGAAAACAGGTAGCTGGCAGTCCATAGATCACCAGCAGTGGTACGGCTTAGAGGCCCGAGGTAACCGCCAGGGGTTAGTTTATAGCATAGGGCAAGAATTCCGCTATTCACCCCTTCGTCTCCTCGGCGGCTTTGGCTCACTCGCTGCGGTGACACGCGAGTCGCCCGCCTTCTCCCTCACTTGCCGGCAGCCCTCTTGGGCTTTAAGTCAATCCTCATATTCCTGAGCTCTCCACGCAATCGTGCTCGGAAAGGACTCTGTGCTGCTGAATCAGCCTCGTCCTTTCTCCTTCTGCGTCCGTACCACACTCCTGAAGCTGTGGGAGAACCGTGGTACACCTCCGTTCGAGTACCGACGCTCTGTGCAAGCGTGGACCCGTCTACGCCGTTTGCGTAGCAGAGCTATGCACTCAAGCGGAGCTGCGCTTACAGCATTCCCTTTTATTCATTTATGTTTCTTTTCTTTTTTGAAGCACCGGCTGAGTGGCGCATTTGGATTACTTAGTCATTACCGACGTCTGCGCCCAGGGATTGATCCCCAGCCACTGCCTTTGTTTTCTTTTCACCATTTTATTTACTTTCTTTTTATTTATTTATTAAACTTTTTTCACCATTTCCATCTAGAGCTAACTGCATTTGGGTCCTAAAGCCCCTTTTTATTTTTCCTTTCCGCCACCGCACAAACCTGGCAACCCTACTAGTTAAACCAAGGCTATGTTAAGACAGCAGGTGTCCCAAATCTTCTTTAGAAATTTTTTCAAACCCAGAGCAGTTGCGATATGTGCCTGTGAATTTCACTTGCACAGAAGCATCAACCCAAACATTTATGAGGTCTGTTATCCCACCACTAAAAACCTCATCGGAATGAAGTAACAGTCGCATGAGTTCGAATTTCAATACCACATATGAAATGGAGGATAAGAATTAAAAAAAAAGGTCCAAACGTTATCTTTTAGCTGTTTCAACTGGCTCCAAAGGCTCACTGCATTCAAAACAACACTAATCATTTAAGAGAACGATTGGACAAAAGAAAAAACCCACCCACCACTATATCATATTGAGGTCTGGTGATAGTGGGCAGCACGTAAACGCTGTCTGCAGGGAAGTCTCCTCTCTTCTTGGTTCTGTCATTGACCCCATGTGCCCAGCCAGAGGTCAGGACATGTTCTCCTGTGTGTTCATCCAGCAGGATCAGATCTCCCTTTGAGAAAGTCAGGAACGAGCAGTCGAGGCCTGCAGCAGAAACACAAGTACTTATTACGAGGCAGGAGGATCTGACATGTGAGGCTTGGGCTTGGATTTGATCCACTTCTCTTCAAGGTCACAGTGCTGGTTCAGTGGATAAAGCTCTGGACTTTTAATTGGACGGTTGTCCGCCAAGCCTAACTGCACAGCTCAATGTAAGATGTTCTAAATAAGTGAATGTACGGTGTCCTACAGGCTCACCAGAGGTATGACTGTCCACGAGGGCCACCACAAACTTTGATCTCATGCGTAGTCCATCCAAAAAGGTATCGACCAGGTCGCAAATGTCTTCAGCGTTGTTAGAGGTGAAGGTGTATTCATCTCCTTTAATGGTTGCCAGAGTGAAACTTTGGCCCTGCAGCTTTCCTCCTCTGTAGGCAGAGGAGTAATTTAGCACAAGAAACTTTAATTCGCCCAATTGTCGATATGTGATAAATTAGCAGGCGTTGCTGGACCTGCTGCTGGACACCGCAGTGATCTCAGGGAAAGAAAGTTCCAGAAGGACCTGCTCCTGTTCATCCACAAAATAAACCCCAGTCCAGTTCACCGCCACAATCACGTCGTTCTTTGGCAGACTGGGTCCTACGGAAGAACAAAATTGGACCTTAACTACTGGAAAAGCACCATGACCTGGAAAGCAGGCCACCAGCGATTTCTGACTTCTTCTGGAGTCTGGGATTCATATCATAAGGTCATGATGAGACAGTCTGGTTTACACATCAAATCTGTTCAATTAAGTACAAATTTCATAGGTTCTGATCCTTCTTGACCTTTTCTCTGCCTTTGAATCCCAAATAAGAACAAGTCAGGACATTATGGAAAATGCAAATATAAACAAGGCAGTGTTTATTACATTTACTGTGACTTCTACTACATTGCAGACAATTTGACCTACCGTATTTTTCGAGCTATAAAGCGCACTGCATTATAAGGCGCGATATCAATGATCGGCCGCTAACGGATCTATTTGCATACATAAAGCGCACCGGGTTATAAGACGCATGAAATGAAACAAAACTCGTAAGTTCCGTCGGAAGCTCAGTTTGGTCTTTTACCTGGCGCAGGGCATCTTCTTACTTCCTCCACTTCCGTACCATTGATTCGTTAATGTTGAATTCTCTCGCAGCTGCTCTATGTCCATGTTGTACTGCGTGACCGATAGCGCTGAGTTTGAAATCCGCTTCGAAAATGAATGAATGATTGCACGTACCCTAATGCTGAAGCACATACCGTGTTACTCCGCTATGCTCCTGACTACGGTGGCCGTAAGCTTCGTAACTTACCAAGGCCGTGCTAAAACATTTTGACAGATTTATGAGCGCCGTGTACCATCTACAATCGGTTCTAGGTCAGAAAGCACAACCAAAATTAATTCATACATTAGACGCACCGCATTTTAAGGCGCACTGTCGAATTTTGAGAAAATTAAAGGATTAAAAAGTACAAGAAAAACGTGCGTTATAACTAAGGCTGAAAATGGGGACATGATCGCTCATATGAAAGACTGGGCAAGTTAAGCCCTCAAAAGTGTCCTTGTTCATGTCTCAATAATCAACTAAAACTATTGATCATGAAGTTTTTAAGACTGTAACTTCACATTGGCATTACCTGCAGAACTTGAAAGGCCTCGTAGAAGCGCGAGAAAAGCAAAGGCCACTTGAAGCGAGCGTACATCCACCAACCTCTTTTTCCTTACCCTCGGTGGGGGTCGAACTCTGTGTGTGTAGATTCCCTGCAAATGTTAACAGGTCGACAGCAATGGCCCTCGCCTCCGCTGTTCCCCAGCAATGTCGGTGAATCGCCGGCGTTTTAATATGCAATCAAATATAAGAGCATATGCATAACCAGGCAACTTCAGACGATCCATAATATGGAGTTCCTACACCATTAAAGATTCAGGTCCAACGCTGCTGCTTATGGAGGCACAGAGCTAATTAAACCAGCCACCCTTGAAGAAGACTACACAATTAATGCGCCTTCGTCATCATCATCCAGTCAACTCCGACCCCAGGGAACCAGCACTGTGTGTTTTTCAGAACGATACTACTGACTAAAAACAGTCCTAAAAAAGTGGTGGATTTTGTTACATTTGGCAACATTCACAAGTCTGTGCAGCTGTTCATTAAATATAATGGAATCTGGAATCTGAAAGGGTTCTGCAGTTGGAAAGAATGATGTGGAGTCCCAGGTATTTAACCTCTAGTGGGGCTGTCACCGTGGAGGATGCCCTGAGAGTCCTTGTCTATAGACTCAGTCAATACATGAGTCATTAGGATCACAGGGGGCAAAGGTGTGACCCTTTGCGAGTTGTTGCCCCACCCTGCCATCACGCGAGTCTTTAGGGTCACATGGGTTGATATCGAATGGGGGTTAAACTGCCTAAGAAAGGATCTCAAGACTGCTTTGTTGGTGTCATAAACCAGCTCCTCTGTCCAATAATGACCGTTCTAATTGCACTTAAATGGCGTCCTTAACTCCTGTATCAAACAATCTGTCTTCTCTGTCCAAAATATCACCATTTTTGTCCTAAAAGGACTCATGTATTTGCCATGGTGGCTCAAGGAGTCTCAGGACCACCTCCAATGTAACAACCCCACTAGAGGTTAAATACCTGGGACTCCACATCAGACTTTAGAACTGAAGAAGCATTTCAATTAAGCATCTTCAAGAACCAAGAACTCAACGCTCAAGTCTACCATGACCTGGAAGACTGAGAACCTACAGACATTCTGGTTGGTTTCTTGCTCTGTGGGTCCCCTTTCTAAGTCTTGGACCTCCCAAGGTTTCTTCCTTATAACGTTTTGGAGTTTTTCCTTGCCAATGTCGCCCTAGGCTCACACAATTTGGAATTGGCCTTAGATACTAGAAGATATAAAATTGTAAAGCTGCTTTGAGACAATGCTTCACTGTACAAAGCGCAGCAACAAATGCTCTGTAAAATAAACAAATGATGAGTCAATCAGCATCTCAACTCGTCCCTCAGTCTGTGCTAAATATCAATTTAGGAAACTCCTCTGCTGTTGAAAAGTATGCAGTATTTAAGCTTGAGGTTGAAGTCCTTTGTTTTAGGACGATGTCTCGCACACACACCCACACCCACACACACACACACACACACACTCCCCTTATTATCATCCCTACTGTTATTACAATCATCCCTTTGCTTGCACATTCACTCCCTTGCACAATTTAGAGAGCGAGGGCAAATCTCCCTGCAAATGGGTCCAAACCCCAGCTGTGACCATTATGTGGCTGAAATATTTCCATACTTGTAGTGAAGAGTTTTTGTACTGCTAAGAAAATAATGGGACAAACATGGTCATATATACAAATACATGCATTAAGTTGTTATTTATCAGCCATTTGTAACTCATTTGTTGTACCTCCAAAACAGGAACTCATTACCAGGGACTACAGCTTGATGAACGAATCAGTTTCCACAGTGTAAATTCTGATTACAGCCCCATTACACGATGTACAGAGGGAGCAGGCAGTGGATGAGGAGAACGCTGCCCGTTGGCATGCTCATACATTAGAAAGCGAGCCAAAGACAAAAGTTAATGGCACTGGGCAGAAGTATAGAACTCTTACATAAAGTCTGGATGTCCTTGAAAAGAGACACGATACAAGTAAAAAAAGCCCTGTTATAGCATGCAATACCCAATCACTAACGCCATAAGACATCCTAAAGAAGGAATATTCAGTGGGGCAAAAAAGTATTTGGTCAGCCCTGAAGTGTGCAAGTTTTCCTACTTAGAAAGAATAAGAGAGGTCTGTAATTTTCATCCTAGCTACATTAACTAGAGAGACAAACTGAAAGAAAAAAAAACCCGGAAATTACTCTATATTTTTAAAGAATTTTATTGTAAATTATGGTGGAAATAAGTATTTGGTCAATAACAATAGTTCAACTCATACCTTTGTTGACAATGACAGAGGTCAACGTTTCCTCCTGTAAGTTTTCACCAGGGTTTTGGAAAACCCACTACAATCCATCTTCAATGCTTCACTGATGGAAGGAGGTTTTGGCTTAAAATCTCACGACATGGCCCCGTTCATTCTTCCCTTAACCCCGATTCCTTCGTCCTGCCTCCTTTGCAGAACACAGCCCCCCTTTTCCACCCCCATGCTTCACAGTATTATGTGTTTCTTGTGATGCACTCAGCATTCTTCTTCCTCACAAACACAACTATTTGAGTTTTAACCAAAAATTTCTATTTTGGTTTCATCTGACACATGATCTTCTCCCATCCTCTCTTGGATCATCCATGTGCCTCTCTGGCAAACTTCAGATGGGCCTGAACATGTGCTGGCTTAGCAGGGCAAGCCTGGCACTGCAGGATCTGATTCCCTCTCGGCATAGTGTGTTACTGATGGTAGCCTTTGTTTACTTTGGTCCCAGCTCTCTGCAGGTCATTCAATCATCAGGTCCTCCATTAGTTTTCTGGGATTTTTCCTCCCCGTTTCTCATGATAATTTTGACCCACGGGGAAGAGATCTTGCGTGGAGCCCCAGATCGAGGCGATTTCAATGTCCTTGTAATGTCGTCCTTTGCTTACATTGCCCCACAGTTGATTTATCACACCAACCTGCTTGCTTATTGTAGATTCAACTCTTCAAGCCTGGTGGCAGGTCTCAATTTTCTTCTTCCTTTTGTACTCGACAGCCTCTTTCGTCCTTGCCTGTTGAGTTTGGAGTCTGACTGTTGAGGCTGTGGACAGGTGTCCTGTTAGTATACGATAACAAGGTCAAACAGGGTTGCAATTAATACAGGTAACGCGTAAAGGAACAGGAAGCTTCCAAAGAACAGTTACAGGTCTGTGAGAGCCGGAAAATCTGCTTGTTTTGTGGATGACC
Source organism: Ancistrus triradiatus (assembly GCA_025084515.1). Classification (NCBI taxonomy): domain Eukaryota; kingdom Metazoa; phylum Chordata; class Actinopteri; order Siluriformes; family Loricariidae; genus Ancistrus; species Ancistrus triradiatus. Next base: position 436,946 of record JAJAGP010000312.1, read on the forward strand.
AAATACTTATTTTCCACCATGCTTTACAATTAATTCTTTAAAAATCCTAACCGTGATTCCTGGTATTTGTTTTTCCTCATTTTGTCCCTCTCATAGTTGAAGTGTACCTATGAATGAAAATTACAGACCTCCTCATCCTCTTGAAGTAGGAGGACTTGCACAACTAGACTGACTAACTACTTTTTTTGCCCACTGTATGCTTGCACATAGATTTCTTTCTGCTCCATAAGCACACAACCTTTTTGTGAGTTCAGTGTGACCTGCACCCACTTGTCCACAGGTTTTTGGAGGTGCTGATCTCTCGGTCAGGGATGTGGAGCTGATCAGGCCGAGCAGACTGTCCTGAAGGATCTCCGGCCCGTACTCCACATAGTACTGCGGAGAGCCAGCCCCCCTCAGCCAAGTCTTCCCTCCTTCAAGCATCACACACACGTAAGACCATCATATATTTATATGCAGGCGAACATAACTGAAAAAAAACAGCGAACCAAAAAATATCAGGGGGTACGTGCATCGAGATGCAAAAATCAAATGCAATCTAATCATGCAGTTCATTTTTTTGAACACCAGAGGGCTCAGATATGCCCATGTTTTAAAATTAATGGCAACGGAAGCTCTTAAGGTAAACAAACTGTTCCAACCACATATCGGTTGCTGTGACATTTTTAAAACTCTAATAACTTTTTTTTTTCTTTAACTAAAGATTCTTTCTTTTAAAATTGTTTTATACAACAAAAGTAACACAGTTTGAATTGGTTATTCTTCAGATATAACAAAAATGAGTTGATGTTTTCACTCGGTTATTTTAAGACTCCGTTTCACCTTGTTCGTGTAACATCATATGGGAGTGCAAGACGTTGTCTGCTCTGAGGTGCTCTGAGTTTTTCATACAATTTGCACATGTTAATAAATAAAATAACACACTCACTGGAAAAATCTGTATCTAAAAATTATTTACAAAGACATTAATAAGCTTATGTTGAATTTAGCTCAACGTTTTAGCGGTTTTTGAAAAGTGGAAAAGGCGCCAAAATAAAATGGGAAAAAGCTATAAACAGCACCCAAGAGCAAAAAGGAGAAAAGCTACCAATTTTATGTTACTTTTTGGCAAAAGCTTTGCGATAAATAACTTTATTCTTTTGTCTGTGTTAGTGCCGGCTTTCGCACGTTGCGGCTTTTCGTAGATACTCTAGGTGGGATTAAAGAAAAGACATTTTGGAAACCACTGATTTAAGGTAATGGTGAATCTACAGCAGAGCATATTTTGTTTACAATTTACCCTCTGTTTCTAGTCATATCTTTTAATTGCAGGGACTAAAGTTTATTTCTGATTACACACTTATCAAGAAATGTGTATTGTTTTGCAGTGTTTAACACTACACTTGTGCCAGCGCACCTGGAGTGAGGGCTGGGTCCTGCATGACAACTTTCGATAACTGTAATAATTAAAAAAATTTAATATAAAACAACATCACCGGACTGGGGCATTCGGCTTGAGCAACTGTCACCACTGGCAGGAACCTGGGTTTAAGTCCCTGTGATGCCTTCCATTTGTATCAGCCACAGCATGAGGAACGAAAAAGGCACCCATGCAAACTCAGTCTCATACCCGATCACAGCGGTACTGGCCCCCGAACTTGACTCCTCGCGGACGATTCGCTGGTAGATGAGGTTGGTGGCCACGCTGTCTTCAGCAGGGTTGTGCCACGGTGTGAAGATCTCCTTCCTAAAGAACAGCCTCCAGGGGGCGTTACGCTCCTGAGCCCCCTGTTCTTTGGCGTACTGCTCACACTGGGACACCGCGTCCATCACGTGGTCCTTCCCGCTGCCGAGGGAGGAAACCTGAACAGATCATAACATAAGAACAATGGAGTACAAATTAAAGCTGATGCACAGGATAATGCAAGAAAAGCTCAGGAAACTCATCTGGGATCGTGTTATCTTATGGAGGGCATTAACGCCCCCCTCGCCTCTTCCGTCTGTCATTGTGCCATGCCTACAAAACAATTCGCCCGAGGACACGAGAACCTACTGTGACTGTTTACTCGACATACACACACACACACACACACGCACACATACTATAGTCTTGTATTTTATAGTTTTATATGATCTAGTCTTCATAATAGTGTTATCCCTCATTTATTATTTGTCTATATATTATTAGATTTTGTTAATTATATTTTCTTTAAATATGTTCTCTCTTTTTATTTATATTAAGCATCTTTTTAATTTATTCCTTATAACATTTAGGTAGTTTTTCCTTGCCTCGGTCACCCATGGCTTCTTCTATTAGGGTTTTGGGCCGAGATAATTGTAAAGCTGCTTTGAGACAATGCTCTGTAGTAAAAGTGCTACAGAAATATATATTTTTAAATCTGACAATGCAGTATATACAGTACATTTACATTTACAAAACATTTTAACCATGCATTATTATTACTAACCAACAAATTAGTTCAAATGATGTTTCTTTTTTAACGTTTCAATAGAAAATCAACACTTCTGTCCAAATCTGTTGAACCCTTTGCCTAACACTGTATGAAAGCTGCGAGTGCACATGCCTTGTCAAAGAGAGCGATGTACAGGGAGAAGCCGAAGCGGTCCTTTAGGCCGATCTTATCTGCCAGGGCGTTACAGAGCTCGGCGGCTGTGGTGGCGGAGTCGGTCAGCAGCGTCTTGGTGGTTCCGTCCATGAAGGTTACAGGCAGCATGATGGGCTTCTTGGATTTAGTGGCCTGAAAAGAAGAGAATAATAGAACCAGGTTCATATTCCTATTAAATCGTTTCTACAGAGCTGATAGAAGAGGTGCAGTTGTTGAGCATTGGGGAGTCCCCTAAATCCTGAGAGGAGCAGCTCAGGGGTCAACCCAACAAAACCCTGTCCAATCTAGTGCATGTCCAATTTTTTTTTTTATGAACTTCAAACACATTTATGTACAAATTTTGTTCAATGTTAGGTTAATGGCCAGTGGTTAGTATAACATGGGAGTAACATTAAATCCTATTCGAGCGCCCCTCTACTGGGTGAAATTCCTATTAGCTGTGACCTGCATTAGAGGGTTTTTGGCCCCTAAAAGAGTGAAAGTGGACTTTTTTTTGTCACTACTCCTTGGACTCTGGCCAATAGCTGCATGACTCTCAACTCATCATTCCCCACACACACACACACACCACACACACACCACACACACACACACACACACACAATAATATTAAACCCTACGTTGATCTTAAACCGAAAGCATCCTTTTTTTCCACAATTTACCTGTTTTTCATGGTCGGGTGCAGGGACTAGGACACCCGATTTCTGGAGAACACAGGGTACAAAGTCAAACGTCACGCAGGGATCTTTGTGGTCCGTATTCATTTCAGTCATTCAGTTTACTAACCAGGGCAGCAACGGTGGCTCTTGGTAGACCTATCACCTCACAGGCGAGAAGGTCCTGGGATCAAGCCAGGTGGAATCTGCCACACCAAACGTGATTTTTCAGACAGCAAAAAACGCTCATTATTTTTTGCCCACTATTTGCAGTTTTTTTGTGACCTTTTACTGGTGACAAAACCACGCCTGACCAATCCACCGTCACTTCTGGTTTTGGCAGAGCAACAACCTTATATGGCAGAGTGTAGTTTGACGATGTTCGGGCACACGAAGTAACAGCTTACATGTGGGAAAGGCTTCAATCGCCTCAGCCCTCTAAGGCTTTTTTGAATGAAGTCGGGGTATTCTAAAAGCTTTTAACTGTCATCAACAGGGCTAGAGTGAGATTAAGGGCGTTTTTAAAAAAGTAAGTAACTGAATACATATAAAGTATTAACTGCAAGGAGAAACAATTTACAAGCATTTTACAGAACGCCCTTATCCCGAGCAACTTACAAGATTATACAATCCAAGCAATTGTGGGTTTAAGGGCCTTGCTCAGGACACAACAGTGGCAGCTTGACGAGGGTGGGATTTGAACCCTGGACCTTTGGTTCCATAGCAGAGTACCTTAACCTGTTAGGCTACCACGTGAGAAACAGCACCTGTAGCTCAAGCCATGAGGGAGGTGGCCCTGGTCCCATTCACATAGGTGCGTCTCATCCTCTCCTCACAGTACGGGGCGTAGCCAGGATGCCCATGCTATGAAACATGCGTAGATACTGAAAACAGCCAGACTGAAGAAATATCATGCTAACAAGTACTCACAAAATCAGTCTAAATCATTTGTTTGGTTTGAGCCAAAACAAATGTTCCATTTTAACCCGTATGTTACATCTAACGCAAAATGTAAAAAACCCATGGTATGAATGTTGAGTCTCAGAACGAGTCAACTAAAAAAAACATTTTTTATGTTTCCCGATTTGATTAGATCAAAATTTTGGGGGCCGCATACCGATCCAGCTCTCCAACTTGGGACACCATTGGCCAAAGTTGAGGACACCAACTTCTAATTATCTAAATCAGTCTATAGTCAACGATCATCCATCAACATCCGTTTGCTTTTAACGACCGAGGGCTTAATTATAATAGGAAACTCAAAACCTGTTAGCTATTGATTCGAAACCATAGTGTGGATTCGGAGTCCCTCTCGCGTAGTGTATTACTGATGGTAGCCTTTGTTACTTGGTCCCACTCTCTGCAGGTCATTCATCAGGTCCCTACGTGTAGTTCTGGGATTTTTTGCTCACCGTTCTCAGTGATCATTTGACCCCACGGGAAAGAGTTCTTGCGTGGGGTCCCAGATCGAGGGAGATTATCAGTGTTTGTATGTCTTCCATTTCTTACAATTGCTCCCACAGTTGATTTATTCACACCAACCTGCTTGCCTATTGTAGATTCACTCTTCCCAGCCTGCTGCAGGTCTACAATTTTCTTCCTGGTGTCCTTCGACAGCTCTTTGGTCTTGGCCATGGTTGAGTTTGGAGTCTGACTGTTTGAGGCTGTGGACAGGTGCCTCTCTCATCTTTCTAAGTAAGAGAACTTGCACAATCAGTGGCTGACTAAATCCTTTTTTGCCACACTGTACCCATGCTTTCAGCTGCATTTCTGATGCATTTTCTTGTGAAAATGCCCTTTATATTTACATTAATTCCATAAAAAGATTGTGACTATGGTAATGTCCGGTCAAGAACCCTTTCAGTCAACAAGCTGAACGTAATGGGGTTTATTGTCCAACATCAGTGCCTGACCTCAAAGTGATGTTTCACATTCTACTGGAAACATTCTAAGAAGAGTGAAGGCTGTTGTAGCAGTGAAGGGGAGAGAAACGCCATGCTTATAGTCATGTTTCAGGATGTAGTTTTTGTGTGTCCAGAAACTTTTGTCTACATAGTGTAGCACTAATTGTGCTTTAGATATTAAACAACAAATTGTCTACTGTACATTTGGGTTAATCGGTTTTTGGCCAACTTCTATATAGTTACTTTGAGAAATTTCTCCGAAGGTGCGAAGCAGCCTACGCAGAGCGAGAGCAGGATCCAGCCGCGAGCATGGCTGCTTTTGGACGGGTTCTGGGTCAGCTGTTTACAGATCTGACAGTAGATCTCGTCCCTGTGGACAAACAGAACATGTGCATAACTATTAATCACTTTCCGAAAAAGCAAAAGTATAAACCAAAGCCGTGAAGGCTGACCTAAGGGCGGGCCGCAAAATCCCATTTCCGATGATGAAGTGAAGTTTCTCCAGGTTGGACGTGGGTCGTTCCTCCAGCATCCCCTGCAGGCTGCAGTCACCCTCTGTCAGCCGTTTGGTGACCTAACAGAGAACACACGGTAGAGTTGTCTAAGTTCTTCAGTTTTCAGAGAAATATTAAACAAACAGTTGGCCAGGAAATGGCTGCAGGTTCATCCGCAGTCCTGATGGAGTTAAACACCAAAGACGTGTCAGGTCGCCAAAGCTTCTTTTACTAGTTTTGGACAGAAAGTTAACGCAGAAGTACACATGTACACAAAATTGTCTGTCAGGAGATTTAAAGGCTTTATGAATGGGGTTTCCGTTGCCAAGCAGCTCCTCACTAGCCTAAGGGTGGCATAAGCAGCTCTAAGAATCACCTGGAGTGGTGTATAGCACACCACCATTGGACACTCAAAGTAATTTATTTTCATTTTAAGCCCACTGGTCCTGGTCTGAAGCGAGTACGCAAATTGTTTGTCTATCTTCCGACTCGCCAGGGGCCTTCCATCTGTCTGAATTCAGAGTTCCTTGAGTTTAGGAGGTGGGTCTGTGGTAGCACAAGCAGACCAGGGGTGCCCCGTCATGTCAGTAAAAGAGCTTTTGTGTCATTTGCCTTGGTGGACATGCAGACAAAAAAAAACAATTGACAAAAAAGACTTATGGGTAAGTCTGGTGTGTCCTACATGGCATCACATATACACTCAGAGATCCGCTGCTACTTGTGTTGAGACGAGTCAGTTGAGCTGGTTCGGTCATCTGATAAGGAAACACCCTCAGACGCCTCCAACCAGACGTATACTAGGCACGGCCAACTGGGAGGCGGCCCCAGGGTAGGCGCAGGACCCACCAAAGGGAGCCACTGGGGAGCCCCAGGAGGAGCTGGCAGACCGGGGACAGAGATGTCTAGGCTTGTTTGCATGCAACCATGACATGGATAACCGGAAAAGAAGATGAAGTCATGTAGCATTTAAAGATTTCATATGTGAGTTTTAAGTAAGCTTGTCCAGGATGAGTCCCAGCAACTTCGTCTCCTGTCTGACTCTAATGAGATCTCCATGAAAATATCGTTCTGGTTATAGGTGAAAGGCATCCAATGGGCAGAAATCTGTTGTATGGAGAATTTAAAGCCATTCAGGACTGACCATTGATAAACCTCATTTAAGCTCAACTGCAGTTGACTCATTTGCTTCCCTTTATAGCCAATCCAGACATCACCCATGTAGAAACTGCCAAAGTATTTACCGGGATCTCCCTTGCAATGCCAATCATTGTGTTGAATAGAGTGACAGATGGGCTGCTCCCCTGCAGGACCCCGACTTCTTGCACAAGTTCTCAAGATGGTGTTTTTTTATTATGACCTCAAAGAGTCCATCCACTAAGAATTGAAAGTGGCTAGTCTGCCTCGGAAGCTGAGTATACCGTGTCTCCATGCCATCTCTAGGTTAAAGGTAAGGTAAAAAAGGGGGATTTAACATGACAGCCAACAGGCCATTTTCCTGGCTGGAGCGGCTATAAGCAGTGCTGTCATGGGGCAATGGGGGTGAATTTGAGCAGTGTCTCCACTTGTGCTGGTGAAGATGTCTTTTACTGATGGTGTTATGTGGAGTCGCTGCCTTCATTATGATCTCTGAACACTCTGTAAGTAGATGCTTTACTGTAAGAGGTTTGTAAGTCTGGGGTATTATCCCCCCTTTAGTAGGTGGGAGAGGGTCAGTCTTGCATGCCCAATGCGGCATCTTGCTTACGTAACCTGGTCCCACCGATTCGGTTGACTGCCCATAGTGGGATCTGTCTGTCTGTTCCACTCGGGTTGCCATCTGCTCAGTATGTAGAACGTCAGAAGAGTCTTCGTATCAGTTGTGGGGTCTTGCTCTTTTGTCGCCCCGGGACCAAGCAGTAAACCAATCTATCTCTGAGTTGGTATATTTTTTGCAGCACTTTTACAATGACAGGGTTCTAGGGTCTGCAGACACATTTGGAATCAGTACATATAACGACTGTTTGCCGCTGTGTGTTCCTGGTGTGGCCATAAGGAGAGCACAGACCTCAGCTGTCTTGGGACGATAAACTCCTTTGCACTGTTGTCCAGCTATCAGTTTTCCTGACTTTGACCTCTAGTTTGAAGAAAGCAATGATTGCGTGTTCCTTTTTAAAGAAGGCGTTTCTGATGAAGGACAACTTGGGACCTCTCTCGGGAGTTTGGTCATTTTTAGCTATCAAACAAGGCGATTGTTGATCATCCTCTCCATAGTCCATATCTTCCATGTCCGTTGCATTTGCCCAGATCTTACCTTTTTTGCATCTATGACTGTCCCAGACATTCCCATGATGCCTTTTGGATTAAGAAAGGTACGAGGTTAGTCCAACGTCCTCGTTTTTGCACTGGGTTTTGCATCCATTGTTCAGTTTTTAGAGATTCATCCCACAACCCAGTTCAGGATTAGGCGGATAAGAAAGTGAATGCATCACCTCTGCCTCACGACTATGTGAAGCAGGAGCCAAAATACTGTGCTGGAGCAGTGGGAGCAGCAGTAAACCACGCCCCTCTGGTACCAGGATCTCTTCCTCCACACAACAGGTCACACTTTAGCGAAAATGTTCGTGCCCTGTTCGTCGTCTCTTAAAAAATGGTTTCTTTAGTTTGCTGTAGAAGAACTTGTCTACTAAGTCCACATACTTTTGGCCACATGGCTCTCACCTCCTCTGTGATTTTAGATTTCTTCTTCAGTGTGAGAGACACCAGCTTATGTCTGATGCTGTTTCTCTTCTGGCTCTCGAGAATGGAACTCTAAATAAAGGAATAACAATCATTTACTACAACACACCGTACGTTTAACACACAAACAATCAATATCCTGCTCTTTTCCGGTACCTCGTCCTCGCCCTGCAGGCTCTGCTGCTCCCTTTTGTAGGTCCTCTTGCCCAGTGTCTCGTAGATCTTGGTCATGACCGGGATTTTCTCGCTGCCGTCGCTGATGCTGATTTGATATTTGGGCTCGGGCAGATCTCCCATAAACCTCAGAACAGTTACCCAAACAGCCAGAGCAGCCTGCACACACAAATACCACGTAATAAAAGGGGAATGTGCACAGAAGACACCTTTAAAAACATTTTTCAGTTATTCAGTCTCATACAAAGGTAACCATAAAGGCCGTTACTGAACGTGACAGAAAAAAACACACGGAAATGCAAAATAATTGCACATGGCTCAATTTTTTCACAGTGAAAAACAGAGAAGACAAACAAAATGACAAACAAAGTGAAGACATACTTTAGCAGCTCACAGAAAAATGCAAACGGCAATACTGGATACATCTGATTTAGGAAATAGAAAGGATCAGAGTGTCATTGTCTCATATAAGAGCTGAAACCATTTAAGACCTCCAACACCATCGTTTGATTTAGGTCTATCCAACTACACATCACGTTTAAGCTTTTATGCAAATGTAATTTTGTATTCATTATGAATAATATTACTCTTATTTTTATTATTGTCATTTTATAAGCAAAAATGGCTCTGTGGTTCAGTGAAGGACAGTGAACATGAAAATGCTGTTTTTACTCTGTCTAGGTCCAAGTATGTAAAAGCTGCCTGTGGAGAGGCAGACTGAAAATACAGGAGCTGCTTCATGGAGAAGCCCCGCTGATTGGTCAGTGGGTTTTTGTCGTAGGCGAAAGTTTGCACAAATCAAACAGAGGGCGAATAAAACATCACATTTTGTGTCTGAAAAAATCACGTTTGGCGTGTCGTCCGAATACATTGCAGGACAAAATCGTGTTCGGTGTGTAACGGCTAATTCACGAAAGCTTCTACACTGATGCCGCTGGCAGTGTCTGGGGAATTCCTCACCAGCTGATCTCCTTCGTCCTCGTGGTACAGGAGCGGCTGCTTCAGCGGACGTCGCACGTAGGTGTGCGTGGTGTTTCCCTGGAAGTAGGCAGCAGCAAACTTTGCAAACTTGTACTCTGATAAATCCTCGTGCTCCTCATCGGCGAGAGGCAAAGTCTCGATGGTGTCATCCTCAAGCTGAGGTGCAGCCTTCTCCAGATCCTGCGGCACAGACGGTCATGTTTATACAGCATGCTCTTTATGGTTTTATCGATCGAATTCCTACTACAAAGGCTCATCATTATGCATGTAAGTATTCTATTAATGTCATGGAAATATGCAGGTAAGTGCCGTTTAATGGCCATCCGATCAACATCTGCTCACTTTGACAGTATAAGAAATAATAATAATAGGAGATAGAAATCTGTCTTAACTCCGGTCATTGCAGCCATAACAGTCATTCAGTGACCAATGAACATATATAGGCTCATAAAAGTACATTATTGTACTATAATTATTGTGAATTTCCATAATTTCCATTCTGATGCATTTATGTATCGTTTACAGACAGTTTTCTTGTGAAAATACCCTTTATATTGATATTCCAGAGCGTATCCCAGAATTCACTGGGTGCAGGCAAGGTACATCCTGGATAGAGCGCCAGTCCATTGCAGGGTTCTGTGACTTTACTGCCCCAGTTTCACACTGCAAACTCAGCCCAGGAACTGCTGTTTTCAGCAGCTGGCTCCTCCCTCCAAGCCTCCAAGTGTTGAAATTATTTGATTTACTGTGGGCCTTAGCAGTTGAGCTACTGGATTTTAGACCAGGTAGTCTAGGGTTCACATCCCACCTCTACCAAGGTGTCACTGTTGGGCCCTTGAGTAAGACCCTTAACCCACAATTGCTTAGATTGTAAGACTTTACCAATTGTAAGCCGCTCTGGATAAGATAAATGACTAAATGTAAATCTCACAGACACTACACTGGTCTAAAGGTTCGAGTGCATTTCCTGAGGAGCAGAGTTCATGATGGATCCAGCCTCTACCATTAAAGGAATACAAATCTAAAGCTCTGTGGATGAAGGAAACAGGACTGTGCTTGGTATCGACCAGAACAGGAGCACCTTAAATCTTGCAGGCGCTTCCCCTTCCATGTTGGAGAGCAGGTTTGGGTTTCCTAGGAAGCCGAACATTTCATCCACCATCTCCGCATCGCTGACCGCTTCCTGTCTCTCTCTCTCCATCTTCTCCAGCAGCTCTTTCTTCCTCCGGGCCTCCTCGAGTTCCTCCTGCCTCCTCTCGTCCTGCTCCCTCTGCAGTTCTGCCAGGATCTCCTGGTGCTTCCTGTCGGCTTCAGCTCGAGCTCTGCGGGCCGTCATCAGCTTCCTCAGCTTTTCCTCTTCGGCCAGACGCTGCCTGTCCGCCTCCAGCCTGCGCTCATTCTGCACACACGGCAACACAGCGGCTAAAGAAAGAAGGCCGTACATGTAATTACATTTACCTCACAGTCTCATTACTTACGCAGCTACCGGTGGAAAAACAAAACAGGTCATTACATGTTGTGTAAGTACCTGCACGTTGTGTTATGAAGGGTGCACAGCGCAACAATTTCTTCACCATGACTAGACCCAGACGATCATATAAAAGACATGACTGATAACAACTCACAAAATCACCAAATAATATAAAACCAAGTTTTATGTTCATGTAGTGTTATCAAGTTCATACATTTAACATCATTTCAGTGTTATCCCATGTTATATTTATAACAGCCATTGAATCCTGTGTCCTTTGGGATTGGCCATTGAAGGCCAATCCCAAACTGAGCAAGCCTAGGGCAACAGTGGCCAGGTAAGACTCCATAAACAACAGCTGATCATTTTGGAAGCTGCTTAAACTTTCGCACATTTTATAATACAAGTTCATCGTGGTTCATTTAAGCAATTGGGTTACTACTCCATGATTATAATGTTTACTATTATTACTTTTCTTATCATTTGAGCAAGCGTAAGCAAACTGTACCTCTAATCGAAGGCGTCTGCACCATCTGCGGGCGATCATGCCGCGGACGTAGGCCTGGATAGTCCTGATGGCATTGAAACGTCTCCAGAACGTCCTCCGGACCAAGAAGCCGCGACATCGCCCCTGCAGCAGAATGACGCAGGTCCTGACCTCTCTGTACACCAGGTAATGCTTCCGAGACCTCCAGACGGCCTGCAGCCGCAAGAAACCTGCTCGCATCTGCACAACAAGAATGAGGTAATGAGAACAAGTCTTCCTGCTTCTTTAAAAAAAAACAAAAAAACAGGGGGGCCTGATTCCAGTCCTGGAGTGCCGAGATACCATACAGTGTTTTGATGACATTAATTATGACCACCTGAACTTGTACCAGTTTACAGCATCTTAAGCTGAATTGTAGATGCATAAAAGTCAGATTTATATAGAGCTTTTTATAATGGAGCATTGACTCAAAGCAGCTTTACAATTTTCTATTATCTTCCATTATTTAGACCCAAAAGCCCTAACTGAGCAAGTCTAGGGTGATAGTGGCAAGGAAAAACTCCCTAAATGTTATGAGAAAGAAATCTTGGGAGGACCAAGACTCAAAAAAGGACCCAACATCCTTGGGAGGCCTAGATGACTAAACGTAAGAATTAATCTAAGCTACACAAGTAATAGTTTACGTAGTAGTTTAAATATTTAAAGAAAATATAATAATTAAAGAATAATAATGTATAGAAATGTACATACTGCGTTAAATTAAAGAGAATGCAATATTACAAAGAGTATAATAAAATAGAAAATATATAATTATAGTACATTTACTTTTCTCTTTTATAATGGCCTGTTTCAACGAAGTTCAAACAGAGATTTCAAACATTTCTTCAGAGCTTTTTATCCCTGACAGGTATGTCCAGGTCCATACGAACAACAGCACTGAGAATTAAATAGTACCCCCGCTGTCCCTCCATCCCAACCCTCCCCAGGTTCAGGTGGTGTGTTCAATAACGTGCTGGACCTTTAGTCCTCCAGGACTGGAACTGGACCTGTATGAATAATGAACTCCATACCACTCTGTAGCTCTTTCTACAGATATATCCTCTCCACATCCGCTGGATCAATATGACTGATCTTCTGGCCTTTAGGAACTTCTTCCTGGAGGTAAAACCTCAGATCACATCAAAAGCCCCAGGACTTTTACATAAGTGATCCCTAGTTCCATTGTTTACCTCTCATTTCTTCCTCGCACTGATTTCTGGATGAGGATGACCTTGTTTGTGATGGTCTGGTCCCTTTCTATCTCCAGCTGCATATCATGGTGATCCTGCAGAAGAACGAAACCAAACAGCAGAAACAGAAACCTAAAACACAGCACGGGGGCAAACTAATCCTAACAGGCTGATCATTACAAACGAATGATTCAAAATGAGCTGAAATCCAACCTTGAGGAAAATCTTTGTTTTCCCGATCCTCCAGTCATCATTGCATCCCAGGACCACTGTCGCTATCCTCCTGCACGTCCCTCGCAGATCCTCCTGTAAAATGCATTCATTCACTTTCATACCTGTTTAATACTAATCCGAGTTGTGAGGAAATGTGACTTAGCTGGCAACAACCAACTCTAGACAGGGTCCCAGCCTTGTGCTACTACATACACATATACATACATTATATATATATATATATAGGATATATATTATATAGATATATATATATATATAATATATATATCTATATATATATAATATATATATATATCACACATACATACATACATACATACATACATACTACACACACCATCTACTATATATATATATATAATATATAGATATATATATATAGATATATAGATATTACATACATACACACACACACACCACACAACACAACACACACGCCCGCACACGCACATCATGCATACATACATATATATATACCCCTAGACCTGGAGGAACTCAACTCAAACAGGGAACTGGACTGAAGCCCGAAGGAAGGACCAAATGACAAATTCCCCACTTGCCAGAGGGAACCGGTGCTGTACCAACTGTACCGGTGCTGTCCTTGGTCTTCATTGTTCTACCTCATCAGGATCCGTTCATCTCAGCTCAAGTTTCTTCTGGGTCTGGGGGGCTGGGTGTGTGGTAGCTCAAGCAGACAGGGGGTGCCTTGTGACCAAACGTAGCTCCATTTTGTTGATGCAAACTAGAGTAACTCAGTTGGTAGTGTGCTGGCTCACGATGCTGAGCCTCACTGGTTCATATCCCAGCTCTGGCAAGGTGAGGTTTGTCAGTCTGTCAGAATTACACCCCTTTTCCACAAGTTAACACAGTTCTCTGGGGTCTTAATGAAGTCTGTTCTCAAAAAACAAAGCTCAAACATCATAGCACCTTCTCACCCTTTTTAGAATGGTCAGTTTGAGAGCATGTTGCTTTAAATGATACAAGTCACCGCCCACTCAACATCGCCCAGTGATTCACAGCATCATGAGCTGTGTCTAAAATTGTAGTCTTAATCACTAAAGGATATAAATTCATAAACTTAATTAATTAAGCTAGAATCAATGTGCTGTTGTCCCAATAAATCGAATAAAAAAATAATAAAAAATCACGTTACAGCCTTTTACAGTGCTACCTAACTACTATGTTCGTACAATAATATATCTACTTGACTTAAGAAGTAAGTTATCTTAGGTCAGATTGGACACACCTTCAGGTTTTTGTCGACTGTAGCTGGGACATTACAATCAGAAATGACTTTGTTGTGATCTCAGACCTCGCAGGGTTAAAGCAAAGTTTGTTCTCTTTTGACTCACCTGTTTATAAGCTGGTTTGACCCCAGGTATGAAGACCCTGTAACGATCCACAAACTCAGCAAAGGTGTACCGTATGGGATATCCGGCCCTGCGGATGCGAATGGTCTCCATCATTCCTGAATAGCGCAACTGACGTACACACAACTCCCGATCAAATATCTGGGAGAAAGCGAGACCAGGAGAAAACACAATTACACCAATATATAATCCACCAGCTCAGATTTGTACCGATTTGTGGGCTCACCATTGGCCTCTTGAGCTCGTTGGGTTTGACGCAGCGTATGAAGAAGGGCTGACACACACTTAGAGTCCTCATCAGCAGCTCCAGAGAGCGTTTAAACTGGCTGCTCAGAGTCGGAGAGCGCTTCCGAGTCTCAACACCCTGAAACAACACATTAAAATTCAGGTGAATACGAGATCAGGTCAGATCTTTATAGAATGTTCCAACAAGGAGATGAACTAAGATAAATAACAAACAACTTATGACACCTATAACTCAGCTCTTACACTGTTAAAATAAAATAAAAAAATTGTAAAATGGGGGCACCCCTGTTCTGACACAAGACACAGTCATACATTCCACACATGACATAGTCCCAGTCCCCACCCTGAGGAGCAGTGAGCATCTGGAAAGGTCTAAGCGCACTTCAAGGTGGGGCTTGGTCTATGTAACGCAACCAGGGGTGTCTTCACATTACTACAGTAACACAGTGAGAGTAAATTATAATATAGTTCACATCATTATAATAGCAACTGGATTTGTTGATCTTTTCTTACAAATCAAGAAGTGAATAGCGGCAGAATGTTTCTGGAAGTGGTTTCCAGGTACCTGGTTACCATTCAAAAAGTTTTTTATAGCACAGTTTGGGGGTTGGGTAATGTTTCTGTTTAATCTACACTGGGGCAAAAAAGTATTTAGTCAGCCACTGATTGTGCAAGTTCTCCTACTTAGAAAGATGAGAGAGGTCTGTAATTGTCATCATAGGTACACTTCAACTATGAGAGACAAAATGAGAAAAAAAAAAACAACAACCAGGAAATCACATTGTAGGATATTTTAAAAGAATTTAATTGTAAATTATGGTGGAAAATAAGTATTTGGTCAATAACAAAAGTTCAACTCAATACTTTGTAACATAACCTTTGTTGGCAATGACAGAGGTCAAACGTTTCCTGTAGGTCTTCACCAGGTCGGCACACACTGTAGCTGGTATTTTGGCCCATTCCTCCATGCAGATCTCCTCTAGAGCAGTGATGTTTTGGGGCAACACGGACTTTCAACTCCCTCCACAAATTTTCTATTGGGTTGAGGTCTGGAGACTGGCTAGGCCACTCCAGGACGTTGAAATGCTTTTTACGGAGCCACTCCTTCGTTGCCCAAGCGATGTGTTTGGGATCATTGTCATGCTTGACGACCCAGCTACGTTCCATCTTCAATGCTCTCACTGATGGAAGGAGGTTTTGGCTTAAAATCTCATGAAACATGGCCCCGTTCATTCTTCTCTTAACACGGATCAGTCGTCCTGTCCCCTCTGCAGAAAAACAGCCCCAAAGCAAGATATTTCCACCCCCATGCTTCACAGCAGGTATGGTGTTCTTGGGATGCGACTCATCATTCTTCTTCCTCCAAACACGAAACACTTCCTCCAAACACGCCTGGCACTGCAGGATCCGAGTCCCTCTCGGCGTAGTGTGTTACTGATGGTAGCCTTTGTTACTTTGGTCCCAGCTCTCTGCAGGTAATTTTTCAGGTCCCTCCATGTAGTTCTGGGATTTTCGCTCACCGTTCTCATGATAATTTTGACCCCACAGGATGAGATCTTGCGTTGAGCCCCAGATCGAGGGAGATTATCAATGGGCTTGTATGTCTTCCATTTTCTTACAATTGCTCCCACAGTTGATTTATTCACACCAACCTGCTTGCCTATTGTAGATTCACTCTTCCCAGCCTGGTGCAGGTCTACAATTTTCTTCCTGGTGTCCTTCGACAGCTCTTTGGTCTTGGCCATGGTTGAGTTTGGAGTCTGACTGTCTGAGTCTGTGGACAGGTGTCTTTTATGCAGATAATGAGGTCAAACAGGTGCCATCAATACAGGTAACGAGTGGAGGACAGAAGAAGTTACAGATCTGTGAGAGCCAGAAATCTTGCTTGTTTGTGGGTAACCAAATACTTATTTTCCACCATGATTTACATTTAAATTCTTTAAAAATCCTACAATGTGAGTTACTGGATTTTTTTCTCATTTTGTCTCTCATAGTTGAAGTGTACCTATGATGGAAATTACAGACCTCTCTCATCTTTCTAAGTAGGAAAACTTGCACAATCAGTGGCTGACTAAATATTTTTTTGTCCCACTGTATCTGTCAATATTCACTTTCAAATATACTGTCCATTCTTGGCACTGCTGGTCTGGTCAGCTGACTACCCCAAAGAGCACTGGAGACTTGGGAACCAACCCCTGGCAAAACTTTAGGTAGAAATAGTACCTATAGTTGGACTTACGGGTGCTAGTGTACCGAGAGAGCTTGGAAACTTACCTGTACTTAACTACATTGCCAATAATCATACAGGGTTTATGGTGGGTCTCCGTATCCGTGAGCACAGGTGTGTTTACTATCCAGGTATCATTATTAGAGACACCAGCAGTGTTTAATGTAATGCATTATATAATCCAAACACTTCATGTTTAAAGGCATTACTCAAAACTCGACCTACATGGTTAACAGTACCTAAACCCCACAAGAGATTTTATTTATTTATTTATGAGGCGCATATGGTAAGTAAACTATATGTTTATACCTACTGCAAATCCATTTTACACACAAACACACATGCACAAGTCACAAAAGCACAAATACAACACACACAGATTCTAACAAACCACAGTGTGCAGGGTTTATATTCACCTCCACCATCTCTGTCCTCCAAAGCCTCCAAACGTCTGCACCTTCACTCACAAATATTATCCTTCCCCGTTTCCTCAACTTTCTGTCTTTTGCTGTACATTTCATGGTGAGCATATTTCACCGTCCGAGTTTAGCGCTAGCATAACGAAAAGACGTTTGTGGAAGAGTAAACTGAGGTTTGGAGGAGTTTTCCTGTCGTGAGCTCAAACACTGCCAGGAAAAGTCAGGCGCAATTCCGCTTAGTAAACCGTTTTCAAATCCATATTAAACCACATGGAACCGAAGCTTTCTCCTCAGGTTAAATGTCACGACTAGCATTTCATAGAACGTATCAACTATACACTCCCCATAGGAGTACGAATCTCCTTCAGATTATACAACAATACAGGTAACCAGATAACAGGTAAGATACTAACCAGATGAGGGTTCAGTACACTTCGATTCATTACGGAGTTTATTCAGGTCTGCTCCATTATATTTTATTAAAGTTAATTTCATCACGACGTGTCCCAGTTTCAGTTTAATGAGGAACAACGATTTCACCTAAAAGCGCATGACTGAAGTTAATAATGAGAGAACAAACTGCACCAGGAGACAAATTACAGACAACACCAGCCTCGCAGTCTGCATCATTAGATTTAATGCTCAGTTGCATGGATGTGGTTTGGCTTTGAAAAGACAGCAATCTGCAAACTATGTCTATGGAAATCGGTTGCCATTAAAGACAGCTCGACAACTAACTTGTTTCACCATCAGCGGACTAACCACCGTGAAGAATATGAACATTAGGACAAACATCTCGACTCATCTGTCCACAACAGGCTCAATCCAGCCAAGGTGGCAGCACAAAAACACACTCAGCAAACCTTAAAGGAATCATTCTGCGAGAAAAGCACCTTATGACAAGAAAAGCAAGAGATAGCACGACATAAATGCTGTCACCGGTTAAAGACAAAAAAGAGATGGGTTCAAACAACTTTTGAATACTTTAGACCCAAGATATACAGCACCAAAGTATCGTCTAATTATTGTTATCGATAAAATCCCAGAAAATATTGCAATATCTTTTTTTTAAGATTCAGGCACAATTGGGTCATATTCTGCCTAAAACCTGAAGTTTAAATAATACATTTATACATTTTATAAGTAATACAGTATGATGAGTTCCCTGTGCATATGACATTAAAAGTAGGAAATTAGTGGAAGGCAGAGTTTTCGTAAAACAAGGTAAATTAGTGGCAGTGTGCTGCTGAGCCACGTTGCCAGATCACATAGATTTGGGTCATGTTGTTACTGCAGTCTGTGGATTTGATTGATGGCCAAGCCCAGTTACTGGGAAGAATGCCTAGCCCTGTTCTTTCTTAGGAATGGTGTTCTGTGTCAACCCAATATACTACAAACACAGTTCAGTGTGAAACAAATGGCGCTCCAGTGCACAACTAAAGAAGCAAACCAAGCATGTCTTGGCTGACTGATTACTTTTGGGGTAATGGGAAAATTGTGCAAAGCTGATCTTCCTTTAAATCATTCCCAGTTCTAAAAACCACTAGAAATGTTTTCCACTAAGGAAATAACCACAGGAATTGGTTTTGGTGGAAAAAAACATGATGTAAGTACATTAATAGTACAGACAGGCAGGGATTTGGGATTCAGGACGGGGACTGTAATGGGGACGTACGACCACAGGGGTAAGTTACCTGCTGAGAGGATGCGGTGCTCGGCAAATAGCCACACAGAAACTGAAGCACCAAATCAGACAGAGCAAGATGGAGAAAGTGTGAGCCAGGGCAATTACAGAGAACAGAGGTTCAGTCTGACATATTAAGAGACAGTGAGAGAGATTAAACAAGAGACACTAAAAGAGATAGAGAGAGTGAGATCAGGGACTGGTACTAGCCAGAATAGATCGTCTCAGCCAGAAGAGATATACTGACATCATCACAACACATACAGAGAGGCATCAAAGAGGCATTAGCCAAAAATCAGCACTAAAATAAACAATGAACACAAAGTTGATGAGAACCTTCACAGCAGAAAATTTTGTTTACTAAATCAGCTACTTCTATTTGTCTGCATTACATCATACAGACACAGATCATCAGTAAACCTTAGAATAATAAAAAAAAAAATATTGTTTATAGCTCCCTAATTCTGCCCAACAACAAAATGTCTAGAGACTGGTGAGACTGTTGTGGAAAAAATAGCCCCTGAGCAGCAATTCTGTGGGTGAAAACACCACGTCAATGAGAGAGAATCAGAGGAGAATGCCCAGACTCTTTTCAGCTAACATGAAGCTATAATAACTCGAATAAGGACCGTTTACAACAGCGGTGATTAGAAAAGCAGCACTTAATGCACAAACCTTGAGGCAGACAGGCCACAACAGCAGGTGATTACACAAGTTGTCACTCCTGTCAGCAAAGAACAGTAATCTGAGGCTATCGTTGTCATGCCATCAGCGTCTGGCACTGCAGAGCACAAGAAGCGTGCCGGCTCACCAGAATATTGACAGCTGAATTGGGTTTCCAGGTATCAGAAGCTTGTCAGAGCGTGTCTTTTCTTGTGTCGGCTAAACTTTGCTCAGTGTTCTCTCTGTCTGAGCGACACGAGAGTTTGATACACCACAGTGCCTGAACCAAAACACTGCTCTAGAGACAAAAGGACAACTCCTTTGTTGATCTTATCATGGATGCTGTTTCTGCAATTCCATGTTTGTATTTTGCTGTCCTGCCTGAAGAGGGTTTATGTTTGTCCTTCAGTTCTGCCTTCAGCTCTCTGCTAGCCCTTGTTTTGCTTTCTTCCTTTGAGCTCTCACTGTTATATGTGTTTATCCCCCTTCTAGAGTCCATATGATTGTGCATCATCACAACTTTGGACACTGAAGCTGGATAGTTGTAGAATGGAAAATTGTCATCTGGGGGTTATTCAATAATAAGCTTAATCAATAAGCCAGGCTTTTTGAGTTAAGCCTAGTTCATTTTGTTCAGTTTCGGTTCCATGAAAGAAGCTAAACTTTAAACTTTATGCTAAACCCCCATTGTTACTATAGCAACATATGTGTTTGGATCCTCCGTGCAAGGCTAAAGCTGAGGCTTCGCTATGCTTCATCAATGCTATTGGCCAAGCCACGTGACGTCATATAATCACGGGCTTGAAAGAGTGTCCAGGAACAACGTTATGCACTTAATTATTGTTTTGGAAGACTGGCACTTTACATACTTAATTACATTTCCAAAAACAAACAAAAAAAGTATGCTTTTAAATTTTGATTTAGATCTTCAAAGGACACATTCAGTGTCAATCAGTTAAGTTGTAACACATTTTAATTTCTTGTTTTTATTGAAACTAATCAAGATCAGTGTAAATTGAAATAGCTAGATATGCTGCTAACACTGCTATACACTGCTAACACCAATACATCATTTATTTGTACCTGAGTATTATTAATGTCTAAGTAAATAAAGTTATCGCTTTGCCCTAACTATTTTTTTGGCTCCGTATGTCCTCATTTAACTGAGTATAAATACAAGCTTTTATAAAAAACATTTACAAACATCAATTCATATTTTTGACATTTTTTGGGTCTATCTGAAATTAATTGCCCAGGCTGTTTAAATACATCACTCACACTCGTGATCTTCACTTACAAATCCTGGCTTGAATTAGTGGAAATAGATTGCACCTGGATTTTGTTAGTGGAACAGAATGAGCCGGAAATATGGAAAACTTAAACGAGGCTTATTAAAATAAGCGTGGCTTTTATAAGCTCGCTTCATGGAATACCCCCCAGGTCTGATGCAGATGGTTAGAATTAGCAGTAAACAGAATGAATCCATGGCTTCCTTGTGTCAGCAATTCAAGCAAGGAGCAAACTGGAGCAAACTGGGTCCCTTATGCCAACCTGAATATCAACCTGAATGCCGTAGCCTTTATGAATATTGCTCATGACCATACGCATTAGTTTAGTGCAATACCAATTCCAACAAAGACTGCTCTCCAGTACAACCCTAAAGTCTGACAAACTAAAGTCGGTCTAATCTGCCAATGAGCGATGTGTATCTAGAGTGCTATACTGATAGGCATATTAATGCAGGATGAAATGGATCTAGCATTAGAAAAGGGCATCACCATAGCGACGTCAGCCTGAAAGATCTGTTTGATGAATTTGTTTTTGGACGAGTGGACCAGCTGGATGATGTCACTGTGCAGGCTATCTCGGTTCTTCTCTAGAAATCCTGTTAGAATAACAACATATGGGGGGAAAAGTAGTAAAATAAGAACATACATCTACATGTATGTGTATAAACAAGCAGATTTTGGGGCCATGTCATTTTCACTTAAAAATGCCTTCTCATGTCAAGGTTTGCATGACCACCTGCATAATTACATAACAGCCTAAATTTGATGAGCTGATATTTAGTGTGCATGTAAACACATTCAGTAATAGCTGGCATGACTAGGCGTGAGGTACCTTTGGTTTCGTAGTGCACCACGCCAGCGAAGTGCTGGATACCGAACTGGCTCTCGTGGCTGTGTTTAGGGGGGATGTAGTTGCTGTTGAGTTTGTGCTGGGAGTTCAGTTTGTGCAGCATGGTGGCATCGGTTCCCTAAAAACACAGCGGGAACTTAAACACATAGTAAAAGACTAAAATAAATTCAACACAGCAACGTAATTCAATAATTCAGAAATGGAGAGAGAGAGAGTGGCGTAATCAGGGCCTGAGCGAATCAATGTGCAGCACACAGCTCTACAGTGAGATAAGATTTTACCCATATGAATGAGTGAATAAAGTGAAAATCAATATTTGGTGGTCAATGTCGATATTAAATAAATCAATAAATGGAAAACAATGCAGTGTGATGGCTATTTAGTCAATACCAAATGCATGTCAGTACCTTGGGGAATCTGGTCTCTTCATCAATGAGTGAGAGGATGTTCATGGGTTTGTTGGCGATCATATCCAGAGCCTCCTGGTTGTCGGTGAACTCGATGTGCTGCCAATTGATGTTCTCCAGGTTGTACTCTTCCTGTTCCAGCTTGAAGACGTGACGCACAAAGAACTGCTGCAGGTGCTCGTTGGCAAAGTTGATGCACAGCTGCTCAAAACTGTGACGCAAGAATAAAGTAAATATGTAATCATCATTGAGTCAGGTCTGCACGTCACGGGCTTAATGGCAAACCTGTTGGTGGTGAAGTTCTCAAAGCCGAAGATATCGAGCAGCCCGATGGATCTGCGGATAACCCGGTCCTCTGTGGGTGGAGTTCTGTAGGTGGCAGCGTTGATTTTGTCCACTATCCACACAAACAGCCTTCCGTAGATTCCCTGAAAGGAAAAATGTCCTCAACTATTATGGACTTGGAAGCCAAACTTTTTGTTATTGTAACGTGTGGGCACCACTGGACAGCTTCACATGGTCATACCAAGCAGGGTGACTTAGCCCTGCGAACCAGCACTCAACCACTCTGGTTCATATCCCACCTCTGGTGAGATAAGTTCTGTTGGTTATGGAATTGCACTCTTGGTGTTTTCGTAGAAGAAACGTTTCATATGCAGATTGCCATCTCCACTAACTACAATGGCCATTTGTGCTATTCTCATAAAGATGGGGAATGTCTGCAATCATGGCATTGTAAGATGTCATCTTACAGTGACACCATCTTCAAAGCTGCGATTGCAGCTATTCCCCAACCTTGTGTCAAGACAACTAAGGAAACCAATAGTGCAGCCCTAATGTGGGATAATTTCTCACTCAAATAGAAATGCTAAAAAAAAGCAGGATGAAGATCCAACCTTGACGAAAGCGTCTCGTACATCAAGTCCCTGGTCCACACTGAGTGGAGTGGTGACACTCTCGCCTCGAGTGATGAGGGTACGAGTGGTCAAACACGTCATAACCTCCTGAGGGTCCACCTATGTAAACAATGAGGAGAGATTAACAATTAACCATTGTATTGCTGCATTCCTGCCTAAAATAAACACAATTTGGCATGCGTAAACTTATGGGCATCCTTATGCAGTCGTATATTAATGTAGTAATAACATTTACTTTTATGGTATATTTAGTCATTTGGCAGGCGCTGTTATCCAGAGTGACTTATAGTACATGCACCACTACTGACGTACCATCAGACCTTCCTGATGCTCCTTCTTAGTGATGTGAGGGTTTTGCTTTGCATACCTGACCAGTCTACAAGAAGTTTTTTTGTTGTCTTCAAGAACTTAAAAAGCCACTAATATCACCACAAAGTGGCACCCAGAAATTCACCCCCTTCTTTTAGGCAACAGGCCTACAGTCTCTACTATGCCAGACCTTTCGGCTTTGACCTATTGGGCACTGGGTACATTTGGCCCTTCCTGGCCCCTATCCTTGCATCTGTCCCTTCTTGATTTCTCATTTGACAGACCCCTTTGGTCACACCAGACTTGGAGAACACAACTCCATTGCTGACAGTCCTCACTTTACCAGAGTTTCCATACGCACCAGAGGCTCAGCATTGACAACCAGTGCTCTACCAACTGGGTCTAGCACCTGAAGGACAAGGGGCCAAGTTCCTGGGTTCTGCTTTGCCAGGGGCTCCTGTGTGACCTGGTGCAGACCAGGAGTGACCCTGTCACAATGTGTTAAGTTCTTTCCAATTATATAGTCAACAAAACGTAATTTTAATGAATGCTCAAACTTTTACATAAGACTGTCTGGTCAACGATGTGTGGCAGATATGTTTGTGATTTAAGCTAAACGCATATCCTGATGTGTATCTGATTATTCAGTGCTTAAAGCTTTGGAGTAACACTCAGAAGGTTGTGAGTTAAATCAAGACCAAAATGTCACTGTTGGGCCCGTGATCAAATCCCTTAACCAGCTCCGAATAAACAGACTGTATGCGGGCGATGCTGTAAACGATTTTGTTTTGATGGCGTTTCAAGTGAATTAGTACGCATCTTATAATCAAATATTTTTCTAATCCCTAATGGTTTGCTAAATTCTGCCACCGGGGGTGGATGGAGCAATCGTTTATGTAATGCAGAGCAGTTTTTGGCTTGCCGTACGAAGATGAAGCAATAGAGATCTGCAGGCAGGCGGAGAGAAGGCTATGCCCACACTGTGCTCACGCTCTGATAACACCATCTGAGATTCTCTAATGACTGCATTTATCTCCGGCTCCCCTCCATTCTGTTCCTCTAACAGCACTGATAGCTTCCTCCCACCAGGATAATGAGAGAGAGAAATCAGACAATGACAGAAGAAGCAGAAAAATCAGGCTACGGTTCACCCATAAGCTGGTGTCAGAAACCTGAAGATTACAGAATACAGTTCACTCTGCTTACAGATGTTAATGGGTTAATGACCTCTATTATTCTCATTTAAAGTCACTTAATGATATTACAATACCTACATTTATGTCATTTAGCAGACGCCCTTATTAAGGGCACTTTAAAGCTGATACAATCGTGGGTTAAGAGCCATGCTCAAGTTCCCAACAGTGGCAACACGGTAGATGTAGGATTTGAACCATGGACCTTCTAGTCCATAGTCCAGTACCTTAACTGCTAAGCCACCATGTTCCAATACCGCAGGCTATAAATGCAAAAATGTCAGGTGGTAGGGCTGTTTGACCATTGGCTGGGGACACCTCGGTCAAATTTGTTGCGTTTCTGATTTTATAAACAAAAAAGAGCTTTAAACACACTCTGCATACAACAAACCCTGGTATCCAAATGTCCTCTGTAACGTATGAGGTGCTTTTCAAATGTCTCAGAACATTTCTTCTTCATTATTGACCCGCTAGACATTCACGTGCACCCCATACACTCCTTACCTCCAGCAGAGTTGCAGCTTTGGCCAGATCAGACGAGCGGATCAGTACGCAAGCGTCCAGGTTTTTCACCGTACGAGCTGTGTAGGCGCAGAAAAAAACCCACCGGTCAGTTTGTTACTCAATCCTGTTATACAACATCAGTTTTAGTCCAAAAGTGGCTCACCTTCAAAGCGCAGGTTGCCGATGTGCAGGATGGCAGCCAGCAGCTTGCAGATCTCCCAGATCTCTGTGTCAGTGAACATCAGGACCTTCATGGCTGACTGGATGCTGGAGTATTCCTTCATATCGTTGCGGCCATCACACACCGTGCAGTTCCCCTGCAGGACAGTGAGGACAAAAATGAAAACCAAACCTCCACCCAGTCATATCTGGTAATATTTGCAAAAAAGCATCTCTGCAATTAAAGACAATCCCTCACGATGGTCAGATAGGTGTAATCTATAGCCTGGCCTAAGCCAAGTTTGGCCTTCTGGTCAGAACTCATGCCCTGCAGCATGCAGTAGAATATGTGGTAGTTTCTCTCATCTGCAGCCTGGAAAGAAATGAACAATAATAGTAATCTTAATAATAATCCATCATAATAACGTACGTTTAGGTTTTGTGGCAAAAAGTCTGAGATCACTAGTGAACGTTCTAGTTTGGATCTTAATGGAGGATTCATACTGCAGCACCATAATGACCCAAAACACACCTCAAAGCTTTGAAACAACTACTTGAAGACCAAAGACCACAGACTTTCCTGCACAGTCACCTAACCTAAAGTAGATCACCCATTTAAGGGGGCACTTGAAGACAGAGAAAGCCAAGCATTCTCTATAATTCAGGATACTTTATTTCCAAGTTAAAACCAATTTTAATCTGTACGAACTAGAAAGTACAAGGATAGCAGCCAAAAGTCCTTTAAATGCTTTTTTTTTTAAGTAAAGTAGCATTCATGTTCAAATTCAAATCGTTTGTGTGTTTTTGGGTTTTCCTGAGGTAGTTGCACAATGTTGCCAGTAGATGTCGCAAAAGCACAGAGTTTGGACCGTTTTAAAATCGTAACTAATATGATAACAGGAATATAAACTGCAATGTCTTACTTCAAGTCTTTACACGAAAAAGCAGTTCGATTACAATAATGTGTTACTTTTCCCATGTTACCCCTGACACAGTCAGCAGGTGTTCTTATTTGTTATGCTTGGTTCTTCGGTTTTGACGGCGTTTACCTGTCTGCAGACTCGGGACTTCTCCAGCAGATACTGCTCGATCTTTGCTCCCTCGATGGCTCCTTTCTTGCTGAAGTGAATGTCGATGTATTTCCCGAAGCGGCTGGAGTTGTCGTTGCGTATGGTCTTAGCATTTCCAAACGCTGCATGAGAGAGCTTAATATCCATTTCCATGTCTTATGAGGCGAGATTAAGCAGACTGTTAGCTGTTAAAATGAAATGGTGCCCTAGTGGTAATGAAGGGCAGACCTGTACCAGAGATAATGACCATACCAATCATATGTGGTAAAATAGGAGTGGTTTTTGGCAATAGATTACAAGGCAGATGTAAATATCACTGAATTAAGATCCATATGGTGGTCAAACCTCAATAAGAGATTGGTCTGTGTATGTATTTATATGGACAACGGTTGCTCAGTGGTTGAAATACTGAACTGTTGACCAGAATGCTGTGGGTTCAAATCAGCGCTGACAAACTGGCACTGTTGAGCACTTTAAACCTCAAGGCCCTTAAAACTCAGTTGCTTGTATTATACCTTGTATCAGATAGAACTCGCTTTGGATATTGTGTCAGCTCAGTATATATTCATAATTCTTCCACAAAAAGTAAATGTCTAGACAAATTTGAAGATGAAAGTTATACCTTCTTAAACAAAAGTGTCTTTGAAAGAAATAATAATAAACAGTTAGGTCTTAACTTATGACTTTGCAGCTACACTGGCTCGGCAGCAAGAGCCTGCCTTTGGAAACAGCAGTACCTGAGGACCTTGGTTTGGGACACTAACACTAACTTTAACTGCATGGAGACAATTTACCAGGCATAATTTTCTCAGTACAGGGAAATTACGAATACATCATAGACAGTACATTGTTAAGTAGGGGTGTAACGATATAAAAATGGCACAATGTGCATTGTTGAGTTGGATTACTTGTTCTCATTTATCACGTCACCTAATGCAGTTGCAATGTCATGCTCACAGACGTATAATCCTGTTCTGAGTGGCACTCCTAATTTCTTTTAATTGCAAGGGGCTAAATATTTTTGTTTACTTTTGTATACAAAAAAAGTACACAATTTGAGTTGGTAATTGAATTGTTATTGAAATAAAAAAAGAAACTATTTACAGCAGCATTTAGCAGATACCCTTATCCAGAGTGTCTTACAGTCCAAGCACTTGTGGGTTAAGGGTTTTCCTCAAGGACCCAACAGTGGCAGCTTGGCAGAGGTGGGATTCGAACCCTGTATCTTCTGCTCCAGAGTCCAGTACCTTATCCACTAGGCTACTGCAGTCCCACATTCATTGTATTAATTCACTTACCATTTTAAACCTCTAGTAATTTCCTTTAATTATTTTTGTTTAAAAACATATTCAAGAAAATATGCATTGTTTACACTTCAGAAATGACAAAGGAATGTCTTTTATCCAACGTAAAATCGATCATCGTGAGCAAACTGAGTTCATGAATCTAATCGAGACCAGAATGTCTCGTTACACCCCTACTGTTAAGGGATAAAGTATGTCTTCTGACCCTCCAGGATGGGATTGGCCTCCAGAACCTGCTGCTCGATCCAGGAGTGCTGCCCACTGATAGCAGTCAGGAACTGCAGAATCAGCTTGGTGCTCTCGGTTTTTCCTGCCCCGGACTCACCGCTGCAGTGACACAACACACCAAAAAGCATCTCTCACAGCTTACGTGTACTCTCTCTCTGAATAAAGCCTGCAGGGATAACTGTGGATTCAGTTACGCCAGGTTGGATCTGGTACCTGATGACGCAGCACTGGTCCTTGTTGTTCCTCTGCATGTTGAAGTAACAGTTGTCAGCAATGCCGAAGATGTGCGGTGGCATTTCCCCGATCTTTTTATTAGTGTAGAGCCGGATGTGATCTGCTGTGTAGATGGGAAGCAGCTGGTACGGGTTCACAGCTACTAGGATTGAGCCGGTGTACGTCTGAAATACAAATTTGTGATTTTTATTTACTATAAAAGCAAGAAAGCAAAAGAGAAAAGCATTCGGTATGGTTATTCTGGGTATGGTCAGAGGTCCAGAATCTATCCTGGAATACTCTGGGCACATGCAGATGTACTCCATAGGCAGGCCTTCACAATGAAGCCCAGTTCGGTGTCCCTCAGGAACTGCTGTCTCCAGCCATAGCTGTTTATGTATTATAAATACACACTATACACATGGTATTCATACCAATAGTGGAATTATGCATTGGCTGTGCATCTATTGACTCGTAATCTATAGGTGACCCGACAGTACTAGGACTAATGCTTATTAACTTTCAGTCAATTCACAGTAATGGTACTGAAACCCCAGATATTTGCCTACAGCACATACAGATGCAGCCTTGCCTGCCTAAAACCATTTCTATTACTCATTAGCTGTATTACCCACCAATCCTTTCCTGGTTGATTGGCTATATTCAGTGTAAGAGAGAGAACTGGATCCAGGTAAGCACTGTTTAACAATCAATGTCTGTTCACTTTAACAACTGAGGTCAATTTTCTGAGGTCAAGACAATTGTAACAAATTATGACAGACGATAAAAATCCGTCTTAACTCTGGACGTTGTGGTCGTGGACAGCTGGTCAAATTAAAAAAGGTTTATCATGTGTATTTTAGGGTGGCACATCTCACACTTCCAAGATCCCCAATTCAATCCTGACCTTGGACTCCGTCTCTGTGGAGTTTGCATGTTCTCCCCAAGTCTATGTGGGCTTACTCCGGTTTCCTCCCACATTCCAAAGACATGTTTGTAAGGTTAATTAGTCTTTCCAAAGTGCCCGGAGTGTATGAGAGTGTGTGCCCTATGATGGATTGGCACCTTGTTCAGGGTTGTTCCTGCCTTGTGCCAGCTTGGCACTGGCTTTCAGGATTAAGTGGATATGACAATGAATGACTGTATTTTAACTGTCGTAAATATTATTTATGTCATACTTTGATGTTTTGTAATTTTTATTTTATAAATATTGATTTACTTTGTCATAACTAAATACGTAGGAACTAAGTTTGTACTCAGTTTAAAGGTTTAAAGTGTTTAAAATATGATAATGCATTTCCTGTTCTGGAAACTAGGATTTTCTTCAGCTGGACTCATCCCCTCTTGGTTGTGTGCAGCCAGTGAGGAATGTTTATCTATGTTTATGTTCCATAGTTTGAGTTTACATTTTGGTTCTACATTGTGTCTGATTGTTAATGTGTGTTTGTAACTGAAGAACCACGGGGTTGTGTATTTCCCGGAGGGAGTGATATGTGTGTAATAGTTTGGGCTTTGGATGCTGTGTAAGTGGTAGCGTTCCAGCCGTGTTTTCAGTGGTATCTCTAACACATTCATGTAGTTTTCACATTGCACACAGTGTTCTTGTGAAAATATTATATTTACATTACAGCAGCATAAACAGACTATGCGACTAAGGAGCCAGTGTGGCTGCACCTGATTCCACACTTTTAATCAGTCAATTGATCTCTGCCTTTAATCGATAAGTAGATGTGGCTATTATGTGGGTGTAATGAAAACCTGCAACCGTGATGACTGGCTGCATTTACGATGTGCACTGGTACCCAACTATGAGATTAAATTCAGCACACGTCAGGCAATGGATTCGTCATAGATGCCAAAATCGACTCTGTATGATCACATTAAGTTACAATCATGCCATCTGCCCTCCATCAGTGTTCACCAAGAAATCTCTCAGCACTGTACTTATAAACTTATAATCTAGCAGGCAAGAAGCACGAACGAAACAAACAAATGTAGAACGTAAAATGGAAGCCCATCTGACCGCATACACCGATATCCATTAAACAAATGAAAACCTTTTTCTGAAATGACCAAAGCTTAAAGCTTAGCATTGTGAGCGTAATCATTCATAAAGGGCATGTACTCAGGAGCATTAGCATAACCTTTTCAGTGGGTTTGAGCTGATTCAGTTACAGCTCGGCTCAAAGTTAGCCGGGGTCACCATGTCCCCCATCAATATTCCACTGGTGAAGATGGCTGGAGGGACTGTAACAGTGAAATAAGAGGAAAAGGTCATATTTCAGCAGAGTAATCTGATCTGAGTCACTGACTGCTTTGCTAAAATAAGACCATCCCAAACCAGAGCTGAAGGTTCCAGAACAAATTGCTCAGACATAGGAAATATTAAAATGAAAAGCTCTCTGGTTTCCCAATTTAATGTTAGCAGACATGAGGTCCATTATAGAAGGAGCAATTCATTTAAATCATTATAAGAATAATTAAGGATTAAGCAAACAGTTCAGTGAGAATCCAATCTTACACTACATTTGGAGCATTTAGCAGACATACAGTGGTGCTTGAAAGTTTGTGAACCCTTTAGAATTTTCTATATTTCTGCATAAATATGACCTTAAACATCATCAGATTTTCACACAAGTCCTAAAAGGAGATAAAGAGAACCCAGTTATACAAATCAGACAAAAATATTATACTTTATTGAGAAATTAGAGTCAGGTGTTTTCAATCAATGGGATGACAATCAGGTGTGAGTGGGCACCCTGTTTGATTTAAAGTGTATGATGGCATGAACAAAAGAGATTTCTGAGGACCTCAGAAAAAGAGTTGTTGATGCTCATCAGGCTGGAAAAGTTACAAAACCATCTCTATAGAGTTTGGACTCCTCCAATCCACAGTCAGACAGATTGTGTACCAATGGAGGAAGTTCAAGACCATTGTTACCCTCCCCAGGAGTGATCACTCCAAGATCA
The DNA here is from genome assembly GCA_025084515.1 of Ancistrus triradiatus. Taxonomy (NCBI): domain Eukaryota; kingdom Metazoa; phylum Chordata; class Actinopteri; order Siluriformes; family Loricariidae; genus Ancistrus; species Ancistrus triradiatus. Next base: position 467,918 of record JAJAGP010000312.1, read on the forward strand.
CTCCAACAAAGATCACTCCAAGAGCAAGGGGTGTAATAGTTGGCGAGGTCACAAAGAACTCCAGGGTAACGTCTAAGCAACTGAAGGCCTCTCTCACATTGGCTAATGCTAATATTCATGAGTCCACCATCAACAGAACACTGAACAACAATGGTGTGCATGGCAGGGTTGCAAGGAGAAAGCCACTGCTCTCCAAAAAGAACATTGCTGCTTGTCTGCAGTTTGCTAAAAATCACGTGGACGAGGCAGAAGGCTATTGGAAGAATGTTTTGTGGACGGATGAGACCAAAACAGAACTTTTTGGTTTAAAAGAAAAGCGTTATGTTTGGAGAAAGGAAAACACTGCATTCCAGCATAAGAACCTTATCCCATCTGTGAAACATGGTGGTGGTAGTATCATGGTTTGGGCCTGTTTTACTGCATCTGGGCCAGGACGGCTTGCCATCATTGATGGAACAATGAATTCTGAATTATAGACTCAGTAGTGCCAACTTGGCAGAAGGGGGATTTGACCTTCTGGTCTACACTACAGTACCTTAACTGCTTGACTACCACTAATCCCAGAAGTAGTCAGTCAAGACCTGCTTGGTGTCTGAAGGTTAATTCTGTTGTCTTTGCAGCTGTAACACTAATGTAGCTAACACGTAATGGAATTCTATTTCACCCAGCATGTTGTTCAGTAAACTCACACTCTTACACTAAAGCCTGTTCTGAAGCAGCTCTTGAAACATGAAGCCTTTGGATGATACACTGGATTTATAATGGAGACAAATCACTCTCTAAATCAGTAGCATTATATCTACAAAGTACAGTGGTACTTGACAATAATTCATTCCAGAAGGCACGCCGAGTGCCGAAAACGATGAGTGCAGAGAGAATTTCACCCATAAGGAATATAGGAAACTGAATCAATCCGTTCCTGATCCCCAGAAAATCCACATTGCAAAAGCCATCATATGCATTAATTAATGGATTTGTATTGTATATTATTGTATACTCATTGTACTGTAAAGACTATATACACACAGACAACAACAACAACAAAAACAGATTATATACAAGTTCTATCATTTATTATAAATACATTAAGCGCTATTGTGGTTCTCACTGTGTTCTTTTTTAGTTGGCTGTTATCACAAACCTTCTTAGGACGCATGGCAATTTATTTGCACTAAGAATATATGTTAAAAGAAAACAAAAAAATACGAGAAAATTTACAGCAGATTTTATCGGAGATCTAAACTGAGTGAGAGCTCTGGTGACACTGACACATGCTATTGTTTGGGCTGGAAGTGCCGAGACAATTTTTATCTGGTCAAAATGTGTCAAGAACCGAATTTGACAAGAATAAGAAAATTTCAGGAACTAGGTATGCTTCAGTTACCTTTTTTAGCTAAGTTGTAGTAAGGTAAAAATTGTGTCAACATCATTTTCTTTACGAGCTAATTATCCATTTAAAAAGACTATAAAGTCATTTTGAATCAATATGAACCTCAAATAAAATACTAATTTTGTACCAACACCATCTGCCAGTGGGTTCATTGCTCTTCAGGCTCTAACATAGCCATTTTCGACCACCTAGATTACTCGCAAGCATTTGTTATGTTATTACAGCAATTTGTTTTTATCCAAAAATCAAAAATGAAACTGAGGTAAGTACAATGCACACTTACATAAATCACCCTGTCATTGTAGCGGATGAGGAGGTTGCGGAGGATCCCAGCCTCGTTCAGATCCCCAAGGCGAATCATGTCGTCCACGCCGTGGATGGACGTGGGGTGCATGGGCTTTATGTTGAGAGCATTCTGAGAGGAGATCCAGTGCTCCTACACATAGAATCAGTGCACAATTACCACAAAAGCAACCCTGAGTTTGATTTAGCAATACATGTAGCTATTTCTCTCTCGCGTTCACCTACCTGACCCTCATCATCCAGTACCAGGATCTGCCCTGAATCACAGAGTTTAACCACAGCTCCAACCGGAACATCAAACTGCCTGCCTGTCTTCAGATCTAACCAGACATAGTCTCCCTGTGGGGAAATAGGCATATAGCTTCTTTCATATGCTTTAAGCTAAACTCTTGAGCTATTCTTTAAATCAGGACATTAAAATAGTCTAATACAAGAGCCATTCCAGGATCAGAGCTTTTAGGGGTGCAGAGCCCCTTCACCAACCCCTTGTTTTTGACAAAATCTGTACATTTTAACATCATTTTGGTCTATCATTCCCACACTGGTGAAGGAAGAACATCTGACTTTTGGGGTAGGGGAACCTCTGTGATTGGAAAGACACCAACCAATCTGAGAAAAACGTATTTAATGCTGAGCCACAAAGTCATCACTTGGTTTCCAAAGTATTACAAATGAAATTTTGTTAAAAGTAAAAAATAATGAGGGATAAACAATAAATAAAAAACAAATAAGAGCAATAAAGAGCGGCAACTCTGCCAACTCTGGTTTCTCACTGAGAGCAAAGTGGGTCAAACCATTTGCGAAGCAAGGGGACTGCTGTATTTTCAATGTTAAAATGTTCTGCTTAAGCCATATATTTTTTGTGGTTTTAACATTTTTTCAGCTTATCAGAGACAAATGTCCATAAAAAAACAACAACAACAGAAAATGACTTTTTAATCTTATTTTAAGGGCTGCTGGGACTCAATTTAGGGGTGCTTGAGCACCTGTAAAAAGGGGCTTGACACGGCTATGGCCTAATATCAGTTCTAAGCATCTGTTTCACTGAATCTGACAAGTCCGCAGACGTTATGGACATTTTGTATGTCTTTATTAGAATTGTTATCGATATGATATCTAAAGTAGGCCATTGTTTGGTCTTCAAAAAATGAAAACACTAAGCACAAGTTGGTGGCAACTTTATGAGAAACCAGTGACTGTAGGAGCTCTCTTGATACGGCTCTCGAAGTCAAAGTCAAAGTCAAAGTCAGACTTATTTCTATAGCGCTTTGTACAATGGAGTGTCATCTCAAAGAAGCTCTACAATTTTCTTTTATCCTTTGTTATCTAAGGCCAATCCCAAATTGAGCTTTGTTGCTTGTTGATTAAAAAATGTATTATAATGTATCCAGCCACTTTCGCTGTACCAAGCAAGCCATCTGTAACAGATGTTTACCACATGTAGATGCTCACCTGCTGCAGAATGACCATCTTTCTGGTTTACTTCTTGAAATCAGACGTCACCATATGATGATCTTGTTATGAAGTGATGTGCACTAATCACATTTGGAAGGAATTAAGTCTGTGGAACACAGAACAAGTCGTGAGTTAATTGACACTGTTTGTTATGCCACAATTTTCCCATGATGATTAACAAAGCCAATTTGTGTATCTGCCAACTCGGCTTCGATTTGTACTAATGAAACCAGTGCAGGCGCTTGTAGAAGAGATTAGGTTTGCTGTTTACCTCATGGTCCCGTGTTCATTTCAGAAGATGCAGGTCAAACAAAGGTTCATTTATACAGAATCTAACTTTAGACAACAGTTTTTCTGATTATTTATTACTTTATTATACATTTTAGCATATTATTTGTGTATTATTGTATATAACATTTCAATTTACTTGGAGTTCTGCATTAATTACACATAAAAATCTTCACCCAAGCCATAATATTAAACAAACTCATCCTGCCTGTACTATTGACACACTAACAATTTACTTTTCATGTCTTTGTGAACACATTGATTCATTATTCACAGGCTGGAATAACAACTCTCCAGTAATCAGATGGTCCAGGAAGTAAGATAAAATGTGTGGGTGTAGGCTTAAGAGGTGTCCTGCAGTGTCATGGAAACTGACAAAAGCTACGTTTGCCTAATAACTCTTCTCCAAGGAGTATGAAATATGCATGGGATAGTTTGGTAATTGCCTCTGTTACAGGAGCTACTCTGACTTCATTTCATGTTAAGTCTTGTTTAATTCTATAGCACTTTTTAACACTGTGTATACTCCCAAAGCAGCTTTACAAATATCTAGGCTCACAGCCCTAATCGAGAAAACCTTAGGCAACAGAGGCAAGGAAAAACTTCCTAAATGTTATAAGATAGAAGCATTGGGAGGATCAAGACTCAAAAAGAGACCAAACCTCCTTGGGCAGCCTAGATGTTATATGTAAGAATTAAACTAAGCTACGTGATTAGTACGTTTAGAGAAATAGCTTAAATAATCAAAGACTAAATATTAAATAAAAAAATATAAAACATATCTAAAGAAAATATAATAAATTAAATCTAATATAATCATCTATAGACTAAGATTAAAGAGACTATAGTATTATGAAGGTTATAATAAAATAGAGAATAGAAAACTATAGAGTATAAGACAATAATATATATAATAAATAAAATAATATGTATAATAATGTAGAGAATATGAGGCCTCGTCAAGGTGTTTTTGTCTCTCCTGAGAAATTTACAAACAGAATTATCTAATGTATTTTAGTGAAATCAGTGGTACTCTGATCATTTTAGTCCCCTCTGGATGTTAATATTTATTTGTAATAATAATATTTGTAAAATAAATCAGCCAGTCAAGTCTAGTGGCTTTAAAAGACACAGCACTATTTCATTGGACTTTGCATTGAGAGAGCTCTATTCTCTATCACTTAGCATAGGACAGGTATTAGTAAGCATTAGTAGGCATAAGTATTGAATATGCACAAAATATACTGTTTTTTTCAGTCAGTTATATGTGAGTATGGAATAAAAACCCACCAGAAACTCACTCGCCCTGCGGCGATTTTATTAGCATCCAAATGCAAGTTTTAGAGACAAATAAATGACAGATGTCCCTCTGATAAATCCAATCTAACAGGGCTTTAGTGTGATATCCAGAGATAGAAATCTATCAATACAGGCTCGAATGCTGGCTTTGCTGGTTTACCTAAAGGTACATGTTCGGCGAGCAGGCATTCTTTAGTTGGGCTTTTTATTTGACAGACATCTCTGTAAAACTCTCTAAGTCTCCAGCAGATTCCCTCCCTCCAGTTTGTCAGTGTAATGCTTGTTCTATTCTCGCCCTCCCTGCAGGACGCCATGTAATCTGTTCAAACTCAGTGCAGGAATTAGACAGGATGATTACTGGTTGGAGAGTCCTCATTAAAATGCAGGGCTTCAGACTGAGCTGCCATGAAATCCAGCCAGCAGCTGCGTCCATTCATATAAGTGTTAATGTCTGCACTTAAACATATTACAGACGTTTAAATAAAGAGCAACTGTGACTCTGGTCTGTAGTAACCAGATCTACAGTAAGTGTCCCTCCATAGGCTTGCACTGCTGTCTGGTTTTGTAACTCTGTTTCTTTAAGATACATTTTCCCCTGCTTATCCTGGTCAGGGTCACAGACTCTGGAGCCTATCCCGGATTTCCCAGTGCACAAGTGTGCATGTACCCAGGGCAGGATGCCAGTCCATTGTAGGGCTGGGTAGGTGTCGCTGTGATGGCAGCAGTTGATGATCCTCCCCGTCCTGCCTCTCCTAACTGAAAACAGGCACTCTTCCCTGTGGTACCATCAGGACTCAAAATTGGGTTTCTGAGCACAGTGGTACTTCGGTTCTCGACCACCTCGGAACTAATTTTGACTAGAAAAATTTGTCTCGGTTATCATAGTTTGCCTGGTTGTTAGTGCACTTACTTACACTTGCAAGAGTTGAGCCAAGCGACTCGTTCCAGTCGAAACTCGATTTACGATTCATGATTCACGATTCGGTACAGTGATTCAGATTCACAATAGCCCAGCTTCTTCCTCACATCTTCGCTGTGTTTATTGTGTTTTTCTTTATTTTTACATCTACAGTACTGTATTCTTAGTGCAAATAACTCCTAAAAAATTAGTGATTAGGGCCAACCGAAAGGTAAACAAGAACTGAATTCTCCGGAGCACAGGCTGCAGTTTGCTTTAACAACTGTGCTGCTTCACCAGTAGAGTAAGAGTTTTGCTTTTATTTTTCACTTTCAATCCATTACTCACTAAATGACATGAGATTTTTCAACACTTTATTATAAAATAAGCTTTGTGTTAATGATTTTGCCCAACTGTAGGTTAATGTAAGTGTCTTAAACATTAACACTACCAAACACTCATTGGCCTTCATAGTTCGTGTTACATTTAGCTGATGATGGATTTGTTGAGCATACAGTGGTGCTTGAAAGTTTGTGAACCCTTTAGAATTTTCTATATTTCTGCATAAATATGACCTGCATAAATGAGGTTTTCACACAAGTCCTAAAAGTAGATAAAGAGAACCCAGTTAAACAAATGAGACAAAATATTATACTTGGTCATTTATTTATTGAGGAAAATGATCCAATATTACATATTAGTGAGTGGCAAACGTATGTGAACCTTTGCTTTCAGTATCTGTTGTGACCCCCCTGTGCAGCAATAACTGCAGCTAAACGTTTCCCGTAGCTGTTGATCAGTCCTGCACACCGGCTTGGAGGAATTTTAGCCCATTTCTCCGTACAGAACAGCTTCAGCTCGGGATGTTGGTGGGTTTCCTCACATTAGCTGCTCCCTTCAGGTCCTTCCACAACATTTCCCATTGGATTAAGGTCAGGACTTTGACTTGGCCATTCCAAAACATTAACTTTATTCTTCTTTAAACCATTCTTTGGTAGAACGGCTTGTGTGCTTAGGGTCGCTGTCTTGCTGCATGACCCACCTTCTCTTGAGATTCAGTTCATGGACAGATGTCCTGACATTTTCCTCTAGAATTCTCTGATTATAATTCAGAATTCATTGTTCTATCAATGATGGCCAGCCGTCCTGTCCAGATGCAGCAAAACAGACCCAAACCATGATACTACCACCACCATGTTCCACAGATGGGATAAGGTTCTTATGCTGGAATGCAGTGTTTTTCCTTTCTCCAAACATTTTCTTTAAAACCAAATAGTTTTATTTTGGTCTCATCTGTCCACAAAACATTCTTCCAATAGCCTTCTGGCTCGTACCCACGTGATCTTTAGCAAACTGCAGACGAGCAGCAATGTTCTTTTTGGAGAGCAGTGGCTTTCTCCTTGCTACCCTGCCATGTACTCCATTGTTGTTCAGTGTTCTTCTGATGATGGACTCATGAACATTAACATTAGCCAATGTGAGAGAGGCCTTCAGTTGCTTAGAAGTTACCCTGGGGTCCTTTGTGACTTCGTCAACTATTACACGCCTTGCTCTTGGAGTGATCTTTGTTGGTCGGCCACTCCTGGGGAAGGTAACAATGGTCTTGAATTTCCTCCATTTGTACACAATCTGTGTCTGACTGTGAATTGGTGGAGTCCAAACTCTTTAGAGATGGTTTTCTAACCTTTTCCAGCCTGATGGGCAGCAACAACTCTTTTTCTGAGGTCCTCAGAAATCTCCTTTGCTCATGCCATGATACACTTCCACAAACATGTTGTGAAGAGCAGACTTTGATAGATCCCTGTTCTTTAAATCAAACAGGGTGCCCCACTCACACCTGATTGTCATCCCACTGATTGAAAACACCTGACTCTAATTTCACCTTCAAATTAACTGCTAATCCTAGATGTTCGCATTCTTTTGCCACTCACTAATATGTAATATTGGATCATTTTCCTCAATAAATAAATGACCAAGTATAATATTTTTGGCTGATTTGTTTAACTGGGTTCTCTTTATCTCCTTTTAGGACTTGTGTGAAAAATCTGATGATGTTTTAGGTCATATTTATGCAGAAATATAGAAAATTCTAAAGGGTTCACAAACTTTCAAGCACCACTGTATGCCTATCCTAGAATTAAAAAAGTCCACAGCAGGGGGGAAAGGCTTTCTCATACATGCCCCCCCAACTATGGAATAAACGTCCCACTTTCGTTCGAGACTCAGACACTCTCCAAAATCTTAAGTCTAGGCTAAAGACATACCTATTTACGCAGGTTTTTGACTAGATTTAGACAGGGATGCATGGCTTGGGGTCACTGGGGCCGGAGTCTGGAGTCATGTCTGGCCTGCCTGCTTGTCCGCTAGCCAGGAGTGTCGAGTGGGGGGTCTGGCTGAACTGGGCTTTCGGTCCTCTTGATCTTGACTCGTGCATCCTTGCCTTAGACTAAGGGCAGAGCTGGGGGTTCATAGTCAAAGAGTCTTATGGTGATCAGAGGACGTTGGGTTGCTGTCTTCTGCCTCTCGTGGGGTTGCCAATGTCTCATCTGATCCCTCCCTTGGCTGTGTTTCCTACCAGTTCTCCTCTTTCTAAGCTATGCTGCTATAGCTAATGCTGCCGGGGGTCTCATGCTACACATGGCATCAGTGATTGTTAATAGGCACTGTGTTCTTAATCAATAACTAATTACATTTTCTGTTTTCTCTCCGAGCTGTGTGTTTCCGGTACCAGTTCCCAGCCCCACACATGATGTTCATCAGCTTCAGCTTCACTCAAGCAGTCATCAGCTCCAGCCCCATCATACCCGGCCACTTAATGCCGATGTGCATATTTCACATTTTATTCGAACTATGACTCCATGACTTTAGTTTCGTTCTTAGATTTATCATTTACGCCGCCCAAGGAGGTTGGGTCCCTTTTTGAGTCTTGGTCCTGACAAGGTTTCTTCCTGTGACATCAGGGAGTTTTTCCTTGCCACTGTCGCCCTAAGCTTGCTCAATTTGGGATTGGACGTAGTTATTAGGAGATAATCTAAAACTTGTAAAGTTGCTTTGAGACAATGCTCCATTGTAAAAAGCGCTATATAAATAGATCTGACTTGACTTGACTATCATAAATCAGGGAGCATCTGTACATACAGCTCCATTAATGCATGTAATGCCTCATACAGTGTGGATTTTTCAGGGGGTCTGGAACCGATTCATTCATTATTCCTTATGGGAAAAAGTCCAGAAGAGTCCGGTATCGGTACAGTCCCTACTCTGGGTCTCTTTCGACATTCTGTACTATAATATAGATCGGAACGTTATCGTATGATTTGCACCATTTCTGCAATGCACACATAAGCAGGTCAGGTGGGGACAAGGATATAACAAATGTTTCCTTCCTGTAACCCTGTCTGTAAACTATGAAGTCAAGCTAAGATCTGGAAGACCAAGAACACCCTCTGGACAGAAACACTCTTAGACTGGTCAGGTCTGCAAAGCAAAACCCTTAAATCATTACCAAGGTTCTGCATGAAAGTTTGGTTAGTACAGGAGAAGAGGTGCACTGGTCAACTGTATTGTGTTACATAAAAAAAAAATTAGCTCATGTCATCTGTCATGACATTAAAGGTTACAAAAGAAACTCTCTGCAATTGCAAAATCTGCTACAGTGACAGTCAAAGTTTGTTTAGAGGCAGGCCCACTGTGGTAGATGGACCTACTAGAAATGAATCTTGAATCCTAGGTGCTTTATGTGAGAAAAACCTGAGCCACAAGTGGTCTTGTCTCTGTCTCAATGTCATTTTTTGGACTCTTGGTCATATCTTGGACATCACCAATCCATTCAAACAGAATAAATCAGTTCTTTCTCTACATACCTAATTAAAAATCTGCACTTTGATTAGCTAACATGGAAAAATAAGTTCCTGTTCTTCTCGTTCCAGTATCCAATCAATAAACACGTTCCATTTGAAATAGTCTGACATTAGGATTAACAGTGTGCATTATTGCCTGCTTGCGCTGCTTTAAAGTGTCGGAAAATCTGGAATTATTCTTATGTTTTTTCACATTTACAAGTATTAATAATAATGGACTTGTGGCGACTTCTGATTAAGTTTGAGAAAAGAAGGGAAACAGAATCATCCCCCCATCTTTTGCTTATAAAAGTTACTATAATATAATAATTAATAATAAAAACTGTAGACTAGATATTATGTAAGGTTATATTTTGGAAAGGATATGATAATATATAAATAAGTCTGTAATATCTAATAGTCATATCATCATATCATAGTCTATATATCATTTTCTTCTTTTTATTCTTGTATGATGAAAGATTTCTTAATCTGGTCTCAGTCTCATCTTGGTCTTGGCCACTCTCGGCCTCAGTTTTGTCTTGGACTACTAAAAGTCTTGGTCTTGACTGAGACTCGGCTCTATCGCTTTTGACTACGACAGTAAAAACACTACACACATTCTGGACAGAAACAACTGGCTGTTATTTCTCCCAAGAGGTGTTTACTACAGACTGACTGATAGGCTGCTCAAACATTTCATGAGCCTCCATATAATTGGAACTGCACCTGATGTGTGCATGCTGCATGAGTTAGCATGGAGGACGCTCACTGGCACATTATTAAACCGCTGTGTTACAAGAAGCAGCACTGATACTGGTGTCACCCAAAACAGAACATCTAATCCCCCGACACACTGTTACACGCCCTACATACACTTCAAACCCCTCTATCTGCAGAGCCTGATAAGCACACATTGCTTCTGTCAACCAAGAAGCTTAACTGCATAATGGCCTGTAGTCTAGCATTAGCAAATGGATATGAAGTACTAGAGGAAGCTAAGAGACTGGGTTTTGCTTGACTGGGATGACATCTAGCTGCCCAGGTCCGCGTTCCCTCTCACTGACACCAGAAACACTGCGCTACTTCCTGCTGCTTTCTAATTAAAGTTAATGAGTAGGCTGAAGCAGACAAACTTAATTGAGCCTGTGCTTGGTGCTAAATAGCTTGCAGATTAGCTCATTTAGCATTGGCCTGCGTCATCAAGGCTCTAAAACATCAAGCATAAATTTTTTAACAACATCAGAGGCTGGGAAAAAACAGACTCAGTATACACTCATTGACAAAAAACATCTCATCAAGAAGGAATTGTTGGAATCGACTGAAGCTTTATATGTATGTATATGATGATGTATGTAAGTGATTACAATATTATAGTGAAAGGATAAGATTATTGGGGAAAGCTATACCATTGAAAAGAGGCTCTAGTTACCCTGTTAGGCCACCTCTAGCCTGGATATAAGATGAAATACGGTTGGGCATGGAGGCATACAGGGTATGTAGTGTATGCTGTGGAACATTTGGCCACACATATTGCAGCTGGGACTGGGACCAGTCTGTCAACTGGGCAAAGTCTTAGAGTTTCGTCGTAGAGGCATGTCTAACAGTTAACGATCTCTCACCAAGAGGTACACTACCCAAAAGTAGCCTCTGAGAGCCTTTTCATAGGGCAGCGCAGAGCAACTTACAATTGATACAAACCTTAAGGGTTAAGGGCCTTGCTCAAGGACCCAACAGTGGAAGTGGATTTGGCAGAGATGGGATTTGAACCTTGGACCTTCTGGTCTAGAGTCCAGTACCTTAACTGCTAGGCTGTACCACAGTCCCACATTATGACACCCTCTTGTGGCAAGATCCAGTGTCTAATCAGACCACAGCTGTAATCATTTCCACATCTGCCTGAGACAGGACTGCATAACGAGCTTTGGCAACAATCCGACATTTATATCAGGGGCTTTTTTTTTTGTCAGGAGTATATATGTGTGTCAGTAGGCTAATACCCTAATACCTTAAGGTTAAGACCTTATCAGATCACAGATGTACTGTATACGAACAGAGGTTATGTGGCAAATACCTGTAGTTTATGCTTATTCAGTAAGATATTTAGTCCCTTTTCTATTTTAAAAACCGCTACCTTGAATGTCATGCTATCTTGTTATAAGCATGAGCAGGTTCATAAGGTTAGCTCCGAGTTCAGAGAGTGTGCGAATCGTTGTAAGAACATAGGCTGAAACCTATGGCATATCATGTGCTGTTCTCACAGTACGAGACCGTAAGGAGATTAGCCCGAGCTCTGGTTCTACTTATACATGCTCTCATGTTATTGTCTGACATTCCTGTTAACTTGTTTTAGAAAATTTAATGTGGAACATGCAAACTCCACACAGGTGGAGTCCAAGGTCGGATGAACCAGGGATCTCTGGAACCTTGTGTATGGATGTAACCTTGTGTGTGTCCTGAAATGGCCACCGATGCTGAGAGCAACGTTAAATACACCAAATAAGCAACACAAAACAAACAATTTTCATTACAGACAGTATGAACCCTAGACTTTTTCTGGTCAGCTTCATTTCATTTGTGAATAAACAATCCATTCCGCAACACATTCAAAAAAAAGTTGATACAAGCATTTACCACTTTGTGATCTCACCATTCCTTCTCACAAACACTAGGATACTAAGTAATTTAGTGTTTCAGGCTTTATTTTGTCCCATTCTTCCTGCAAACACGTCTTAAAGTGTGTAACAGTACAGGGTCTTGTTGTCCCATTTTTTGTTTACAAATTCTCCACACATTCTCTACTGGGGACAGGTCAGGACTGCAGGCAGGCAGCCATGACTTTGTAATGTGTGCAGCATGTGGTTTTGCATTGTCTTGTTGAAAAATGCATGGACGTCCCTAGAAAAGGCGTCATCTTGCTGGCAGATTATGTTGCTCTGAAAATCTCAGCGTACTTTTCTGCATTAAAGCTGCATCACAGATGTGTAAATGACCTTTGCCAAGGGCCCTGACCTGACCCCATACCATGATAGAGCCTGGCTTTTGGATGGTCCTTTTCATCTTTGGTCTGGAGCAGAGTTGTTTTTTACCTCATTACTAGCCCTAAAATTTGGAATGTGTTGCAGGCCTGAAATGCAGGAATGGGAGAGTATAAACAAATGAAATGAAGTTGACCAGACAAAACATGAAATATCTTGGGTTCATAATGTCTGCAAAGAAATAAAAGTTAAAGTAAATGTAAGATACACTACACTGTTTTCCTATTTGCTTTTTCCATACAGTCCCAACTTTTTCTGATTTAGGGACCAGCAGTGGGAGTTTGGCTGATCTGGGATTTCAACTAGTCCAAAGTCTTAAACACCTCATCACCAGAAGCGCATTGATTCAAATATGGCTGATCCAGATTTGATGGAACTTAACCCACAGAGATGAGACATTTCATTAAAAGTGTAGTTATAGCATTAATGTAGCTCTGTGCCGAAGAACAGCAGTAGTTATTTTTAGGAATTGAGATTAATGGTAGGCAGGTTCAGTTCAATCCTGAAGAGAAGGGCAGGAGTCCTACAAAGTTTAATACTTTACAAACACTGTACAAACACATAAATCAGCTTTAATAGGGAAATGTTTATTGTGGGACAGTAATTACTGAAAGCACTGGGCTACTGATCAGAAGATCCCAGGTTCAAGTCCTAGCAGTACCAAACTGCCATTGCTGGGCCCTCTAACAGGGCCCTTAACCCACAGTAGGGCGAATTGTATCCTGTACAGTTGTATTAGGTGTAAGCTGTCAGATGTGTCAATTATTTTAAAGTATTAGTTATATTTTCCTATTTCACTCAGGTGAAACAAAACAGTAGCATTCACTTACTCTATAAAGCCTGTCACTGTGAGTCAATAAAGGCCTGCAACTGAGCAGGAAATAGCATTAAGAGGCTTTGTATAATACCTGGGAACAGCATGTGGTGCGGCTAATTCCTGCTTCTAAACATTAACTTACCTCTAAGAGATGGACAAACTCATTCCTCTTTTTCTCCTGTTGTCTTATATCGCTCTTAAAATGCTTCAGGTAAATCCACAGGTGATGTCAGGAGCAAAAGCCACCCAAAAAAGAAATCAGGTGCAATGCACTCATCTATTGAGCTACCATACCCAGGCCTGTATGGTACATTCCTGTGTGTGAGAGAGGCTCTGCTAACCGGAGCGACCTGCTGCTGAGGGATGCCGGATCAGGAAGCATTTTCAGTCCCACTCATGATACTGCTTAGAGGAGGGAGGTGCTCATGGAGCCGCCAGGTTGAGCAGCTGATACAGAAATCCAACAGTCAGTACACCCTCAGTCACATGTCTCTCGCCCCCCGATCACTCTCTCTCCCTCACTGCCTTCTAATTGTGTGCAGAAAAGGTCAAGGTTTTTGCATCTATAAATGGAAGCTGGTTGTATCAGATACAATCAATGGACAATTTTGTTTATGGAAATGGCAATGACGTAGAGAACACAATCATAAGTAGAAGAACAATCGTAACAAAAGGGAATACATGGGAAATAATAAGAATATTAATAATAATAGTGCAGTCTTATGCAAAAGCTTAGACACCCACGATCAAGCATCGTTGAAGTTAATGGGTGTTTTACCAAAGCATTACCAAGTCAGATCTTTTTATGACCTTATAGGAACAGTGGTGGTCTCTAAAGGTGCCTAAACTTTTGCACATGCCATATTTTATGTGCGTTCCAACCTAGAAACTATCCAAGTTTAAGCTTCTCTGAAAAGTGTTTTGATGAAGCATGGGTCACATACAGGGCACGGCACCTCTACAACCTCCAATCTCATCAATTCATGAAAAATCTGCAGTTTAGAGACATTCTCAGCCCAGACAGTGACATACTATTTTGAGTTGTTCATTGCGTTTAGGCTACTGGATTTTTTTAAATCTTCAGTCATACCTTGGCACTCGACCATCTTTACCAACTACATTATGATATACACAGTATATATTAAACTCCCTGGTTTACATTCAGCTTATGATGGATTTTTCAGAACATTTCAGAACTCCATTAATGCGTATAATACCTTATACAGGGTGGATTGTCTGTGGATCTGGAACGGATTCATTCAATTTACATTATTCCTCATGGGAAAATGTGCTTGGTACTCATCATTTTCGGTTCTCAATGAGCCTTCTGGAATGAATTAACGATGAGAACCGAGGTACCACTGTATTTATGTTTCTATATTTTTGGATTTCCCTTGCCTTCTTCCCAATTTTGACTGCCCAGTTTTCTAGTGTCATAACGTGTGTGTGTGTGTGTGTGTGTGTGTGTGTGTGTGTGTGTGTGCCTGCACCCTGTTTAGTGTTGGTTCTCGCCAGTGTCCTTTACTGCCCCGCCTCCCCGCAATCCTAAATTCGATTCAGAGGGTATTGAAAGTGGACGACGTCATTCTAACAATACTGAGAGTCTATGCCTACAAGCCTCCTAAATCCGGCAGTTTTCTAACATCTGGAGGAGTTTAATCCATAATCATTACCAACAAAAACAAGTGACATTTTGAGAGAATACATAAATATGACTTTAATAATCACATTTTCAATGTTTTATTTCAAAGTCATGCCACAAGTTGACATAAAATACAAAATAGGAAAAATAAATAGTTCAGAGTAAATAGAAAATAACCACAGTGTAACCCAGGAGAGACAGCAATACACACACTCACACACACAACGAAATCAAATACACATTTAAAAGTACTGTTGCGTGAACCCCCCGACATGGATATCTGCATAAAGTGTCGTCTGATCTTCATGCAGTGTCATAATGACAAAAACATTCTGTGCAAATGTATAACACAATGTATTTTTGTTTTTATATCCACATAGACTCCATTCCTGTTTAGTGTCTTTGGCACGTTCAGACATTTCTACAGATCTTTCGATGTTAGTTTCATGTTCGCTTTTTGTATTCTCTTTCATTTTAGTCTATATATTATTATATTTTATTTTATTTATTATATTTTCATTAAATATCTTCTCTCGTGTATTTTTTACATTTAGCTCCTGTGTATTTAAAGTATTACTATAAACTTCTTAAATAGGAATATTAGTTTCTGTTTCTGCTTTGCACTTTCTCTGTTAAGCTGCTCTGAAATGTGTTTTGATGGAATATGGGTTACATAGTGGGCACGACGCCTCTAGAACCTCCAGTCTCATCAATTCATTGAAAAATCTGCAGTTTAGAGACGTTTGTAATCATGTTCATACAGTTTTGGGCTGTTAATTGCATTAAAGATGGGGGGCGCTATAGTCCAGCAGTCTTTGTAGTCTCTGTAGAGCTCATGTCTGCCGACCGCTTCATTTCACAAGGCATATGGTGACTCCTAGAGCGAGAATGAAGCTGCACGGAGGAATGACCTGTGCTCAATACAACCATCTGCCATTTGCTGCCATCTTGGCTGAGCAATTGTTGGGACTGTGGTGGCAACAGTGGTTAAGGCACTGGACTATTGACTGGAAGGTTGTGGGTTCAAATCCAAATACTGTCAAACTCAATACTGTCACTTCCCCAAGTCATTAACCCACAATTGCTTAGATTATGCATTGTATTATTGTATCAATTCTAAGGATATTTGCTAATTGGTATAAATGTAAATGACCTTCCTCCAATCTTCCCTTCCTCAGACTCGGCCAGTTGTACCCGTGCACGCCCGGTCAAGACCCAAACAAAGACTCGCCGATGGATAGCATTAGACTTCTATGCCACCCAAGTTCAGCGTACTGGATAATTGACCTGGACTATTAACGAAAAGGATGGAAATTCAAGTCCAAGCACTGCCACTGTTGGGCCCTAACAGGCCCTAACCATCAAATGCTTGGATTAATTTAGATAAAGATCTCAGCCAATCAAATAACTGTAAATGAAAGTGTTCGTCTATTCTCCTGAAGATCAGACCACACTTTATGAGCGATTCATGCAGGAATTCCAAAGGGTTCACAAACGTTTTGTAACTGTATATAAGATCAGTCAGTAAACATACACTGTCCTTTCTGAACACAAGAGTCAAAGAACAGATATAAAAGATTAAATAAAGGAGTATAAAATGTTGCTAAAAGATACTAGATATAAAGTTCTGCTACTATCATCATGCAAGAGTTTAGTTTTTTTTTTTTTATATCAGCGTCGGTTTCAAGTTCGGCAGAAAAATACAAGAGTATCACAAGCTCATTCTCGGGATGGATATCTGATCCATCTTTAAAAAAAAAATAAAGACAAAGCCAGAAGAAGAAGACGTCACACTCTCTGCAGGCATTCTATTAAGGCGGTGCAGCTCCGAATCCACCACCCGTGATGGTTCATGTCCATGGAGCTTTAGTCCAGGTAGTCACAGTACATGCAGCGATGCAGACCAGCGAGCTAGCGCATCACAAACAGAAGGTGGCACGGAGAAGAGAACGGGCAATGCCACGAGCCAACGGCATTCCTGCATGTCAGAATCACACTGGTGGAGGCGTACACGGAAAGGTCTTGAACAACTTGAGCGTTATCGGCATCCATGGAAGCGGATCTCCTGCAGCCCCGTTGTGAATACACTGAATCAGTCACTGCCACGCTCATACACTCATGCCTGGCGAAGCTAAGCAGTCCGCACACACACTGCTGACTAAGCACATGCAACGGAAGCTCAGGCTTCAATACAGAAGCAGCAGCAACGTTCATGTTTACACAACACAAAGTGAATCAGGTACATTTTAATACACTGAAGAACAGTCTGATCTGTTTCCTCTGCAGTATTGGACACGCAGAGTTAAACAAGCAGATGAATGTTAGCTAGCATTCAACAATACTGTTGGCACGGACACTTTCACACTTGTCCTGTACACCGGATCAATTCAGGGCTTTTCTTAAACGTCAATTTCTGGCCATGTCTGGGTTTCTTATAGTGCATGGCCATTGCAGGTTTGCTGTTACACACTAGCTGAATCTCATGCTAAAAGATGGGAGAGAAAGCTTAAACTAAGTAAACGAATTCCAGGAAAGTAAAGAAATCCCATATTGGCATCTGTAAAAGTAGTAAAATTGAACCTTGCTAAAGTAATGTAGCCTCATTTCATAAAATGGTTTGGATTTGTTTTGGAATTTTCCAAATGATTATGTTGTCAGTGTAAGATAGTGGTGCAGCAGACCTTCTGAAAGTTATTGTGAACTGGGCAGGGCTTCCACTTTATTTCGCGTGTGTTCCCTACGATCTTACAGCATGTTTCTTTTAGCGCTAATGTCTACAATATAAGATAAACAATGAATCGTTTCTTAAGCAATAATACACGAGAGGGAGTGCTTTGGTGTCAGAACACCCGTGCTAATCTCTCACGTTAAAGCCCAACCTCGAGTGTATTATTGAGATTATACCACAGTTCCATTATCGCCATTTATTGTTAGATGTTCGATAAAGAGGACAGAAAACGATTTGTTTATGACCCTTCTGTGAGGTAAAATAGCTCCATTCTATTGTTACCCCGCGGCTAAGCCCTACAGTCATTAAAGTCGAGGAACAGAATGACCATTAACTTTATTATACAGACAAACACAAATATCTCGACTGGTAAGTTTTAATTGACTAAAAAGAAATTTTATTTACATTCAGCAAATAAAATGGGTGGGGTTTATAAGGCAGGCCGTTACTAAGACCCACTATTCTACCGACTGAAGCAAATCGGAGTGAGATCCCGGTGTTCTAACCAAAGTCTAGGATCCGGTTTGATTAGTGATTATAAATCTGTATGATGAAGCTCTTAATGTGAATCTGATCAGTCAGAAATGTAAGGGCGGAGCTACAGAGCATCAGCAGCTTCTCTGGGTTAGAGCTGGCCTTACAGATAACAAATCTGTCAGAGGAACGAAGCTCCGATCAGCCGCGGACGGTGTTTAATGAAAGAGCCGAGTTTAACTCCAGCAAACGACGTCTTTGTGAGGGATGAAGCTGATTCAGCTTTTTTGTTGATGGGACTGAAACTGATCTTCAGTCGAGCTGTGAATCCATTAAGAGCAGGGACGTTTGATTTAAAGGACTTTTCCAGAGCTTCCAAATCCTAAAGGTGATAAAGTTTTGGCTCAGGTCGGTCATTAATAGCTTCATCTTCCAAATTTAATTCATTTTCTAAATCAATATATTTTATAAACTAATTATAGTTTTCATTTCGGCTGTGTTTTACTTGTGTCATTATAACTTGACTGCTTTTGAGCACAAGAGTCATTGCTAGGTTACGTGTGTATGCCGCGGAGTAATACTTATAGAGCGCCGACCGGTGCCATTATCGGTACTAATGTCATAGGAAAAATGTCTCAGCCAATCAGATTGCATATTCAGAACTAACTGTGGTATAATACATAATTAAACACTGAATAAACACACAGGGACTGTTCAGATTCTGAAGTGGACTCAGTCATGATTTCTTTTGCATATGTCAAAACGGCAAACAAACTCAGACCCATCTAAACGGGCCAAAATGCTTGTGGCCCACTTGATTTGTGCACAGGGCACGATTCGCCTCTCCAGCTGGTTATATGCGTTCAGTTTCAGCCCGAATCGCCGCATCTAAGAGCCTAAATGAGTTGTGCAATTCGACCAATCACTGATCCCCATCGTTATCCCACACATTTTTCTACTCTAAACGCCTCTGCTCGAATTTGAAATAATAACAGCGATTTATTCCTTTTTTCCAGACATTTTTTGTCTGAGACCTTGATAGAAATGATAATGCTGTTAATAAAAGATGTAAGCCATGAACTATTATTTTCTATTCAGAAAAAAAATCTGCTCTATCTTTTTCAGTTCTATTCTAGATTTCTTTATGAAGTATATTTGTAAAATCTTTATTCTTTCTGTTATGTTTTGGTGTGCAAATTATTATGAGAAATATCATTCCTCCTTCATGCTCATCTCCGCTTTAGTAAAAGACCAACATGAAAAACTGAACACACATGATTCAGTGTTACGAGTTAAGAGTTGTGTCTGAACAACAAGTGGTCTGAGATCCCATCAGTGCTAAAGGGGACCAGAAAGAGAAGCGAGTCCTCTTTCAAGTTTGCTTACAATGTAAACTCGAAAAGAACTGAGATCAGGTGAAGTTGGTTTGCTTTCAGGATCACTTGGCGTGCGGTTTGTTAAAAAAGAACTATATGTGAAATCACCCACAGGACGGACGTGATGGTTTTGGTAGAGGTAAGAAGCAGTTCATAACACCATGTATATTCTGATTCTCATTCTTTCCATGTGGTTAGTGATTTGGATAGTGGGATACAGTAATAAGACACCTCATACTTTATAGCAGGAATTCAGATAACAGGTCTGGAGCCAGTCCATCACACCACCCACTCATGATTCTAACCCAAGTTCTCAAGAACGTCAGTTTTCAAGCTACTGAAGCTGCACCAGGATCAGATAGCTTTTGCAAACTAGCTGCAGGTTAGGAATTAATAGCAAGTGTGAAAATGTCTGAAAATCATTAGGACGATTCATAGTTTCAGTAAACAATTACTAAAATAAATATTTTGGCACAAATGCTGAGGATACAATTTAAAAAACAATAACAAAAAAACATTTAAGGCTCATACTGGAAAGGCTTCTTAACCACCATTATGACTTTCACACATGAACCGATATTCCTTGTAACAGATGACTTACAGCGTGAAATCACACACATATTATCAGTTGCATTGAAGCAATTATGTTCAAAAATGCAGTAATTACTTACACCGTGTGAACAAAAATGAAGCCACAGAATTTGCCTCTCAGAATGAAGCCACACCTGTGAGCTATGCTAGCAGTGCTAACTGGAATCGGTCACTTTAAACCGTGACGTATAGATAAACAATATGGAAGAATAACTGCTGTATATCAATCTGTATTGTGAGCTGGAGTGACAGCCAGTATCAAACTGAGACGCTAGCATTATAGAAACTAGCATTATCATTAGGCTATTAGTAAGCTGTTTGGCACTTCATGCTAAAATCCATAAGCGAATCTCATCCTCTATCTCGTAACACATAAGCCCTCGGGCCTAAGCCGCGGTCACACCACAAAGACTTTTGCAACTTCAGTTTGCAGTTCAGGCATGACTTGGCATTTTAAGGCTAGCCTACGATTCCAGGACTAATTCTGGGTGTAAATACAGCTTTGTATCTGGAATTAAACATTAGAGAATGAATTTAACTGGACAAATCAACAACCTACAGTCTCATTCAAAAGTCGAAAAACTGTTTTGTTCATTTATTTTTAATCGAAAAGTACGACAGCATGTTAGGGCCCCTGAAATTTTTGAGAATAAAGTCGTAATATTTCTAGAATAAAGTCGAAATTCTGAACCTCTGGGTCGTTATTTGTATTATATGCTAC